>JACEFZ010016071.1:70000-81576 GCA_014155875.1 Cepaea nemoralis
TCAACCGGGGGGGAATCTTAGGGTTTCCATGGGGGGGGGGGGGGGGGGGGGGCTCCCCCCCCTTTTTTCCCCCCCCTTTTCCCCCCCCCCCCCCCCCCCCTTTTCCCCCCCCCCCCCCCCCCCCCTTTTTTCCCTCCCCTTTTTTCCCCCCCCCCTTTTTTTTTTCCCCCCCCCCCCCCCCTTTTTTTTCCCCCCTTTTTCCCCCCCCCCCCCCCTTTTTCCCCCCCCCTTTTTTTTTTTTTTTCCCCCCCCCCTTTTTTTCCCCTTTTCCCCCCCCCTTTTTTTTTTCCCTCCCCCTTTTCCCCCTTTTCCTTTTTTTTCCCCCCCTTTTTTCCCCCCCCCCCCCCCCCTTTTTTCCCCTTTTTTTTTCCCCCCCTTTTTTTTTTTCCCCCCCCCCCTCCCCCCCCCTTTTCCCCTTTTTCCCCCTTTTTCCCCCCCCTTTTTTCCCCCCCCCCCCCCCCTTTTAATTCCCCTTCCCCCCCCCCCTTTTTTTCCCCCCCTTCCTTTCCCCCCCCCCCCCCTTTTTTTTCCCCCCCCCTCCCCTTTTCCCCCTTTTTCCCCCCCCCCCCCCCCCCCCCCTTTTTTTTTTTCCCCCCCCCCCTTTTTTTAATTTCCTTTTCCCCCCCCCCCCCCTTTTTTTTTCCCCCCTTTCCCCCCCCCCCCCCTTTTTTCCCCCCCCCCCCCCCCGGGGGGGGGGGGGGGGGGGGGGGGGGTTTTTTTTTTTTCCCCCCCCCCCCCCTTTTTTTTTTCCCCCCCTCCCCCCCTTTTCCCCCCCCCCCCTTCTTTTTTTTAAATTTAAAACCCCAAAACAAAAAAACCCCGGGTTTTAAATTTTTTTTTTTGGGGAAAAGGGGGGGGGGGGAAAAAAAAAAAGGGGGGGGGGGGAAAAAGACCAAAAAAAGGGGGGGGGGGTTTTTTTTTAAAAGGGGGGGGGGGGCCCCCCAAAAAGGGTTGGGGGGGGGGGGGGGGGGAAAAAAATTTGGGGGAAAAAAAAAATTTTTTTTAAAAAAAAAAACCCCAAAATTTTTTGGGGGGCCCAAAGAAAAAAAATTTCCCCAAAAAAAAAAAAGGGAAAAAAAAAAAAAAATTTTAAAAATTTAAAAAAGGGTTTAAAAAGGGGTCAAAAAAAAATTTTAAAAAAATTTTAAAATTTTTTTTAAATTTAAAAAATTTTTTTTCCTTTTTTTTTTAAAAAAAAAAAATTTTAAAAAAAATTTTTTAAAAAAAAAAAAAAAAAAAAAGGGGGGGGGGAAAAAATTTTAAAAAAAAAATTATTTTAAAAAATTTTTTTAAAAAAAGGAGTACTGAAATTTTTTAAAAAAAAAAATTTTTTTTTTGGGGGGGGAAAAAAAAAAACTTAGGAATAGCTTGAAAGCAACGAAGATGTGGTTCCTGAGACGAATGTTGCGAATACACTGGGCTGCCAGAGTCACTAACAACGCTTACCTGGAAGAGGGTAATGAAAGTAGAACATTAGATACAAATATAAGAAAGTGACAAACAGAATTGTTTGATCATTTGATCAGAAGTGAGGCAGTTGAGAACACCGTAGCAACTGAAAACATCAGTGAGAGAAGAGGCAGAGACAGACGGATAGAAATGATGCAAAATCATCAGCAGAGCTCATCCAGAAAACCAGAGACCAAGATCTGTGGAGAGACAGAGACGCCTACCCCAGTTGGCAGGGCACTTCGTGATAATGATATCTGCTACAGAGTTATAACACCGTGAAAAGTATTCCCTACGATGAGATTTGAACCCAGGATGTTTGGTAGTGTAAACATGTGCACTGGTTACGGCGCGCTCTTGACTCAGTGTTCCAAAATTGTAGACTATAATTTTCACTGTGGTCACAATGTAAAATGAACTTTAGCATAGCCAAATTCTATCAGTCGCATATAATCACTCTCTCTCTCTCTCTCTCTCTCTCTCTCTCTCTCTCTCTCTCTCTCTCTCTCTCTCTCTCTCTCTATCTCTATCTCTATCTCTCTCTCTCTATCTCTCTCTATCTCTCTCTCTCTTTCTCTCTCTCTCTCACTCTCTCTTTCTCTCTCTCTCTCTCTCTCTCTCTCTCTCTCTCTCTCTCTCTCTCTCTCTCTAAGGATCACTTTTTCTTTGCCCACAGGGATCTCCATAAGTGCTCAGTCTCCACCCATAGATAACAATGAGAATCGGCATCACGCCAGTCACCTTAACTTCTCAGGATATTTCATGGGACCCATTTTATGTGTGGTTTATCTGGGAGGCCCGGTCGATTTTTTATAACACGTCCGCATCATTGGAGTTTCGAACACATGACCGCCAGACAAACACATGACCTCCAGACAAACACTAGACCTCCAGACAAACACATGATCTCCAGACAAACACATGACCCCAGACAAATATATGACCCCAGACAATGCTTTACACCGGCTCCCAGTTTGTTAGAAAATAAACATACTTAAATAACAGGAATAGAATGACTAAGTTGCCAGGGGCATACAAGATCCATCGTACATCGTTTAAAACTACGCCATGGCCTTACTATCGTCGCTTTTCCTGATGTGCCCCAGAAATGCCCTTCACAAACTCGCATACAACATAAAACCAACCACAATTACTCTCTGTAATGACCTCCTAGCCAAGGGACGCTGGCCAGCTTGAACGATTGCGTCAACGCCAAGAAATATATCACCCGTGATATAAATTATTTCGGACTTGGAGCCCCGGCAAATTTCACGTATTACGAATTACCTACAAATCGAAGAAAAGAAAGCTAACAAATGCCGGTGTAAGCGGATTCTTCCTCTGGGTATCGTGAGAAATGGGGAGCATTGATCAAATTGATGATTGGGTAGCAGACGACCTTTTCTGACCTCATATTGAGAAATAAGCCATCTCGTCTGCAGTATTTACCGATAAGCTCGACATGGCATTTGCTGGCTACTTTAACTCTTTGTGTGTCCGCTATTTGTTGCATTAACTTGCAGGTCCTTAACTTTTATTTTAATTCCTTTCTGGTGAAACGGAGAAGTAAACAATACGATAGTCAAAGCCCTAGGCGAGATTACTAGTAAGGAAAGAGAAAGCGATCGCGTTGGAGGACAACAAAACGAAAGAGGTATAATACTTCGGCTTGGACGCGAAAGCCAGTGGACTTTTTGGGGATATCCTAAAATATGAGCATGATGAGGCACTGGAGTGATCAGAGGATAGTGCCGACATGCAGTATTTCGAAAACACATAATCAGACTACAACTAGTACTATTAGTATTGGGACTCTTTGCCGGTTGTTGGGAACGGAGTGTGTATGGGAATGCCCCGATTTGTGGGATATCGGTTCATGACTCAACTCCACCTCAAATATATATTCGTTCTACCAAGCGCTCTGAGTGAAGAAATTAAATGTTATCGAATAGCCGTCTAGTCTGGGTTGACTTATCGTACAGAAAGAAACAAATGCTTTCATCAATTTGGGCAAACCCGAAAGGTATCACATTACTTCATCCCACATGCATTTCATAATCTCCTCTTCTACACGCTACTGGCAACACATTGGCAAATTCACAGTTAAATTTGTATGCCTTCTCCTACGCCAGTGGCTACCAGTATAATATAATGTTTCATAGATTCTATCCAGTACTGTGTTTATATACAAAAAACTTAGTAAAGGACCCTCATCTACCCCTTGATGTATATTGGGTAAATAGTGCTCATTTGTGTCTCATTTGTGTATAGACAATCGGCACCCGATGAATGATATGGTCAATATTACGAGTATAACGGCTGTCCTTAACTTTTAAGAACATTCTTTAGGCTGGGTTGACCAGGAAGCAGGTCACTTTGTTTAACGCCCCCACATAGATGGGGATTCGAATACATGACCATTGGATCGGCAAGCTAGCGTGCTAGCCACTACACTGAACGGGCTCCCTGTGTGACTACATATAACAGATTAATTTACTTGTTTCATTGGTGGGTTTGCAGCCTGACTACAATCGATCGAAGTGCATCGGTACTGGACATTTTGCTCGTAAGGTCGTGTCCGAATTTCTTTCTCAATGCATTGTTTTCGGTCTTTGTTTTTCGATTTCGTGACAAAATAGCTCAGCGCCTCGTTTGGAAGCGCAAGTTAGGGTTTAACAATCTTGCTTACACATTGGACAAGTACTGGCATTATGAATTATTATTGTAGATGATAGAGTGATTGGGTATTCATACAACGTTTCCGGTAACCCATAAACGGACAATACCTATTTCAGAAATGTGAAATAACCAACAATTATTAGATGTCTTTATATAAGTACAATTCTGTGGGTTTTCCAGGGATTTTTAACACAATGACACGGACGCACACGCACACAAAACTCTTGTTTGTATATTGATCAACATAATCGATATAAAATACCAAGTAAACAAAAGTACATTGTTATTACATTTACATGTCGGTTGAGCTGACACAGTTACTTACCAATAACCTTAACAAGACATTTACTAGTTACTTTGCTGGTTTTTGCTGTTAACTTCTGCGTAATGAAACAGAGTTATGTCGCTGTATGTGTATCTGCACAAATAAAAACTTGTTGAAAAAATGTTCTTCGTGGTCATTGTGAGGTTTGTTTGTTAGGGGTTCATCTTTCAGAATGTAACACCCACTGAAGAAGAATTCAATTAAGTATATGAGAAATTCTCCCTGGCCTAAGGGTTAGCGACTTTCTCCGTAATCCCGTATACTCTCGTGAGTAACGTGACGACGGCGAGAATCGGTAGCGGTTCTAACCGCGTTGGTAACTTTGGTATGTGAGCCGGTCGCTCAGAAAGCAATGGCAAACTACTGAGCGCAATCTTGCTAAAAAATCAACAATCAGCTGAAAGATTGCTGATGTTGACAGCGATATCCTGTAAAGGATGTGGAAACATGTATATGAGAAATGTTTTCAAGATATCCCAACGGGGGTGGGTTCCTATCCTCTATCACCCTCTTTTAGAAGCCAGTTATATGGCTCGTTCCCCCACGTGAAGATACTAAGGGTAATTTGGTATCATACACTAATTAATGTAAAGTATGTAAATGTAGGCTTCTAGGGAAGGTGTGGAGACTACGGACTGTTGCCACTATCCTTAAAATGGATGCCCTTTTCTATCACTGGGAAAAGGGTGCTAGTATGCAGGTGCCAGTCCTCATGCGGTCTTATGTACTATTGTCATCTATGATGTATACACTTAAACATGTAAGTGATGGACTGAACAAGCAATGGCAGGACAGAACATTCACTATATAAACAGGACGTAGAGTTACATCACAGTGTAATTACTGTATAGACCAAACATATACTGTCAGCACATATTCATTGTGTTTACAAACAATCTTTGAGAATCACTCAAACAGTTGTATTGTAACATGAAGTGCAATAATTCATAAAGTATGAGAACAAAATATTGTTTTCACATGGAATACATCTCTGGAAAAACTGGCATTATATTCACATGAAATATCAACTGTTGTGAATGCATAATTGTGGGGGGAAACAATTGAATCATCTAAGATACAACACTAATGTATATATGCATCAGAGATAAATATCACAGAAGTAAAAGGATATTTCTATCTCTGGTGTAGCTGATATCAGCCGGTAGGGTCTTCTGTGTATCTAGACTTCTAATGGATGAAAGTCTCTCCCTTGGAGCCAGTTTTCTATCAGAGAGCCATCTCCCATGTGAGTGAGGTATAGTAAAGTTCTTCTGTGAGGATCCCACATCTGGTGTTCTCATGGGTTCTCATGGGTCTCATGAGTCTCATGGGTCAGATACTTGAAGGATGGGGGTGGTGAAGGATGCATGGAAATGTTCTGAAATAATATGTGGGCTGGCAAGAGATGGACATGATCATACTAACTTTCCTGCTCTCAGCAATGAAGTCTGCATCTTTAGAACAGTAGGCTTCTGATTACACCGCCCATCTGACGGTCCAAACAAAGTATAACTTCATGAGCATTTTATAACATCCACATGTCATTAAAGCATAAAACATATTTTTTTTAAACCAAGAAAATAATGGGGGGGGGGGGAGAGAGAGAGAGAGAGAGAACGGATCCACTCAATGGTGAGATCACCTCCTACTTCTCTTTATAGATGGCATTCAATCCATCATCTCATACTCCATGGTCCTGATTGGATCAACTCTTGATGAAACCAGGACAGTAAAATAAGATAGTCATAAAGTTAAGAGCAGGGGGTCTGGTTGTGACCAGGTTATCCGGTTGTATCAAAGTAAGTTGATTCAAAGTCATCAATGAGGTAACAGACATGTTGGGATGAAGATATGTTGGTACAGAGGCATGTTGAAATTAAGTTAAAGGCATATTGTGATTAAGGAGGGTTGAGACAGATGCAAGTGAAAACAGATGTATGTAGTGACATCTTCTATTAAGTCAAAAATAGGTTGAGACTGATGCTTGTTAATACTGGGTGTGTTGAGATGGATGCAGGTTGAGTTAATGGTCAACATTATACCATCAGCATCATCATGTGCCCGTATGTAAGCTTATCTTTCCTTTCTCTGGGTTAGGTTTAGATCTCAAATGTCACTCATCATCATCATCATGTATTGATATAACCACCTTTATATATCAGAGGGAATGGTTATAACTTTTCCTTCCACAACAAAGTAATCTTCATTAACCATCATACATTGTACAACAATCACAAATGAGAATATTTTATCTCTTGCGTTTATGGGAGAGCCTTTATAAGAGTTATGCATTCAGCTTAAGCATGGATTTGAACAAAAACATGTATGGTCATTCCCGGTGTTCTCTTTTGAGCAGAGGGCTGGAGGACGACATTGTCAAACCACATAAGGTTACAGGTTATCTCGTGCACAAAGTCCGAAATGGGCTGCTTTATAATCATATTCGGAAAGTAAATGGCCTTCCTTGAACGTAAGAATCACCCAGTCATTATCACTATTGTGTGAGGCTGTTGGTGTGTGCAACGTCCGGCTAACATATAGGTATATCGTGCAACTCCTATTAAAGAGCATTTATTCTCAGAACAAACCATAGCAATTTCAGAAAACATATTCAGGAAAAAAGTGTGGATAGAAGAATCACAAGATATATACATTCCTACAGGTGTGAGTCAGTGTACAGGGTTTTAAAAGAGATAGACCTTTAGCTACATTTTCTCCATAAAAGCATCAATGCCTAGCAAGTACATTTGAAATGTACATTATCCATGTATTGAGAAAAGTAGTTATATAAATATGGAGTTAGAAGAAATATTCTTTAGTAGCTTATTGCAACAGAATGTCTAGCTGAAAGGTTCTACCACGGCAAAGTGTACCAGAAAAACATGGCGCTTGGCCTTCATTCCAACAGGAACAAGAGCATTGATTGTGATCATTTGAATGCCATCTTAAACATTACATCGACATTATTATAGGTATAAACATCGTATTACCTTAACATGAAGGATTGATTCAACACACATTGATGGTCGAGCTTTCCTGAGGGAGCTCATAATACTGCCTTGATCTGCTTCCCACCAAAATACTGGTCTCGAAGGTTTGGCCAGGACTGATTTCATTCCCCCCCCCCCCCCAGTTGTGCCTATAGGGGTCTGGCTGACGCCTCTGGGCTGGCTTTAGCCAATCGCTTTCGTTGGTTTGAATCGCCCACATAGTTAGTCCTATCTCTGTAACGGCTGATGGAATATGCGGGTGTATGGTGTTCCTAAATAGTCAGATATATGATTGTCGGAGGCCGTGAGGTGGCTGGAAATATCCTACAGTCATGGTGTTGTTGTTGTTGTTTTAATTAACTTGTAACCACACAAACATCCTAAAATTAAAATTATAAAACTAATAAAAAGATCTAAATTGCAATTAGAAAAAGATGTAATCTCTAACTCAGTGACTAAAGCTTTTGTGCATTGGCCGTGACGTTATTGTTTTGGTTGTGAATAACACACACCCGGTAGAACAGCTGCATTGTGTGGACTTTGGTGATAATCAAATCAAGAAGACTCGGACGACCACCAAAAAATGCAGAGATGCGATACTTGTGCCTCTTTGGCCGACACATCTTACTTACCACAACCAGATTCAAAAACGGCCGTGTAACCATCTAGATAATTGGACAAGCTCTGCAGCCGAGCAGAGCAGGGCACTTACTTGTTCTGACAGTCGAAAAGGACTGTCAAAGGCTGAGGTAACAGAACTCAATGTGGAATTAGAAGGTAAGGGGAAACGACCACATTATTTTCACAAGAATTCTTGACACAACACAATTCAATGGCAGTAACCGACGCCAATGGCTGTCGTAGTACATCCTCGTTCTGTAGGGACTGTCATGTGCCACCACACGTCATTCAGAGACTGAAGGCAACATCTTAATTAAAACAAATAAATTTAAAATAGGTACATGGAATGTTAGGACGTTAATTGAGCTTGAAAAGTTACACAATGTTATAAGTGAAATTAAAAGCATGAACTTAAATATCCTAGGCATAACTGAGATGAAATGGAAGGGATAAGGGAAAATTATAAACGACAAACACACAATAATTTATTCTGGAGGGGATACACACGAAAAAAGAGTGGGGCTATTATTTAATACATAAACAGCCACATCATTTAATGGTTACTGGTGTGTTTCATATAGAGTTAGTATGGTCAAATTGAAAGGTAAACCAATAGATATAAATATTGTACAAATATACGCACCAACAACAAGGAGTAGTGATGACGAAATACAACATTTTTACGATGAAGTAGACATGGCAATGTCTCAAATTACATCACAAGATATAAAAATAATACAAGGTGATTTTAATGCAAAAGTGAGAAAAGGAAGAATGGAGGATGTAGTGGGGCCTTATGGTTTGGGTACAAAGAATGAAAGAGGAGAGCAACTAATATAATGGGCAAATATCAATCATATGATAATTGGAAGCACATGGTTTAAACACCATAAATGAAGACTTTAACCATGAAAAAGACCTCATAAGAAAAACGCAACCAAATTGACTACATACTTATTAATAAAAGGCTTATAAATACCTTAATTAATGTAAACACAATGCCGGGTGCCGACTGTAATAGTGAATGATCATGTACCACTATGTGGATTAATAACCACTATGTGGATTAATAAAAGTAAGACTGAAGAGAGAAAAAATGTAGTTAAGAACATGAGACTTAATAAAGAGGTTTTGAAGGAAGATAAAGAAATTCAAGAACAAACAGCGTGATTGTGAAAAATAGGTATAATGCAATAGCTAAAGTACAGAATATAAACGAACAATGGGAAATGTTAAGATTCATCAAATGAGCAAAGACATATTACCGAACAGAAGCCAAAATGCTCAGAAAAAATGGGTGACTGCAGAAATCTTTAAGTTGATGGCCAAACGAAAACAGAGTAAAAATGATAAACAAGAATATAACAGATCTATAAAGAAATAATAAATACTTGTGTGAAGGCACAAGAAAGTTTGTTAAACGATCAGTGCAAGAAAATTGGCTTAAATTCTATTAAAGATACTAAAAATATGCACAGACAAATCAATGAGCTCACTGGAATAAAAATAAGAATAAATACAGGGTGTTTAAAATAAAATACAGGAATGATATTATTGGAGGAGGATACTATAATGAAGAGGTGGAATGAGTGTAGAAGAGAATTATATGGTGGAGAATGAGCAGAATTAACCGAAGTAAGTAACTTAGAAGGTCCACGTATTCTAAAAGAAAAAGTCGCTGACGTTATCAAGCATATGAAGAAAGGAAAAACTGCTGAGCCAGATGGAATCACAATAGAAGAATTACAAGTAATTGGGGGAATTTGGAGTAGATATATTAACCAAAATGTTGAATCATATTTACAGCAGTGGATATATACCAAGCGATATGCTGAATTATGTATTTATAGCTATACCAAAAAAACCAGGGGCAATTGAATGAGAAGATTTTCGCACGATTAATCTCATAAATAATGTCACTAATCTTATATAGGGTGTTCTTTTAATGACTGTGCAGTGTTTGAAAATATTGCAGGTCCACGTTTTGTATTTACCATCTGTAAAGTCCATGCAACATATAAGTAAATACAAAATTGGACCGGCAATAATTTCAACCACTGCACGGTCATTAAAAATACACCCTGGTACTACGAATTATAATGAGAAGAAAACGAATCAAATTTAAAATGGAAATTAGTGAAGAACAGAATGGATTTGTGGAAGGAAAGGATACAAACAATGCAATGTATACATTACGGACATTATTAGAAAGATCAATAGAGACAATGAAAGGCATAGGTTTGTGCTTCATAGATTACACTAAGGCATTTGATAAAGTAAACCATGATGAACTGATTAAAATGTTGGAAGATATTAACATTGATAGGAAAGATCTCAGAATAATAAATAATATTTATGGAACCAAGTAGCAGCAATTAAAATTGGAAATAAAGAAGTAAATTATTAACAAATATGGCTGGGAGTACAACAGGGATGTGTTTCGTCACCGGATCTCTTCACCCTCAATAGCGAAATAATAATGAGAGAGATCAAAGAGAAGCCATGAATAATATTTGGAGGTTATAATAAACAATTTACGCTATGCAGATGACACAGTATTGATGGCAGATAATTCAAAAGATCTTCAACATTTGTTGGACATTGTAGTAACAGAGAGAGCACAGAAAGGACTCTCCTTGAATTTCAAGAAAACAGTAACAATGGTGATATCAAAGAAAAAGGTGACACTCAAATGTGAAATAGAGATAGAAGGGAAAATTCTTCACCAAGTGAATAGTTTTAAATATCTAGGGACATTTATAACATTTGATGGAAGAGGCACAACAGAGATTAAGAGCAGAATAGGGCAAACAAATGCTGCATTTCAGAAAATGAAGAATATCTTATGCAATAAGTCACTATCATTGACTGTAAGAAAGAGAATTCTGAAGTGCTATATAGAACCTGTTTTGTTGTATGGCTGTGAATCTTGGAATATACATGAACAAATTAGGAAGAGATTGGAAGCGACAGGAATGTGGTTCCTGAGATGAATGTTGTGAATTCCTTGCATCGCCAAAGTAAGTAACAATGACTGCCTGAAAGAGTCTAATGAAACTAGAACATTATATACAACAATAAGAAAGAGTCAAAAAGTTTTTCTGGTCATGTGATGAGAAGAGTTATTGGAGAATATCGTGACAACTGGAAAGATTGAGGGGAAGAGAGGCAGAGGCAGACCAAGAGAGATGATGCTGGATGTATTGCGACGGCGACATGGAGGAATATCAACAGCGGAGTTGATTCAGAAAACCAAAGACCGAGATCTTAGGTGTTACGGTTGCAAGACCTTTGCAAGAACCAAGTGATGACTGTGAATCTACAACAATGGCCAGACTGCGAGAGCAGCAAATTAAAAGAGGTGTGGCCAAACAAGAACACTACGCAGGAAGCCAAAGAAGATTGATAAACCAACACAGAACTGGCGTCGTTAGCCGCTACACGCTGCGGGATTTGCTGAGGAGGGGATCCGAGCACTTATGGACTGAATGGTCCGATGTGCAACGAGGATG
>JACEFZ010016072.1:0-12500 GCA_014155875.1 Cepaea nemoralis
AAAAAACCCCCGCGGCATTTATAGAAATAAAGGAAGGCAATAAAGATGAGTGAAGGAAATAAAGATGAGTGAAGGAAATAAAGATGAGTGAAGGAAATAAACTTGTGTGGAGGAAATAAAGATGAGTGAAGGAAATAAAGATGTGTGGAGGAAATAAAGATGAGTGAAGGAAAAAAAGATGAGAGAAGGAAATAAAGATGAGTGAAGGAAATAAAGATGTGTGAAGGAAATAAAGATGAGTGAAGGAAATAAAGATGTGTGAATGAAATAAAGATGAGTGGAAGAAATAAAGATGAGTGAAGGAAATAAAGATGAGTTGAGGAAATAAAGATGAGTGAAGGAAATAAAGGTGAGTGAAGGAAATAAAGGTGAGTGAACCATGAGTGACCATCTAGATGTCTGCGTGGTCAAGTAGTTACACCGTTTACATCGCGCTACCAAATTTGTGGGTTTGAATCCGGCCTACATCGTTCTGTTCACGGATGTAATTATCTCGGATTCTCCTATGGGTCGTCGCTGGGGGTCCAGAGTTCGTGGTTTGTGGGACGATTTCGGCAGAAACCGAGTCATATTCGATAAACACCCGGTGTGATGAAGTGGATTCACGTGCCTTTTAGACTCTTTTTCATGAGACAATGTAAAACATGAAAGGCTTGGCACACAGACACTCGAACCATGCACCTTCACATGACGGCTGGACCCCTCGCCGTGTGAGCCAGTGTGCTGTGACATACTACAAACCACAATCTTGTGCCGCCGAGCTATGCGGCGCAGGCGATCATGGTCCTCCACAAACATGTGTCCGCTGTGTTCTTAAAACATTTGATCACTGGTCATCTCCCGGATCACTTCTATAACCCAGCCAGGATATTTTGTTTCAGTCCACCCCTGTCTCCGACTACCCTTGTCTCCGTCCACCCCTATCACTGTCCACCCCCATCCCCGTCCAGCCCTATCTCTGTCCACCTCTATCACTGTCCACCCCTATCTCTGTCCACCCCTATCTCTGTCCACCCCTATCTCTGTCCACCCCTATCTCTGTCCACCCCTATCACTGTCCACCCCTATCTCTGTCCACCCGTATCACTGTCCACCCCTATCTCTGTCCACCCCTATCTCTGTCCAGCCCTATCACTGTCCACCCCTATCTCTGTCCACCCCTATCTCTGTCCACCCCTATCTCTGTCCACCCCTATCACTGTCCATCCTTATCACTGTCCAAACCTATCTCTGTCCACCCCTATCTCTGTCCACCCCTATCACTGTCCACCCCTATCTCTGTCCACCCCTATCACTGTCCACCCCTATCTCTGTCCACCCCTATCTCTGTCCACCCCTATCTCTGTCCACCCCTATCTCTGTCCACACCTATCTCTGTCCATCCTTATCCCCATGCATCCCTATCTCTATCCACCCCTATCTCTGTCCACCCCTATCTCTGTCCACCCCTATCACTGTCCACCCCTATCACTGTCCACACCTATCACTGTCCACCCCTATCTCTGTCCACACCTATCACTGTCCACACCTATCTCTGTCCACCCCTATCTCTGTCCACCTCTATCACTGTCCACCCCTATCACTGTCCACACCTATCACTGTCCACCTCTATCACTGTCCACACCTATCACTGTCCACACCTATCACTGTCCACACCTATCTCTGTCCACACCTATCACTGTCCACACCTATCTCTGTCCACACCTATCACTGTCCACACCTGTCTCTGTCCACACCTATCACTGTCCATACCTATCACTGTCCACCCCTATCACAGTCTACACCTATCTCTGTCTACCCCTATCACAGTCTACCCCTATCACTGTCCACCCCTATCACTGTCCACCCCTATCTCTGTCCACACCTATCTCTGTCCACCTCTATCACTGTCCACACCTATCACTGTCCACACCTATCACTGTCCACACCTATCACTGTCCACACCTATCACTGTCCACACCTATCACTGTCCACACCTATCACTGTCCTCACCTATCACTGTCCACACCTATCACTGTCCACACCCATCACTGTTCCACCCCTATCACTGTCCACCCCTATCATTGTCCACCCCCTATCACTGTCCACTCCTATCACTGTTCACCCCTATCTCTGTCTACCCCTATCACAGTCTACCCCTATCACTGTTCACCCCTATCTCTGTCCACACCTATCACTGTTCACCCCTATCATTTTCACCCTATCAATTTTTCACCCCTATCTCTGTCCCCCCCCCACTTTGTCCACACCTATCACTTGTCCAACCCCTATCACTGCCACCTCTATCACTGTCCACCCCATCTCTGCCCCCCATCTCTGTCCACCCCTATCAGTCCATCCCTATCTCTGTCCACCCCTATCTCTGTCCCCCCCTATCTCTGTCCACCCCTATAAATGTCCAACCCTATCTCTGCCACCACTTCTCGTCCACCCCTACACTGTCCAACCCTATCTCTGTCCACCCCTATCTCTGTCCACCCCTATCTCTGTCCACCCCATCTTGCCAACCTATCTCTGTCCATCTTATCCCCATGCCCCCTATCTCTGTCCACCCCTATCTCTGTCCACCCCTTTTCTGTCCACCCTATCTCTGTCCACACCTATCTCTGTCCACCCTATCTCTGTCCACCCCTATCTCTGTCCACCCCTATTTCTGCCCAATCCTTATCCCCATGCACCCCTATCCTGTCCACACTATCTCTGTCCACCCCTTTTCATGTCCACACCTATCTCTGTCCCCCATCATGCCACCCCTTTTCACTGTCCAACCTATCTCTGCCCCCCCCCTATCTTGCCCCCCCAACCCTATCACTTTTCCAACCCCTATCTCTGTCCACCCTTTTCTCTGTCAACCCCTATCACTGTTCACCCTATCTCTGTCCACCCTATTCTGTCCACCCCTATCTCTGTCCCCCCCCCTACTCTGTCCACACCTATCTCTGTCCACACCTATCACTGTCCACCCCTATCACTGTCCACACTATCACTTCCACACCTATCACTGTCCCCCACTATCACTGTTCACCCCTATCACTGTCCACCCCTATCTCTGTCCACCCCTATCTCTGTCCACCCCTATCTCTGTCCACCCCTATCTCTGTCCACACCTATCTCTGTCCATCCTTATCCCCATGCATCCCTATCTCTGTCCACCCCTATCTCTGTCCACCCCTATCTCTGTCCACCCCTATCTCTGTCCACACCTATCTCTGTCCACCCTATCTCTGTCCACCCCTATCTCTGTCCACCCCTATCTCTGTCCATCCTTATCCCCATGCACCCCTATCACTGTCCACACCTATCTCTGTCCACCCCTATCACTGTCCACACCTATCTCTGTCCACCCCTATCACTGTCCACCCCTATCACTGTCCACACCTATCTCTGTCCACCCCTATCACTGTCCACCCCTATCTCTGTCCACCCCTATCTCTGTCCACCCCTATCACTGTTCACCCCTATCTCTGTCCACCCCTATCTCTGTCCACCCCTATCTCTGTCCACCCCTATCTCTGTCCACACCTATCTCTGTCCACACCTATCACTGTCCACCCCTATCACTGTCCACACCTATCACTGTCCACACCTATCACTGTCCACCACTATCACTGTTCACCCCTATCACTGTTCACCCCTATCTCTGTCTACCCCTATCACAGTCTACCCCTATCACTGTTCACCCCTATCACTGTCCATCCCTATCTATCTGTTTTGTGTTGCTCCTGATGAATATTTCTTTTTTGCATATCCTTTACAGGACATCGTAGTCAAAACCAGCATTTCTGCCGTTATGATATCTTGGCAAGTTTAAGTTAAGAAGTTTGCCGTTGCTTTCTGAACGATCGGCACTGATATCAACGCAAAACCAACGCAACGCAGTCTGCTGTTAAATCGTTCGCAGCTTCTTTCGAACGCGAGTATACGGGATTGCGAACTGCGCCCGTAACTCCTTCCCCGTGGAGACCTGCTGATGAAGATTAGCATAATCGAAAAGCCGTCAGTTATGCCGTAGTATACTTATTTTCATTTTATAATTTGTGTTTTGGGATTCCCCCGTCTCCTTCTCCCCCCCCCCCCCCCCCCCCCCCAACCACGTGATTTACATTTAAGTAGTGGAGTTCATTATAAGGTATGTACACTGTGTCGTGTATCAATCTTAAATTGATTAGAGAAATTAGACGTAGACAGTCAAAACGTTTTGGACATGTTATGAGAAGAAATGGACTGGAGAACTTAGTGACAAGTGGCAAGATCAAGGGGAACAGACCAAGAGGAAGACCGAAATGAAAATACCTGGATGGCTTGGCCACATGGCATGGACGAGACAGGAACACTGAGCTGATCCACGACTCTGGTGATCGAGTGAAATGGCGAGTCATGACCGCCCACGCTTTTCGGCATGGCACATGATTGATTGATTGATTGATTGATTGATTGATTGATTGATTGATTGATTGATTGATTGATTGATTGATTGACACTGTGTCTGTGTTTACTATCTCTTCCTTTTTCGCAGGAGTTGCACGCCCCTAATATATTTCCTATTTCAATAAAGATGGCCGGCTACAAGCCTGAAACATGATATCGTAGGATTTAATTTTTAAATGTTACTGCTTGTTTTTCTTTGCCCTCCCGCCACACCAATGATGCCTTCTCGCAGCACAAGTGCCGAGCGGCACATATTTGAGCCCACGGTGTTAAAGCAAGACCTAGAGGATAAAATATTCCAGGTGTCTTTCTGTAACCCTGCACCGCTTCACTTCACAGTTTGGGAAACTGTCAGTGCTTTCTAATTAGACGCCATCTTGTCTCTGTGAAACAATTTCACGGTTGACTTAGTTTTGAAAGAAAACAGGTGAACATGTTCAAGTGTCGGAGAGGAATGTGTGGCTGCAGGAAGGATTGTCTCACGTGCACTCTTTCCCTTGCTCAAAGCTAACGAATGTGTGTCCTGTGGTAATTGAAGTTGATGGAAATGCAGGAAAGCTGCAAAAATACAATGAGTTGATGATGATGATGACAATGACTACGATGATGATGATGATGATGATGATGGTGATGATGATGATGGTGATAATGAAGACAATGACGGCGGTGGCGATAACGACGTTGATGATAGTGATGATGATGATCCTGATAATGATAATCACTGCCTTAAAAATAACAACGATGGAGATCGTGACGTAAAGATCAGAAAAACGAAAATGACAAACCCAGGAAACCAAAGAAAACGTTATTTTAGAGATCAGGAGACAACGAGAATTATATTTCTTTACTATTGTCTTTATCTTCACTTTCTGCTTCTGTTTAAAATTTGAAACGACCCCCCTGGGGAGAACGAAACAAATAAAACAGCAGCGTGCAGACAGTACAACCAGTAGGAAGCTATAAATTTACGGGGGGATG
The DNA here is from genome assembly GCA_014155875.1 of Cepaea nemoralis. Classification (NCBI taxonomy): domain Eukaryota; kingdom Metazoa; phylum Mollusca; class Gastropoda; order Stylommatophora; family Helicidae; genus Cepaea; species Cepaea nemoralis. Next base: position 5,407 of record JACEFZ010016072.1, read on the forward strand.
CTATAAACTGAATGAGCACAGTGGGTGTCTGTCTTGTCTACCGCAGGTCCAATCTTGGCCGGCAGGCAACATCTGTCTAAAGATGCTAATTTCGCGCTGTGGTTACGTCCAATTCTTCTTCTTTCGTTCACTTGAAATTTATCTGTAACTGCAATGTTGTCTCATGCTATAAATTTAACTGTCTTTGTTAGTTCACATCAGTGGTCCAGAGAGTTTATCTTCCACTTGTTCTCTAGGCCTGAAGGTTTGCTTAGATATGTTGTATTTTGAGCAGTCTTGGAGTATGTGCTCTGCTGTCTGCGGAGCCAATCCACATGTGCACATGGCTGATTCACCAATCTTGAATTTTGTATACATGTGGTTGCTTCAACAACTGTGTCCTGTTCTCGAGGCGCAGAATAATGACTTGTTCTGGTCTGTCCATAACGTGGTAGTCATCTCGAGCAGGTTTTGGTGGCTTTCTGACTGATTTATTCATTCTTATTCTTTTGGTGAATAAAATTTGGTGGAACTGCGGTAAAGCTGTGACAATGTAAACAATATAAAATGACACAAAATAGTGCAGCTTTACATAACAGAATTACGACACATACAGGACGTTGCGACGATTAGCCTTCATCAGCAAGCAAGCACATACACAAAACACAACATATAGTCATGGAGAAGATCGCCAGTGACTACATTAAGACGTGACGATAGGGTGAGAAGAATAAAAAGATGAAAAAATGAAAGCAATGAAGAGAAAATTAAAATTGGCTATACACAGCTCGGAATTCTGGGGTAGGTAGGAACTTTTTTTTCCAATTTTCATTTCATTTTCATGGGTGTGCAAGAAATGAGAGTACAATGGTCATTTGCTGTACATGTAACAGCATGAACTTGAGGTCCCCATGCTGGGTGTGCAACAAATAGGTGCTGATAATCTACCGTCTTTATGAATAGTTACTCTTCTTTTTCTTCTTCTTCTTCTTCTTCTTCTTCTTCTTCTTCTTCTTTTTCTTCTTTTCTTCCCTTTTTCTTCTTCTTTTTCCCTTTTTCTTTTTTTCTTCTTCTTCTTTTGCTTCTTCCCCTCCTTCTTATTTCCTCCTGCCTTCTTTTCCTTCTCCTCCAACTTCTTCTTGTTCTCCTCATCCTGTCTCCTACTCTACCTTCTTCTTCTCCTCCTGCCTACTCCTGCCTCCTCCTCCACCCTCCTCCTTCCCTTTCTTCTTCATTCTTCTCTTCTGCCTCCTTCATGAAATCACATTTTCTTATGATGAAGCTATCGGCTCTTTGAGATGCTCTTTAGTTTCACCCGGCTAGCTCTGAATCGGTGAGCCAATATATCTTAGTGAACCAACTGGACAGAAGACATCCTGCAGACATGCGCAGCAATTTGCTTTGTCCACGCGGGAATATTGCTCAGACAACCAGACAAAGTCTATGAATCACCTTATGGTTTTCGATTGTTTCTTGTAGGGCTTGCTCATTAGTTTTTCTGTGTGTCCATGGTATTCTTTTCATTTCCTCCAGAAATCCAATTTCCACTGCCAATTTATGTTTTACAGCGTGTCTGCATTTTGTCCACATTTCACGTCCATATAACAGTACTGTCTATTTATAGCACATCAACTTACTTTTTATAGTCATTATATTTTCCATCTGGCAAAACGCTACCTTTGTCATAGCGATCTTGTTCTAATCTCTTCAAAGCACCTGTAACAGAATAGATTGGGTACAGAGAGGCGACATACCCAGGTCGTACTGTCCTGGTGATGGCTTAAAGAAAGAGAGATGAATTTACGTTTGGACCTCCGGAGTGGCAGAGACAGTGTTGTCTCTAGGGATGACAACATTCGACGACGGGGGGATGACAACGTTGTTTGACAACTGAATAGACAGTGAGGGGATAACAGTCGGGATGAAAGAACGTAGAACATCAGAGTGTATCCCAGGGGATTACACTGAGAAGAAGAATAATGAAAATCGGTTCAATTGATCAAGATTAATTTTTCTTCATTAGATTATCTGACAGTGTATTTTTATACCGAGAAAGTTATTTGCTTATGCCAGATGGATGGCTGCAATTGTATCATTGATTTTGTCGTTGAATCAGATTCAATAAAATTTCAGACTGAAATTCTTCTCGGTGAAATGTGTGTGATTGTTGTTTGTTTGTTCGTAACTGTTGAAGTCACAGTCAGGCCAACGATCATTCCCGGAATGGGATGTCTGTTCATCGGAACACGTGAAGTGCTGCAGCTATGTCCCACTATGTAGATCAACGCGGTGTAAGTCGTCTGGAATAGGACGGTTGGTCTGTTACGCACGTACCTACATCTACTCCAACTTCTTGCTAATCCACCCACGTCCCTGCTGAGAGATGCCATCCTGGTGCAGGTGATGTCTTATTTGGTTTCCGTGATCGGGATCGTGATCCTTTTGTAGATGCCTTTATTCGTTTTCAGTGACCAGGATCTGGCAGCACTGTTACAAACCGCAAGGTACTATATATACTGTATATGTACTATATATACGGGATTACGGAGAAAGACGTTAACACCTACGCCAGGGAGACGGACATAAACTATAAGTACCTCAGAAGTCGAAAAGAGTTCGCCTGATGGCGAGGGACACTGGCAACAGGGATGGTTAATCCCCACGCAAAATCAATCAGATGTTACGACTGTTCCGAGATAGTTTGTGGTATGTACATCGGAAACGTTCGGAAACTTCCGTAACAGTTGTAACACAAGATCGGAAACGTTCGGAAAATTTCGTAACCGTTGTAACACAGATAGGACACGTTCGAAAAATTCCGTAACCTTTGTAACACAGATCGGAAACGTTCGGAAAATTCCGTGACCGTTGCAACTCAAGATCCCACATATATGTTGTAATTTTGTACCTGGGGCGGGGTAGTGTATGTGGGCTACCGGTGGTCTGGGGGTGGAGGTGGGGGTGGTGCTATGGATAATGCTTGCTAGTTGTGTAAACGTAGGTGTGCAGGTGGGGTCAGGAGACTAACAAAACACGAACTGGGAGTTACACAGATGTAAACAGACTCCACGTGTCACGTGTCAGTTTTTTTTCATGCTGGTGAGAAGGCTGACTGCTGTGGGGGGATGGATGGGGGGGGGGGGGGGAAGAGAGAGAGAGAGAGAGAGAGAGAGAGAGAGAGAGAGAGAGAGAGAGAGAGAGAGAGAGAGAGAGAGAGAGAGACAAAAAGAGAGCGAGAAATTGAGAGAGCGAGAAATTGAGAGAGCGAGAAACATAAACAGCGATATATAGATTGAAAGAAAAAACATCATGAGAGAGAGAGAGAGAGAGAGAGAGAGAGAGAGAGAGAGAGAGAGAGAGAGAGAGAGAGAGAGAGAGAGAGAGAGAGAGAGAGAGAGAGAGAGAGAGAGAGGAGGACAGGAATAGTTTGACTGATAGATGGATGGATGGATGGATGGATGATTGGAACGATGGATTAAAAGAAAATATAATTTATATCCCTTGCAGGACGTTGCAGTCAACACCAGCATTGTTCAGCTGCCGTTGGTGAATTAGGCAAGATTACGCTCAGTAGTTTACCATTTCTTTCTGAACAACCGGCTCACATACCCCGTAGGTTACCAGCGCGGCTCGAACCGCTGCAGATTCTCGCGCAGCTTCATTACACACGAGAATATACGGGATTACGGAGAAAAACGTTAAACCCTACGCCGGGGAGACGGACGTAAATTACAAGTACCTCAGAAGTCGAAAAGAGTTCGCCTAATGGCGAGGGACACTGGTAAAAGTGAAGGTTAATCCCCACACAAAATGAATCCAGCGCATTCACTAGTAGTAGTGTGTGTGCAACCTACGCCCGAGTTCAAAGCGAGCAAATAAAAATCATAAGGAAAAATCGCCCATTGGTTGCCTATCCTATCTCGTGATTCCAATTATTGCCCCTGAATGTTATTTTATACTTTATAATTCGTTTATTAGTGAGGGTTGTGTCGTTCCAGCTTATGCTACGAGTGCCTCTGGGTAGACGTTAAAATCTTATTGTTATTTATTTTCAGAGTATATTTCTATTCATTCTGTCATTCCTTTGTTTGGTCATCCGCAAAGAGGAGTTCTCTAATGGTGTAATTTGCAGATGGTTCTTCTTCTGTGTTCTCGTCGTGCGGTGATCTCTGTTTGGCTGGTTTCTTTACATATGTTGTCTATGAATGTTATAAACAAGAGAGGAGCTAGGACACAACCTTTTCGTACTCCAGATCTTATGGTGAAGAGTTCTGGGTGTTCTCCAGTTGCTCTCACTATGCATTCACTGTTGTTGTATAAGCTTCTACATAGGTTTGTTAGATGTGTACTCACTCCATATTGAACACACATAACAAGGTGAAAATCCCCCAATACAAGAGACAAAAAATAATAAAATAATAATATAAAAATAAATACTCTAGGACACAACAAACGACGTTTAAATCTGGTACACCCTCATCAGGGACGGACAACATAAACAGATCTAACGAAAACAAATAAAATTATAAAATAATATTAAAACACAACTCCTTCGTGGTTTTGAAAGATGCTATTTTTCTACAAAGGTTGAGTCCAAGACAGCTGTAAAAATGCCATAAACAACTGTGTCCGTGTTTAGTTTGTCTCATCTTTTCGCAGGAGCTACACAAACCTAACTGTTTGTATTTCATATTGTTATATCCTGCTTCAGCCGTTGCGTCTCTGTTTTAATATACACATATACCTCTGTGGTTGCAACTGAGATGTGCATATCATCATATCAACGTATGCACTCTCCAACAAACGACACATGTTTCAGCATTTTTATCAGACTCGTATCAATATGACATGCGCACGCACTTAACAGCATCGTCAATGACACCTGATCCCGTGCACATATGCTCACTTGGCGCTGTCCCGCACGAGGTGAGCACATTTTCTAGCTGTCTGGGTACACTTGTCTGCATTCATCTGTACATTTGATTGATGTTTCCTGCAGTGACTTCTTCTTCTTTCGTTCGCTTGAAATGTGTTTATGGCGGCAATGTTGTCTCTTGTATGAATTTAAATGTCTTTTTTTAGTTCACTCAGGGGCCCATAGAGTTTGTCTTCCACTGTTGTTTCTAAAGGCCAGAAGGTTTGCCTAGACATGTCGTATTTCCTGCAGTTTTGTGTATGTGATCTGCTGTCTGCGGCGCCAGTCCACATGTGCACATGGCTGATTTTTACATGTGAGCTAACCTTCCCTATTACCAGCGTCCCTCGCCATCAGGCGAGGCTACTCCGACTTGTGAGATACTTGTAATTTACGTCCCCAAGTCAAGGACAAGACGTCAACATTATAGTCCAACTGACCTGTGTAGGGATTGAACCCAATGTTATGGTATCATATGCCAGGTTCTCCTGCACTACACACTATCTATTAACCCTCGCTATGAACCCACGGGCACGTCTATTGCCTCTTAGCACAGAGCCATCAGTGCGGATGACTACATCACCTAGGGAGCGAACTGTCGTGTATCAATTTTTGAACCTCCAATTCAGCGCTTTGCCTGCTGGCCAAGTTCTTACACTCCAGATACATGTGTGATTATCACCCTTACACAGGCCTGACATATCTTCTGGCTTTGTGACCCATTCCCCTCCTTTCCCAATGTTTTCGAGCAGGCACACTTTCTGATTGTGTCTTCTGCCTTAGTCACCCATGACTGCCTTCTGATCAGACCTGTGGCACTTATCTGTGTCCAGGGCTTGTTGCAGGAGGTCTTCGAGACTTCTGTTACATGTTCCCCAAGGGCACGCTGGTGGTGTTGGGAAACGATCAGGCGGACAGATTGGCTGGGTCTGCACGGCAGGATGGGGTACGATACGACAGATGTGGTCAGGATCCTTTGGGATCTAGAGTATATTGCGGAAGAATAGACGTACCACCACGGCCTGGAGAGGATAATGTGAAAGGGAATCACCAAAAGATTTAGCCGAGACTCTGTACACTGAGAAAAGTTAATAAAGTTAATAATAAACTATTCTTCATGTAACAGACGTTGAGTTGAGCTGAGTTGAGTCAAGCACAGACGTCACAACACTCGGGATATTTCCAAACGTGCTCCTGCGGCACCATTTGCTCCAACCGTGATGATCTATCTCGTCTTCTGCACTATACGCGATCGCAAAAGATCACATCTGACTTATCATGTATCAATACACCATCAGCGGTGGAGATCCAGCCAATCTGTCTGCCTGCTCGTTTCCTATTACACCAGTATGTCTTGGGGTGGGGCAGGGGGTGGAATCCAACAGATGCTCTCCGTGTTTGATTGCAGATGGAAACCTGCCGCTCTGTCCAAAGCATGCCTGTGAAGACATGTCTCATCATACTTTGTGAGTTCTTACAACTGCGACATGCGTGTCTTTACTTTTCTCATCATACTTTCTGAGTAATTGCAACTGCGACATTCGTGTCTTCACCTTTCTCGTCATACTTTTTGAGTCCTTACAACTGCGACATGCGTGTGCGGCTTGTCCTCCAGGGGTGTGATGATGATGATCCTTACTAATCACTACTATAACGTCAGATAACATGTAACGAAATATAAAAATACAGATGCTGTTTCTAATTACGCGCCGTCTTTGATGATTAAATTGTAAAAATGTTCTCACGTTCAACTCGAACGTCTTTTTATTTGGGAGTTTCTCTTCCGTTCCAAACAGTTTGGAGCTGAGTTGTTTTTTTTATTGTTGTTACGTTCGCTCGCTATGAACTCAAGCGCATTTCATACACGTGCTACTAATTTAGTGCACTGAGCCGATTATTTGCATGAGGGTTAGCTTTCCCTATTACCAGTGTCCCTCGCTATCAGGCGAACCCACTCTAACTTCTGAGGTGAGTTTATTGTTAAGTGGGCCAGTATATGCTTGTTAGCTCGCTCTACAGAGGAACATCTGCAGAACAGGTTCAGCAGCTTGATGGCTTTGTCCACACAAGGGCAGTGGTGAAGTATAGACAAAGCTTGTGCATGTGATTATTAAATCTGTTATGCCACGTCCTGAGGCGAAGAATCAGAATCTCCCCCAAATGGTCAGTTGTGTGCTACTCGTCCTGCAGGTTTCTGATC
>JACEFZ010016072.1:17500-70000 GCA_014155875.1 Cepaea nemoralis
ATTATCAGTTAGTAGTTGGTATCGAACAGTGATTACCTCTGTGTGGTATCTATAGAACAGTGATTATCACTGAGTGGTTTATATAGAACAGTAATCATCTCAGAGTGATTTCTATGGAACAGTGGTTATCTCTGTGTGGTTTCTATGGGACAGTGATTATCTCTGAGTGGTTTCTATGGAACAGTGGTTATCTCTGTGTGGTTTCTATGGGACAGTGGTTATCTCTGAGTGGTGTCCATGGAACTGTGATTATCTCTGTGTGGTTTCTATGGGACAGTGATTATCTCTGAGTGGTTTCTATGGAACAGTGGTTATCTCTGTGTGGTTTCTATGGAACAGTAATCATCTCAGAGTGATTTCTATGGAACAGTGGTTATCTCTGTGTGGTTTCCATGGATCTGTGATTATCTCTGAGTGGTTTCTATGAAACAGTGATGATCAATGAGTGGTTTCTATGGAACAGTGATTATTAACTAGTAGTTTCTATGGAAACGTGATTATCATCGAGTGGTTTCTATTGAACCTTCATTGAGGAATGTCTTGTAAGTAATGGTTACCACTGATAAGTTTCGATTGAACAATGAGTATCATTGAGTACTTTCTATGGAACAATAATTATCACTAAGTAGAATGTATTCAATGGTAATTATCTATGAGGAACTTTAGGGAACAGTGATTATGTCTGAGTAATGTCTAGGGAACTAGTGATTATCTCTGAGGAATATCTGGGGAACAAGTGATTATCACCGAGGAAGTCTTCAGGAATGACGATTATTACTGGAGAGTTTGTGTGGAACAAGATTCGCCTCTTGGGAGACTCCATGGAACAATGTTAACCACTGATGATCTTACATGAAACAGTAATCCACTCCAGAGTAACATAACAGTAACGCAATCCAGTGATAGCTTTTACGCAAAAGTAACGCCATCCCGTATATACTCATAGAAGTGCTAACAACGCAACGATATCATTGAACTTTTAGTACAACAAAGATATTCAATGCGTACATTAACAAAAGCTACAATAAACACGAAGCGCTAAAAACCAGCAAAACTAATCAAAACTTACTTGAATCTTCAGTATCCGCTGGATCAACGAATTCACAACATGCCAGATTCAATAATCCAGGAAAAATAACAAAGAAAAACTGCAGCAGAGTAATCGAGGATCGCCCAAAACGTGTTTTCTCCAGGAGTCGGTGAAGGAGATTGCGAACGCAATGAGGAATGAACACAACTCGTGTGGATTCTTTCGTTTGTTTGTGAATCCTGATAGGTTTTGAAACTTGCAGGTTTCCCTATGCTGTTGTTTGAGAACAACTTTGTGATTTAATGGTAACGAACAAGACATTAAGTATCTAACGGTGGTTTTATATGGGAATCTGTTTGGGTAATATTTGTCTTTTTGAGACGAATTTACATAAAATAAAATAACAAAAAACACCAGTACCAATTTTCCGCGTCTTAATCATATTGAGTGTACGGCTTTTCTTCTTCTTCTTCTTCTTCTTCTTCTTCTTCTTCTTCTTCTTCTTCTTCTTCTTCTTCTTCTTCTTCTTCTTCTTCTTCTTCTTCTTCTTCTTCTTCTTCTTCTTCTTCTTCTTCTTCTTCTTCTTCTTCTTCTTCTTCTTCTTCTTCTTCTTCTTCTTCTCGTCAATACTGTGTTAAGTTGGTTGTATATCCTTTAAAGGACGTCGCAGTTAACCCCAGCTATTTTTGGCTGTTTGTGACTTCTTGGTAAGTTTACTTTCAGTAGTTTGTCATTGCTACTAGAAGTAGCGTGTAAGGATTACGCTTGAGTCTAAAGCGCGCAAGCGAGAAGAAAAAAGCAATTAGTTTATTATTTTGCAGCCTGATAATTCTTCTATTACAAAAAAAAAAAAAAAAAATAACAACAACAACAACAACACAGAAGTTGTGTTTTCTTGTTGCTCACCGATCTCCTGGCAGTGACTGTTTAGCGAAACTTATCTTACTGTCTTACATTTTCCTACTGTTTCTCTGTGTATTCTTATATATATATATATATATATATATATATATATATATATATATATATATATATATATATATATATATATATATATATATATATATATATATATATATATATATATATATATATATATATTAGAATAGAGGCTCAGGAGGTGTGGATGCACAGAAGAATATGTTGTATGTAATAGAAACAAAAACAATCAAATACAGAGGTTCTATAAAATCTGGGAATGAAAAGAGAGTTGATAAACGAAATAAAAGAGAGGCTAGTGACACATTTCGGCTACGTTAAAAGACATAATACTCTTATAAAAACAATATTGGAGGCAAGGTTGAAGGCAAGCGAGCAAGGGGTAGACAATATACAAGTGGGAAGATAACATCAAGAGATGGACGAACAGCAGTTTGACAGAATGTACAATCAAAGCGAGAGACACAGTTCTCGGAGATCCAATGCAGCCACGCTTCATTGTGGAGACGGAGCATTATTGGTTGATTGATATTCTTTTGTATATTTCTTCACCCTGTCTTCTAATATGCACCGGTTGTATAATTTTATCTGTTATCCATTTCTTCTTCGCAATCTTCTCTATTTCTGGTATGACTTTTTGTGATATCTATTGTATTGGCTGGCCCCTGTAGTATTCGCCATTATTTGTCTGTACTGCTGATCTGTTCTACAACATTGTGCAGTGGTAGCTACAGACGTAATCTTCTTTGTCTAATGTTCGTTCTCTCATGATTACACTGTCAGACCAGTTCTCGTGATTCTATCAACAGTGTAGTTGGAGTTCCCTCGTGTGTTCCATACAGCTGTGAATGCAATGCCGTCTCGCTAGGCCAGTATTCACTTCTTAGCTGTCTGTACTGGAGGAAATCCCGGAGAACATATTCTGAAGTTTAATCATACTTTGTTTTAATGCTCGACAAATACTTGCATTCGTTACATCATTACATGTTCGTTTGGACAGAATTCATTTTTGGGATGTCAACCTTTTTCTCGGTGTGTTCTCTTATATTTCATTTTCTAAGATGTGTTTGTGAACTTCCGCAAAGTAGGCTGCATTAAAATATCTTTTGGGTGTAATATTCGTGTGTGAAAAAATAATAACAGTGTTTAGCCGAAAAACTGTAAGCAGTATTTAAAGATTTTACATACACATTGAACTGACCGTGCATCTGTTTAAAATGTTGCATATGAAAAAGGTGAATTAATGGGAATATAAAATAACAACTTGTACATTAAACAATATAGTTAGTCCACAAATGCCAAATAAGAAAACATATGTCACACCATACACTGGAATGAAAACCAGTTAATAAAACATTTTTCAGCAACACACGAAAACAAGCGTTGTGCAAAGCTGCTCCAGCATGTATCTAAAATGTGACGGTGTTCGAAAACGAATGACATATATATTCGTCCTTCCCTTGTCTAGCCTGGCTGACTGAGACATCCAACACTAGTTAGCTTATACAGACAACCAACATCGTCAGATTAGTCCCATTCTGTCTGAGCATGGATGACAATGTCCCTTAGCTGCTATGATGATGATGATTCGGAATACATCGCAGAATATACAACGATCCAGGCCACCAGAAGCGACGAGACAGACGTCATCAATCCTTCTATGAGAACCTCCAGCGTCCGAGCATGTCTCTTCATCCACTTTCTGGAAACTGTTGCAGTATATGCAGACGATGGCAACATCGACCAGCATGACATAACTAGGCCCAACAGAGACCTTTCAGTGGGATGATGCCCCAGACTTGGCCCAAAAGAAGACCTTTCAGTGCGGTGATGCCCCAGACTAGTTCCAACAGAAGACACGTCAGGGGATGGTGTCCCAACTAGGCCCAACAGAAGACCTGTCAGTGAAATCGTGCCCCAAACTAGGCCCAACAGAAGACCTGTCAGTGAGATCGTGTCCCAAACTAGGCCCAACAGAAGACACGTCAGGGGATGGTGTCCCAAACTAGGTTCCAACAGAAGACCTGTCAGTGAAATCGTGCCCCAAACTAGGCCCAACAGAAGACCTGTCAGTGAGATCGTGTCCCAAACTAGGCCCAACAGAATACACGTCAGGGGATGGTGTCCAAACTAGGTCCAACAGAAGACCTGTCAGTGAGATCGTGTCCCAAACTAGGTCCAACAGAAGACACGTCAGCGGGATGGTGTCCCAAACTAGGTCCAACAGAAGACCTGTCAGTGAAATCGTGCCCCAAACTAGGCCCAACAGAAGACACGTCAGGGGATGGTGTCCCAAACTAGGTCCAACAGAAGACCTGTCAGTGAAATCGTGCCCCAAACTAGGCCCAACAGAAGACCTGTCAGTGAGATCGTGTCCCAAACTAGGCCCAACAGAAGACACGTCAGGGGATGGTGTCCCAAACTAGGTCCAACAGAAGACCTGTCAGTGAGATCGTGTCCCAAACTAGGCCTAACAGAAGACCTGTCAGTGAGATCGTGTCCCAAACTAGGCCCAACAGAAGACACGTCAGGGGATGGTGCCCCAAACTAGGCCCAACAGAAGACCTGTCAGTGAGATCGTGTCCCAAACTAGGCCTAACAGAAGACCTGTCAGTGAGATCGTGTCCCAAACTAGGTCCAACAGAAGACCTGTCAGTGAGATCGTGTCCCAAACTAGGTCCAACAGAAGACACGTCAGGGGATGGTGTCCCAAACTAGGCCTAACAGAAGACCTGTCAGTGAGATCGTGTCCCAAACTAGGTCCAACAGAAGACACGTCAGGGGATGGTGCCCCAAACTAGGCCCAACAGAAGACCTGTCAGTGAGATCGTGTCCAAAATTAGGCCTAACAGAAGACCTGTCAGTGAGATCGTGTCCCAAACTAGGCCCAACAGAAGACCTGTCAGTGAGATCGTGTCCCAAACTAGGTCCAACAGAAGACACGTCAGGGGATGGTGTCCCAAACTAGGTCCAACAGAAGACCTGTCAGTGAGATCGTGTCCCAAACTAGGCCCAACAGAAGACCTGTCAGTGAGATCGTGTCCCAAACTAGGCCTAACAGAAGACCTGTCAGTGAGATCGTGTCCCAAACTAGGCCTAACAGAAGACACGTCAGGGGATCGTGTCCCAAACTAGGCCTAACAGAAGACCTGTCAGTGAGATCGTGTCCCAAACTAGTTCCAACAGAAGACACGTCAGGGATGGTGCCCCAAAACTAGGCCCAACAGAAGACCTGTCAGTGAGATCGTGTCCCAAACTAGGCCTAACAGAAGACCTGTCAGTGAGATCGTGTCCCAAACTAGGCCCAACAGAAGACCTGTCAGTGAGATCGTGTCCCAAATTAGGTCCAACAGAAGACACGTCAGGGGATGGTGTCCCAAACTAGGTCCAACAGAAGACCTGTCAGTGAGATCGTGTCCCAAACTAGGTCCAAAAGAAGACCTGTCAGTGAGATCGTGTCCCAAAACTAGGCCCAACAGAAGACCTGTCAGTGAGATCGTGTCCCAAACTAGGCCCAACAGAAGACCTGTCCAGTGAGATCGTGTCCCAAACTAGGCCCAACAGAAGACCTGTCAGTGAGATCGGTGTCCCAAACTAGGCCCAACAGAAGACCTGTCAGTGAGATCGTGTCCCAAACTAGGCCCAACAGAAGACCTGTCAGTGAGATCGTGTCCCAAACTAGGCCCAACAGAAGACCTGTCAGTGAGATCGTGTCCCAAACTAGGCCCAACCAGAAGACCTTTCAGTGGGATGATGCCCCCAGACTAGGTCCAACAGAAGACCTTTCAGTGGGATGATGCCCCAGACTAGGTCCAACAGAAGACCTTTTCAGTGGGATGATGCCCCAGACTAGGTCCAACAGAAGACCTTTCAGTGGGATGATGCCCCAGACTAGTCCAACAGAAGACCTTTCAGTGGGATGATGCCCCAGACTAGGTCCAACAGAAGACCTGTCAGTGGGATGATGCCCCAGACTAGGTCCAACAGAAGACCTGTCAGTGGGATGATGCCCCAGACTAGGTCCAACAGAAGACCTGTCAGTGGGATGATGCCCCAGACTAGGTCCAACAGAAGACCTGTCAGTGGGATGATGCCCCAGACTAGGTTCAACAGAAGACCTGTCAGTGGGATGATGCCCCAGACTAGGTCCAACAGAAGACCTGTCAGTGGATGATGCCCCAGACTAGGTTCAACAGAAGACCTGTCAGTGGAATGATGACCCCAGACTAGGTCAACAGAAGACCTGTCAGTGAGATCGTGTCCCAAACTAGGCCCAACAGAAGACCTGTCAGTGAGATCGTGTCCCAAACTAGGTCCAACAGAAGACACAGTCAGGGGATGGTGTCCCAAACTAGGCCTAACAGAAGACCTGTCAGTGAGATCGTGTCCCAAACTAGGTCCAACAGAAGACACGTCAGGGGATGGTGTCCCAAACTAGGCCCAACAGAGACCTGTCAGTGAGATCGTGTCCCAAACTAGGCCTAACAGAAGACCTGTCAGTGAGAATCGTGTCCCAAACTAGGCCTAACAGAAGACCTGTCAGTGAGATCGTGTCCCAAACTAGGCCCAACAGAAGACCTGTCAGTGAGATCGTGTCCCAACTAGGCCCAACAGAAGACCTGTCAGTGAGATCGTGTCCCAAACTAGGCCCAACAGAAGACCTGTCAGTGAGATCGTGTCCCAAACTAGGCCCAACAGAAGACCTTACAGAGGTGTGATGCTCCAGATTAGAAAATATAATGAGAAATGTTAGAGATGATATAAACAGGGAGCTTTATGATGCCCTATATATCGGTGGTCATGACATACCGAAGATTCGATATTCTGATGATACAGTATTGCTATCCACAACACAGATGTGGTATAGAAAACCTAATAGCCTCAACCCAATTGAATAGTGAAAATCACAACTTATATCTTAAAATAGCAAAAACCAAGATAATGCATACAGATAAAAAATATTATGGAGAAAGAAATATATGTTAATGAGGAAAAATTTGAGGTGGTGGAACATTTCGAATAACTTGGGTAAAGAAAATAACAAATGCATCAATACTTCAAGAGCTGAATATTGAATAGGGTTGGCTTTAAAGACCATAAACAAAGAAAATTGAAATATGTTGGTCACTTGAACGCCATAGAAGTTTGGAGAGATCAATAATGGAGGGGTATATGCCTGGGAAGAGAAAGAAAGGAAGGCCAAAGAGAAGATGGGTGAAGGATGTGGCGTATGATCTCCAGATGGGTGTATTGGGACGCGGGACATCTTGCTTATGGACCAAGTTCTCCGGAAGGTTGTTATGGGAGCGAGGTTCTGCAAACGATATGCTACTGAATGAATGAATGAATGAATGAATGAATGAATGAATGAATTGTAGGCTATATCGACCTGGGAGCATGGGTCTATTTAAAATATCTGCCTGAGTGTGGGTTCAAAACCCACGGCTATCGTGGCGGCAGGCAACCGTGCTAGTTACTGCGCTACTTGCCGCTTCCACAACGTGTATTTTGCTGCTCTTTTACAGCCTGAGATTCTGAGATACGTTGCAATTTCCTCCCCCCCCCCCCCGCATTTTTTCATATTCTTTTCATTGTTCTCACCCCCACTCCCCCTCCTTTTTTTCCTGTTCATTCTTCTCATCCAGTGTTTTTGCCTTTATGTAGTCACTGTAATGTCTTCTCCGTGATTATATGTTGTGTTTTGTGTGTGTATTTGTTTGCTGATGAGTTGCCGCACAGTCTTGTGTTTTCAGTTTTCTGCAAAGCTGCATTGCTTTGAGTTATTTTATATTGCTGACGTGTCCTTTACAGAACGTTGCGGGCAACCCCAGCATTTATTGGTTGCTTGTGATTCAGCAGGCAATGTAGTTTAGTAGTTTGCCATTACTTTCTGAACACAAAATGTATCATCATTATCATGTGTCACGCAGATAAGCTTGGGCGGTCAGTTTCGTCATCTCACGCGATCACCAAAGTCGTGGATCAGCTCTGAGTTTTTGTCTGGATTAAGCAATGTAGCCAAGCCATCTATATATTTACCCTCTGCCTTCCCCTTGTCTTTACCCCTCAATCTTGCCAGTTGTCACCAAGTTCTCCAGTTTATATCTTCTCATAACGTGCTAAAAGAAGTTTGGCTGTCTATGTCTGATTTCTCTAATAAGTTTCAGTTTCCATATGTTTCTTGTAGAACATTGTAATTGACTTTTCTGTCATTCCGTGGTATTCTTTGACATTTCCCTCAGAAACCAGATTTCCACTGCCATTAGATGTTTTTCAGCTCTTCTGCTCGTTGTCTACGTTTTACGTCCTTATAAAATAGATTAAGTTACATTTTGCATTTGAAACAATGAAATTCAGAAGAAATTAACGAATATTACACATTAGTGTTTCCGTAGAAATGGAACCTGCTATTTCTTACTGTTTGTCGTTGATAAGGTAAGACACTTCGCAAATTTTTGTTTATCTTCTCTTATTTGCTTCATCTACTGGCAGATGATGTTTCCTTGAGCGTTTGGCGGGTGGGAGGGGAAGATTAGGGAAAGTGGATGAGCACGTGTCGCGTTTAGGAGTGGGGTGACTGCACGAGTTGTAAATATGAACACTCTTTGAAAATTATGAATTAAAAGAGGCCGAATGAAGAGAGCGTTGGATAGGAGAAAATGCATATGAAGGTAAATGTGAAGAATTTGCAAGGAGTTTTCACATTTCAAGGAAATGCAACCTAAAGAGGAGGACTTAACCCGCCAGTGAATTATTTTCGTCGTCTTACTCTTCTCCTCCTCATTCTTCTCCTCATACTTATTTTTGTCGTTTTATTCTCCTCCTCCTCTCTTTCGTCGCCTTATTCTTCTCCTCATACTTCTTTTCGTCGTTATTTTTTCCCTCCTCATCCTCTTTTCGTCGCCGTATCCTCCTCCTCATACTTCTTTTCGTCGTCCTGTTCTCATCCTCCTTCTTCTTTTCGTCTCCTCCTCATACTTCATTTCGTGGTCTTATTCTTCTCCTTCTCCTGGGCTTCTTTTTCTTTCTCCTCCTCCATTTCTTCTTGCTCTCGCAATATTTGCGTATCACATGGCGATCCCTCATTAGTTATATATCGCAGGATGTGACTTATCATTTGGACCGCAGGGCGTTTGATCGCCGTACTAAGGTCATGGTGTTTTTTTTTGTGGTTTCGTTTCGCGGTACTTCCGCAATTTCAATGTTCAGATAACATAAATCTACATTATAATCCTTGTCCATGTGATTGTGCACAATGTGTGGTCCTAATCTACTTTCTGTTTGGCAGTTCAAGAAGAGACATGATTGGTCGGTTCGCATGTGGTAAACGTAATACACAGAAATGGATAATCACCTTCCACTTTTTCCGTCAAGCGACGAGGGGGAGGAATAGTTGACGCCCCAGCGCTAGATGAATAGCGCTTGATAGTGTCATTCCGTGTGATGGTACAATGTCTTTCGTAATCAATTATATTTTTCCCCTCGGGCATTGTCTTACAGGCGTCTTAAATAGATATACTATTGAATATGTTAATGAGCTTAGAAAGATTGCCCAATATATATTTCTTAACTGCGCGACGTGCTGTAGGTACAACTTCTGACTGCAGTGTTAAGATACAGGCTCACATTAAATCCATCAACATAACTGCCAACCAGTCTAGCGGTTTCAGTCAGCGGGACCGACCATCGTTGTCAGTGACAGTGGCGGTGCCTCTGGTTGGAGCCTCTACACTGTCAACCTAGCTGGCAATCTATGTCAACTCAGTTGGCAGGCTATCAAACAGTTCTTTATGCTATATTAAAAGATCGTGTGGGCAGGCAGAGTTCACAAGCCCGGGAAGGTAATCTGGCTACGGGAGGAGATATCCAAGAAAGAAACCTCATCCGGTCAAGCCGGAAGATGTTGGCTTAATTGACACGGGACTACAAAGTGGACATCAAAGCACTACAATGGATACTGACTGGCACCTTGCCGTCTTGTCAGACGATAGTTTGTAAAATGGAGTTATACCTCTCCATAACACAGAGCCTGGGTTGAGTTTAGAGACCATGTCTTGCCCATGCAGCATGGTTCCTCTCTCGGCCTGACTGGTTTACTCCAGAGGAAAGGTAACCACCAATAAGTCTGGAACAAGATAATTTGCCGGATCAGCAAAGCAATACTCTAACTGTCCCCCGTCAGAGCGACACCCATACTTGCATTCCCGTTTAAATCATACTTTGTTATTGACATCTGATTCGTTACATCATTACATGTTCGTTTGACAGAATTCATTTTTGGGATGTCAACCTTTTTCTCGGTGTTTCTCTTATATTTCATTTTCTAAGATGTGTTTGTGAACTTCCGCAAAGTAGGCTGCATTAAAATATCTTTTGGGTGTAATATTCGTGTGTGAAAAAATAATAACAGTGTTTAGCCGAAAAACTGTAAGCAGTATTTAAAGATTTTACATACACATTGAACTGACCGTGCATCTGTTTAAAATGTTGCATATGAAAAAGGTGAATTAATGGGAATATAAAATAACAACTTGTACATTAAACAATATAGTTAGTCCACAAATGCCAAATAAGAAAACATATGTCACACCATACACTGGAATGAAAACCAGTAAATAAAACATCTTTCAGCAACACACGAAAACAAGCGTTGTGCAAAGCTGCTCCAGCATGCATCTAAAATGTGACTGTGTTCGAAAAGGAATGACATATGTATTCATCCTTCCCTAGTCTAGCCTGGCTGACTGAGACATCCAACACTAGTTAGCTTATACAGACAACCAACATCGTCAGATTAGTCCCATTCTGTCTGAGCATGGATGACAATGTCCCTTAGCTGCTATGATGATGATGATTCGGAATACATCGCAGAATATACAACGATCCAGGCCACCAGAAACGACGAGACAGACGTCATCGATCCTTCTTTGAGAACCGCCAGCGTCCCACCATGTCTCTTCATTTACTTTCTGGAAACTGTTGCAGTATATGCAGACGATGGCAACATCGACCAGCATGAACATAACTAGGCCCAACAGAGACCTTTCAGTGGGATGATGCCCCAGACTTGGCCCAAAAGAAGACCTTTCAGTGCGGTGATGCCCCAGACTAGGTCCAACAGAAGACACGTCAGGGGATGGTGTCCCAAACTAGGCCCAACAGAAGACCTGTCAGTGAAATCGTGCCCCAAACTAGGCCCAACAGAAGACCTGTCAGTGAGATCGTGTCCCAAACTAGGCCCAACAGAAGACACGTCAGGGGATGGTGTCCCAAACTAGGTCCAACAGAAGACCTGTCAGTGAAATCGTGCCCCAAACTAGGCCCAACAGAAGACCTGTCAGTGAGATCGTGTCCCAAACTAGGCCCAACAGAAGACACGTCAGGGGATGGTGTCCCAAACTAGGTCCAACAGAAGACCTGTCAGTGAGATCGTGTCCCAAACTAGGTCCAACAGAAGACACGTCAGCGGATGGTGTCCCAAACTAGGTCCAACAGAAGACCTGTCAGTGAAATCGTGCCCCAAACTAGGCCCAACAGAAGACACGTCAGGGGATGGTGTCCCAAACTAGGTCCAACAGAAGACCTGTCAGTGAAATCGTGCCCCAAACTAGGCCAACAGAAGACCTGTCAGTGAGATCGTGTCCAAACTAGGCCCAACAGAAGACACGTCAGGGGATGGTGTCCCAAACTAGGTCCAACAGAAGACCTGTCAGTGAGATCGTGTCCCAAACTAGGCCTAACAGAAGACCTGTCAGTGAGATCGTGTCCCAAACTAGGCCAACAGAAGACACGTCAGGGATGGTGCCCCAAACTAGGCCAACAGAAACCTGTCAGTGAGATCGTGTCCCAAACTAGGCCTAACAGAAGACCTGTCAGTGAGATCGTGTCCCAAACTAGGTCCAACAGAAGACCTGTCAGTGAGATCGTGTCCCAAACTAGGTCCAACAGAAGACACGTCAGGGGATGGTGTCCCAAACTAGGCCTAACAGAAGACCTGTCAGTGAGATCGTGTCCCAAACTAGGTCCAACAGAAGACACGTCAGGGGATGGTGCCCCAAACTAGGCCCAACAGAAGACCTGTCAGTGAGATCGTGTCCAAAATTAGGCCTAACAGAAGACCTGTCAGTGAGATCGTGTCCCAAACTAGGCCCAACAGAAGACCTGTCAGTGAGATCGTGTCCCAAACTAGTCCAACAGAAGACACGTCAGGGATGGTGTCCCAAACTAGGTCCAACAGAAGACCTGTCAGTGAGATCGTGTCCCAAACTAGGTCCAACAGAAGACCTGTCAGTGAGATCGTGTCCCAAACTAGGCCCAACAGAAGACCTGTCAGTGAGATCGTGTCCCAAACTAGGCCTAACAGAAGACACGTCAGGGGATCGTGTCCCAAACTAGGCCTAACAGAAGACCTGTCAGTGAGATCGTGTCCCAAACTAGTTCCAACAGAAGACACGTCAGGGGATGGTGCCCCAAACTAGGCCCAACAGAAGACCTGTCAGTGAGATCGTGTCCCAAACTAGGCCTAACAGAAGACCTGTCAGTGAGATCGTGTCCCAAACTAGGCCCAACAGAAGACCTGTCAGTGAGATCGTGTCCCAAATTAGGTCCAACAGAAGACACGTCAGGGGATGGTGTCCCAAACTAGGTCCAACAGAAGACCTGTCAGTGAGATCGTGTCCCAAACTAGGTCCAAAAGAAGACCTGTCAGTGAGATCGTGTCCCAAACTAGGCCCAACAGAAGACCTGTCAGTGAGAGATCGTGTCCCAAACTAGGCCCAACAGAAAGACTGTCAGTGAGATCGTGTCCCAAACTAGGCCCAACAGAAGACCTGTCAGTGAGATCGTGTCCCAAACTAGGCCCAACAGAAGACCTGTCAGTGAGATCGTGTCCCAAACTAGGCCCAACAGAAGACCTGTCAGTGAGATCGTGTCCCAAACTAGGCCCAACAGAAGACCTGTCAGTGAGATCGTGTCCCAAACTAGGCCCAACAGAAGACCTGTCAGTGAGATCGTGTCCCAAACTAGGCCCAACAGAAGACACGTCAGGGGATGGTGTCCCAAACTAGGTCCAACAGAAGACACGTCAGGGGATGGTGTCCCAAACTAGGTCCAACAGAAGACACGTCAGGGGATGGTGTCCCAAACTAGGCCCAACAGAAGACCTGTCAGTGAAATCGTGCCCCAACTAGGCCCAACAGAAGGACCTGTCAGTGAGATCGTGTCCCAAACTAGGCCCAACAGAAGACACGTCAGGGGATGGTGTCCCAAACTAGGTCCAACAGAAGACCTGTCAGTGAGGATCGTGTCCCAAACTAGGTCCCAACAGGAAGACCTGTCAGTGAGATCGTGTCCCAAACTAGGCCTAACAGAAGACCTGTCAGTGAGATCGTGTCCCAACTAGGCCCAACAGAAGACACGTCAGGGGATGGTGCCCCAAACTAGCCCAACAGAAGACCTGTCAGTGAGATCGTGTCCCAAACTAGGCCTAACAGAAGACCTGTCAGTGAGATCGTGTCCCAAACTAGGCCCAACAGAAGACCTGTCAGTGAGATCGTGTCCCAAACTAGGTCCAACAGAAGACACGTCAGGGGATGGTGTCCCAAACTAGGCCTAACAGAAGACCTGTCAGTGAGATCGTGTCCCAAACTAGGTCCACAGAAGACACGTCAGGGGATGGTGTCCCAAACTAGGCCCAACAGAAGACCTGTCAGTGAGATCGTGTCCCAAACTAGGCCTACAGAAGACCTGTCAGTGAGATCGTGTCCCAAACTAGGCCTAACAGAAGACCTGTCAGTGAGATCGTGTCCCAAACTAGGCCCAACAGAAGACCTGTCAGTGAGATCGTGTCCCAAACTAGGCCCAACAGAAGACCTGTCAGTGAGATCGTGTCCCAAACTAGGCCCAACAGAAGACCTGTCAGTGAGATCGTGTCCCAAACTAGGCCCAACAGAAGACCTTACAGAGGTGTGATGCTCCAGATTAGAAAATATAATGAGAAATGTTAGAGATGATATAAACAGGGAGCTTTATGATGCCCTATATATCGGTGGTCATGACATACCGAAGATTCGATATTCTGATGATACAGTATTGCTATCCACAACACAGAGTGGTATAGAAAACCTAATAGCCTCAACCCAATTGAATAGTGAAAATCACAACTTATATCTTAAAATAGCAAAAACCAAGATAATGCATACAGATAAAAAATATTATGGAGAAAGAAATATATGTTAATGAGGAAAAATTTGAGGTGGTGGAACATTTCGAATAACTTGGGTAAAGAAAATAACAAATGCATCAATACTTCAAGAGCTGAATATTGAAGAGGGTTGGCTTTAAAGACCATAAAACAAAGAAAATTGAAATATGTTGGTCACTTGAAACGCCATAGAAGTTTGGAGAGATCAATAATGGAGGGGTATATGCCTGGGAAGAGAAGAAAAGGAAGGCCAAAGAGAAGATGGGTGAAGGATGTGGCGTATGATCTCCAGATGGGTGTATTGGACGCGGGACATCTTGCTTATGACCAAGTTCTCCGGAAGGTTGTTATGGGAGCGAGGTTCTGCAAACGATATGCTACTGAATGAATGAATGAATGAATGAATGAATGAATGAATGAATTGTAGGCTATATCGACCTGGGAGCATGGGTCTATTTAAAATATCTGCCTGTGTGTGGGTTCAAACCCACGGCTATCGTGGCGGCAGGCAACCGTGCTAGTTACTGCGCTACTGCCGCTTCCACAACGTGTATTTTGCTGCTTCTTTTACAGCCTGAGATTCTGAGATACTGTTGCAATTTCCTCCCCCCCCCCCCCCCGCATTTTTTCATATTCTTTTCATTGTTCTCACCCCCACTCCCCCTCCCTTTTTTTCCTGTTCATTCTTCTCATCCCGTTCTTTTGCCTTTATGTAGTCACTGTAATGTCTTCTCCGTGATTATATGTTGTGTTTTGTGTGTGCATTTGTTTGCTGATGAGTCACAGTCTTGTGTTTTCCGTTTTCTGCAAAGCTGCATTGCTTTGAGTTATTTTATATTGCTGACGTGTCCTTTACAGAACGTTGCGGGCAACCCCAGCATTTATTGGTTGCTTGTTATTCAGCAGGCAATGTTAGTTTAGTAGTTTGCCATTACTTTCTGAACACAAAATGTATCATCATTATCATGTGTCACGCAGATAAGCTTGGGCGGTCATGTTTCGTCATCTCACGCGATCACCAAAGTCGTGGATCAGCTCCGAGTTTTTGTCTGGATTAAGCAATGTAGCCAAGCCATCTATATATTTACCCTCTGCCTTCCCCTTGTTCTTTACCCCTCAATCTTGCCAGTTGTCACCAAGTTCTCCAGTTTATAGTCTTCTCATTACGTACTAAAAGAAGCTTTTCTGTCTTTGTCTGATTTCTCTAATAAGTTCCCGTTTCCATATGTTTCTTGAAGGACATTCTAATTGATTTTTCTGTCTTTCCGTGGTATTCTTTGACATTTCCCTCAGAAACCAGATTTCCACTGCCATTAGATGTTTTTCAGCTCGTCTGCTCGTTGTCTACGTTTTACGTCCATATAAAATAGATTAAGTTACATTTTGCATTTGAAACAATGAAATTCAGAAGAAATTAACGAATATTACACATTAGTGTTTCCGTAGAAATGGAACCTGCTATTTCTTACTGTTTGCCATTGATAAGGTAAGACACTTCGCAAATTTTTGTTTATCTTCTCTTATTTGCTTCATCTACTGGCAGATGATGTTTCCTTGAGCGTTTGGCCGGGTGGGAGTGGGAAGATTAGGGAAAGTGGATGAGCACGTGTCGCGTTTAGGAGTGGGGTGACTGCACGAGTTGTAAATATGAACACTCTTTGAAAATTATGAATTAAAAGAGGCCGAATGAAGAGAGCGTTGGATAGGAGAAAATGCATATGAAGGTAAATGTGAAGAATTTGCAAGGAGTTTTCACATTTCAAGGAAATGCAACCTAAAGAGGAGGACTTAACCCGCCAGTGAATTATTTTCGTCGTCTTACTCTTCTCCTCCTCATTCTTCTCCTCATACTTATTTTTGTCGTTTTATTCTCCTCCTCCTTCTTTTCGTCGCCTTATTCTTCTCCTCATACTTCTTTTCGTCGTTATTTTTTCCCTCCTCATCCTTCTTTTCGTCGCCGTATCCTCCTCCTCATACTTCTTTTCGTCGTCCTGTTCTCATCCTCCTTCTTCTTTTCGTCTCCTCCTCATACTTCATTTCGTGGTCTTATTCTTCTCCTCCTCCTCGCGGTCGTCTTTTTCTTCCTCCTGCTCCATTTCTTCTTGCTCTCGCAATATTTGCGTATCACATGGCGATCCCTCATTAGTTATATATCGCAGGATGTGACTTATCATTTGGACCGCAGGGCGTTTGATCGCCGTACTAAGGTCATGGTGTTTTTTTTTGTGGTTTCGTTTCGCGGTACTTCCGCAATTTCAATGTTCAGATAACATAATCTACATTATAATACTTGTCCATGTGATTGTGCACCATATTTGGTCCAAATCTACTTTTTGTTTGGCAGTTCAAGAAGAGACAAGATTGGTCTGTTCGCATGTGGTAAACGTAATACACAGAAATGGATAATCACCTTCTACTTTTGCCGTCAAGCGACGAGGGGAGGTAAAGTTGACGCCCCAGCGCTAGATGAATGGTGCCTGATAGTGTCATTCCGTGTGATTGCACAATGTCTTTCGTAATCAATTATTTTTGTTCCCTCGGGCATTGTCTTACTGGCGTCTTAAATAGATATACTATTGAATATGTTAATGAGCTTAGAAAGATTGCCCAATATATATTTCTTAACTGCGCGACGTGCTGTAGGTACAACTTCTGACTGCAGTGTTAAGATATGGGCTCATATTAAATCCATCAACATAACTGTCAACCAGTCTAGCGGTTTCAGTCAGCGGGACCGGCCATCGTTGTCAGTGACAGTGGCGGTGCCCCTGGTTGGAGCTTATACCCTGTCAACCTAGCTGGCAGTCTATGTCAACGCAGTTGGCAGTCTATGTCAACGCAGCTGGCAGTCTATGTCAACGCAGTTGGCAGTCTATCAAACAGTTCTTTATGCTATATTAAAAGATCGGGTAGGCAAGCAGAGTTCACAAGCCCGGGAAGGTAATCTGGCTACGGGAGGAGATATCCAAGAAAGAAACCCCATCCGTCCAAGCCGGAAGATGTTGGCTTAATTGACACGGGACTACAAAGTGGACATCAAAGCACTACAATGGATACTGACCGGCACCTTGCCGTCTTGTCAGACGATAGTTTGTAAAATGGAGTTGTACCTCTCCATAACACAGAGCCTGGGTTGAGTTTAGAGACCAGTAGTTGCCCGTGTAGCATGATCCCTCTCTCGGCCTGTCTAGTGTACTCCAGAGGAAAGGTAACATCAATACGTCTGGAACAAGATAATCTGCCGGATCAGCAAAGCAATACTCTAACTGTCCGCCTGTCAGAGCTTCGATCATAAACCAGTTGCCGACCAAGGCTTAGGGCCTGGTCTGCCCTGAAATGACATTTTGTCTTTAGCTTGCATTTCCTCGCACCAGGGTAAGGCTTGATACCCTCCCAATTGCGCTCCTTCCGCCTGAACCCGTTAGCACAATATGGAGTGTCGGGTTTGATGAGCGCAGCCCAACATTCGGGGCTAACAGAAAGCAGATAGTACCATCTATTGTCATACGGTAGCTCAGTCATATCTGACAATGGATGCTATGCTCCACCTATAACATATATTTTCATATCTGACAATGGATGCTGTGCTCCACGTATAACATATATTTTCACATCTGACAATGGATGATATGCTCCACGTATAACATATATTTTCATATCTGACAATGGATGCTATGTTCCACGTATAACATATATTTTCATATCTGACAATGGATGCTATGCTCCATGTATAACATATATTCTCATATCTGACAATGGATGCTATGCTCCACGTATAACATATATTCTCATATTTGACAATGGATGCTATGCTCCACGTATAACATATATTTTCATATCTGACAATGGATGCTATGCTCCACGTATAACATATATTTTCATATCAGACAATGGATGCTATGCTCCACGTATAACATATATTTTCATATCTGACAATGGATGCTGTGCTCCACGTATAATATATATTCTCATATCTGACAATGGATGCTATGCTCCACGTATAACATATATTTTCATGCAGTTGTATCAGTGTGTGTTTGTTGTTTGTATGCTGACGAAGGCTTTGGCCGCAACGTCCATTTTATTGCTTGTGATCGTGTTATAATAAATCTTATATATTCTATTTCTCGCAGAAGAGGACGACGAGGAAGGACAGATCATCAGCGCTTAATATCACATGTGTCTCACTCATAGAAGGATGTCTGAACAGTACTATTATGCACGCGCCTGTGGCTTGGGCGATAGTGAATGCAGTTTCAAAATAGTCCGGCATTCCGGGATGGGGGTTGAGAGCGTTTGCCAGCGTTTTGGGGGGCAGGTCGTTTTGCGTTGTTTTTCTTAGTATGACTGTCGGTGGTTCAGAAAGCAACAGCAAACTTCTGAGCCTAAAATTATATAGTAAATCACAAACAGTGGGTAAATGCTGGAGCAGGGTCGTGCCGTGCTATGGCACAGAGAGGCGGCCGCATCAGGCGGTACCGTAAGAGGGCGGCATTGTTAAAGAAAACAGCATGTAAGGGGCGACATTTCGAAGATAGGGAGCAAACAGCCCAGGAGCTGCAGGCGACAGTAGACAAAGTGATTGACTGGTAACTGAAATGAGTGTAGTCATCCACCCGTAAAAGGCGGCTGTTTTGTGGTGCTCTCTGGACAACAGGATTGTGAAAGCGGATGTCCCAAGCCTCGCTATAGATGGTATAAATGTCAGCAGAGAGAACAAACTGAAGTATCTGGGGATCACATTTGACAGGAGCCTATCCTTCAAGGATCATGTGGAGACGGTTGTGACAAGATCTCACAAGGGACTCAGTGCACTTAAAACTATGGCTGCAATAGACACAGAGCAGAGAATGCTTTTCAC
Organism: Cepaea nemoralis; assembly: GCA_014155875.1. Lineage (NCBI taxonomy): Eukaryota > Metazoa > Mollusca > Gastropoda > Stylommatophora > Helicidae > Cepaea > Cepaea nemoralis. The sequence goes on from JACEFZ010016072.1 coordinate 36,533, forward strand.
ACTATACCAGCACTTGATCCTCTCAGTAATTGATTATGGATTAGGTCTCCTCACTGTCTCAAAGAGTCAGCTGGTGAAGTTAGAGCGCATACAGAACGAAGCTATGCGGGTCATTCTGGGATGCACTAGGGACACCCCAGTAGTGTGTATGCGTTACATCCTTGGTCTGCCGACTGTTGCTGGTAGGCTCAAGGTGATGCAGGCGAAGGCATACCTCAGAGTAGCTGCAGACACAGACCAACCACTTCATGAGGCGCTGGACGCAGTTAAGGGTCAGCGACTGATAAGAGGGAAATCATGGATGGCTCAGGCAGAGGATACGATCAGACAGGTGTGCCCCTTGGAGAACATTAGGCGTGGAGAGGAGTGGGTCAGAGTGCCAGCGGAGCAGTCAGAATTGTGCAGAGTTATAATCACATTAAGCCGGGAGTGCAGGGAGTGGCCAGCAGGGGCCACGGAAGTGGAAATCCAGCAACTAATTCAGGACAATGCTCACTCGGGTTCACTCGGGTGTCAAGAGTGAGAAAAGTGGCTGGGGGTTCATAGCCAAAGCCAATGGTCGACGTTTGGGGCAGGAGAGCCTGGCATATGATACCACAACATCCAGCTTAAGAATGGAGGTGGAGGCGGTCACTGTGGCTCTCCGCTGGATGGAGAATACGACACACACACACATCGTGATTGTAACTGACTCAGAAAGCATGCTGACGAGGGTGAGGACGGGCAGGCTTCGTGTGGAGTGGCTTGCTTCGCTTCGGAGGTCACGGGTGACAAGCATCGCCTGGATCTTTTCTCCGGGGCATGCCGGTGTTCTGGGAAATGAACAGGCGGACAGATTGGCTGGCTCTGCAAAACTTGGTGGAGTATTGATACGTGACAAGGCAGACGTGATTGCGACCTTGTGGGAGCACGTGCACACCTCGGAGGAGCAAATGGATTACCATGGTCTGGCAAGAATGAGACAGCGAGGAGTGACGAGGGGATCTGGCCGACGCTCAACGCTCAGAGGAAAGGCGAGACGGACATATAATCAGATTGCTACTGGTACTATTAGTGTTGGAACTCTTCGCTGGCTGCTGAAGATGGGGACGGAGCGCTTATGGGAATGCCCCGAATGCTGTGATGTCGATTCCTAAATAAGTCAATCAGTCAATTTCGAAGATTTGCATCATACTGAGAAAATCTGCCGCACTGTAGGTACTGTGCTGGAGTTGAATGCAACGTCATGTCAAGGACATGCAACTAGGTTATTCTTATATTCTGACTTGAATAGTCTTTGGTCGAAACGTTTGCTAAGCGTCTATTTATCTAGTCATATTGCCTATCTGCGACCTTGACCAGACAGGAGGGGTGAAACCAGACAGGAGCACTATGCAAGTGGTAACCAACACAGAATTCGTGTCATCGACCACTAAACGATCAGAGAGATAATGAGGAGGGGATCCGAGCACTGATGGACTGGATGGTTCGGTGTGTAGTGAGGGTATACGAACTTACGGCAGGAGAAAGTCACCCGGAGTTATGACCCACCTCTAGAGAGTATAAGGAAGGTAAAGTGACGAGCCATTCAGTGAAGCGGGTTCACTTCTGACGAACAGAAGCCACCTGTCGTGCTTCCTCCGTGGGGGAGGTTTTATCGCCGCATGCAATCGTTGTTACCTGTTTCATTGTTCCGGCTTCGACCCCTCCTATGTGTGAACTGCATAACCAACATAAAAGTAAGAATGATAACTCAGCCGTTGCAAGGGTGGCTAGGGTATGTTCATTTATCTCTGGTGTCAGGGACTAGACCAGTGGTTCTCAACCTTTTTTGGCCATGCCCCCCTTCACCATAAGTTGAGCATGTCATTCCTCCCCTTTCGTATTTCCTCCCTATAAATTCCCCCCTCTCTCCACTCTGCCCCTATATAGTATACGTAAAAATGGAAGCTAACTTTAATAACACATACAGCACTAGTAAAAGTTTAGATGTCTACATAAAACGTGATTTGTGGGTATACTTACGTTATAAGACGAATATCAGAAGGGTGGGGAGTACAGAACCGTAAAATATGGAGGGAACAACACTATCAAGTCATCGGTTCTTGTATTAAAGCGATCTTGAAATAATCTTCATCCCCCCCCCCCACCCACCGGGAAACCCTAAAATTTCCCCCTGGGGGGGGGGGGATTCCCCACCGGTTGAGAACCACTGGACTAGACGGTACTACCTGCTTTCTGTAAGCACCGAATATTGGGTGGCGCTCATCAAACCCCACTCCCTGCATTGTGCCAAGGGCTTTGGGCGGAGGAGTTCAACTGGGAGTGTACAAGCCTTACCCTAGTGCCAGGATATGTATCCTAAAGATTAAATATCATGGCAGTGTAGGACAGACCAGGCCTTAAGCCTTGGTCGGCAACTGGTCTAGGATAGAAGTTCCGATTGGCGGATAATTAGAACATTGCCTTGCTGATCCGGCAGCTTGTCTTGTCCCTGGTGTGTTGGTGTTACCTTTACTCTGGGGTAAACTAGACAGGCCGGGAGAGGGATCATGCTGCATAGGCAACACGTAGTCTTTACAATTCAGCCCAGGCTTAGTGCTATGGAGAGGTGTATGCCTTTTTAAAAGCACAATATAACTAACTATCACGTCAAGACGGCAAGGTGCCAGTCAATGTCCAGCTGAACGGAATCAAACTTGGTGTTATGCGACTATAAATTAACAGTTAACCAGACACTGCGGACTTGATACGTCAGGAGTGCATTGTGAACTTGACACGTCCGGCTTCCAGTACAGTACAGCCAGCTTCGTGTGCTTGAAAATCGTTTCTTTATTAACAAGTCAGGTTTTATTGCGCCTGTCTTTTCTCTTTTAATGGAGTATTCATTGAGTGGGCTTTCTAAGTAGATGGATACCCAAGGCGAAAGAAAACTTTCCCAGTTAACTGATTTGGATTTGGTTACCTGGTGTATGGGTGTCCTTCGAGGTCAGAATGTTCTAGTTTCGGGATAATTGTGTAAGATATTCATCAAGTGCCTTGCCTACTGGTATAGATCATGCTTCTCCGTATCTTGCAATGTTCAATAGTATATATCAATGTGTGGCTGACACTCTATTCACATAATTCAGTCCATCGAGGTTTATCCCATATAACTCGACCTCTCTCTACAGAGAGGCTGAGAGCCTGATCACAGAGTATTGAACGGGGGAGTTCTCCAGTGGCGAACAAAATGCACAATACATGGAAGTGAGGAATTAAAGCAGCCATGTGCAGGACGTGACGATTGATTGGGCGCTATGTGTCGGCCCTGCAATTACGGAAGCCTCCTTGGATAGCGGCACATGCCCATGGACTAGTCCTTGCCTTCCCTTGAGGGCGGACCGTGAAGTCTTCGACAGTTCTAACTTGACCAGCTAGGCTGTGGACGGCACCACAAAAGTGAGAATTAGAGCTGTTCCTAGCACGAGAGACATTCGGACAAGACATTTCACTCGGACGTAAATGCGTAGTGCCAATTTTTATCTTGCCACTGTAGAACGGCACTTCCGACTTCGGCGGGCATTTTTAATGAGGTTAGCTTTCCTCGGGTGTCGAGGAACGTTGGACTTAATGTTGTGATGTCGCAACATCTCAGCTAATCAAGATAGAACGGTCAAAGACATCACGGTCAACCCTCAAGGGAAGTCAAGGGCAGACCATGGGCGTTCCCCTATATCCAAGGAGGCTTCCATAGTTGCAGAGCCGGCACATATTGCTCTGAGACTGGGCTCACCCGAGGAATTGCCACTTCCTGCTCATGGCCGCTTTAATTCCTCACTTCCATCTATTGGGCATTTCGCTTGCCATTGGTCGCTCAAACACAAACCAGGAACGGCCAGTCTGCGGACGACATACACTTGGTAAGCCTTCGCTTCGAACCACGCAATGGATTCGCTAGCCAGGCGTTCCATTTCGTGTTATCGAGACGTTTTTCCACCTTGACTACACTCTCTATGAGTATAGATACAGACATTTTTTTGTAACCATTTCACGCGACTGGGGCACTTTTCTACCTTTAGTACTCGCTCACGAGGTAGGCCACATGTGCTGCCGGCTCAACACCTTACCTCCGTGCGCTTTCAGTGAGCGAGAAACGGCCTGGCCCTCTAACAGGGGATCCTTCATATCCCCCAGCTGAGAGTCTTCGAACAAGTATCTGAACTAAGCATGTAGCGTGCTCAGCATCTCACCTCCATTTATCGGTAGGTGGGTATCGGCCCGGCTCTCACATCCGAGTGTTTATGGCTTAGAGGCGTTCAGCAATATCCCTCAGCTGAGAGCCTTAGAGTATGTGTCCGGACCAAACTTTAGCGGCATTGTGCGCCTAATTTAGACATTGACTGCTATCCTCAGTCTACCTGCAGAGCAGCAGGTTGTGTGTCTCTTGGTCTGGTCCCTAACCCAAGGCCTGTCCGACATGTAGTTGTGCATCCCTCGACAATGCTCTTGGAATCTCTGGGACACGCAAGGCCCCCCCCCCCCCCCCGCGACAAGGAGACACATCGTGGGGGGGGGGGGGGGAGACTCTGGTGATCGGGTGGCTGGCAGTACATGACCGCCCACACTTATCGGCATGGCACATGATGGATGGATCCATAAAGTGGTAATCGCCTTGAGCTGGTGTTGGTGGTTTTTTGACTGAGGCCACAGTACTGACTTCTAAGCCACCTGTGACCATTACTTCAATCTGGAGGAGACACTGCACTGCTTCCTTCTTCGTCTTCTGCGTTCATCCAGTTTTATTTTTTCCGGACGTGATTGCGTTGTGCCTGTTTACAGCAGAGCTGCGTTCTTGCCCCGTTAGGCCGATACATCCGACTTCTACGGGCATTTGTTGACTGGGTTAACCTTCCCGGGGGCACTGTATTCTATAATCTTCACTTAAAAGAGTCCAATTGCTCCCCTTCTAATGCCTGGAGGGAGTCTAGTTTAGTACCTGCCAGCACTCATGTCGCTCTACAAAATGTTTTATAATAAGCTAGTAGAGAAGATCAAACTCAATCAATCATGTGCCATGCCGGAAAGCGTGGGAGGTCATGACTCGCCATTTCACTCGATCACCAGAGTCGTGGATCAGCCCAGTGTTCCTGTCTCGACCATGCCATGTAGTCAATCCATCCAGGTATTTACTCCTTGGTCTTCCCCTTGGTCTGTTCCCTTCGATCTTGCCAGTTGTCACTAAGTCTCCAAACCATTTCTTCTCATAACATGTCCAAAAAATTTTGACTGTCTACGTCTAATTTCTCTAATCACTTTAAGATTTTCATTTATCTCCTGTAATACTTGGTCATTGGTTTTTCTGTCTGTCCATGGTACTCTGCGTTTTCCTCAGAAACCACATTTCTGCAGCGATAAGATGTTTTTCAGCTTGACTGCTCATTGTCCAAGTTTCACATCCATACAAAAGAACAGGCTGTATGTATCCCCTCAACAATCTTATTCTCGTTTCAATTGACATATTTTTATTGGTCAGTATGTTTTTCATCTTGCTAAATACTACTTTCACCATAGCGATTCTTGTTCTAATCTCTAGAAGACATCTCCCATCAGATGTTATGACTGTTCCGAGATAATTGTACCGATTCACTTGTTGAAGAATATTCCCATCTAATTGTATATTACATTGTATTATTTCGTTCTTCCTAGTGACGACCATAATCCCGGTTGTACACTGTGTACAACAACCGTGTCTACTAATTGTTGCAGATCCTGCTCACTGTCCTGCAATCAATACTGTATCATCTGCATATCTAATGTTATTGATATTTCGTCCTCCAATGCTGATTCCATTTATATCTTCTACATTTCTGAAAATATTTTCACTGTATAGGGTAAAAAGATCTAGAGACATTACACATCCCTGCCTAACACCTCTCTTAATAGGCTGATATTGTCCTACTTCATTATCAATCCTTATGGCAGCTTGTTTCTAATATATGTTTTTTATAAGTCTAAGATCTTTCCCATCAATTTGTAGATCTGCAAGCATATCTACCATGTTGACATGTCTAACTCTATTGAAAGTCTTTGTGTAGTCAATAAAGCAAAGATAAAATACTGAACGTAAACTTGCGAAGAGATCACAACAGCAAAAAATACTGATGTTGACTGCAACGTCCTGTAAAGGGTATGCAACTAATTAGTAGAGAAGATAATAGCAAACAGGTCATCTCGGGTGGTTTCAGGAAAAATGAAGAGACATGTGGAACTGCATGAACTTTTGCTTATGACCTGCAACCAGAGGATGCCTATAACAGTGTCGACAACACATGTTAATGAGGAGTGTCGAGCCATGTGGAATATAATCCTGGTTAGAGAAAAGGTCAATAAGGGTTTTAACTGATATCTGTTGCATTTCACATGGAACTTTATCTAAGATGCAGAAAACAATGTAGATGTATTCAGGGTGTGAAAGATCACAATGTTGATTTAGGATGTGATAGGTCACAAGGTAGATTGATTCAAGATGTGACAAATCACAACATGGATAGGTTCAGGATGTGACAGATCACAACATGGATAGGTTCAGGATGTGACAGATCACAACATGGATAGGCACTGGATGTGACAGATCACAACATGGATAGGCTCAGGATATGACAGATCACAACATGGATAGACTCAGGATGTGACAGATCACAACATGGATAGACTCAGGATATGACAGATCACAACATGGATAGACTCAGGATGTGACAGATCACAACATAGATGGATTCACAATGAGTTAGATCACAATGTATATGGATTCACAATGAGATAGATCACAATGTATATGGATTCATGCTATGATAGATAAGACAGGATTTGTGGCTTATAATGGAACACATTGCCAAAATGTGGGATTTTTTTTGGGGGGGCGCTTGCTCGCTTTGAAATCAAACAGTCCATACACGCTATTTTCTAGTAGTGATGCACTGAATTTTGCGTATGGGTGGGTTAACTTTCCATATTAAGTGTTCCTAACCACCAGGTGAACCACGCCAACTTCAGAGGTACTTGTAATTAACGCCCCCAAGTCAAGGACAACAGCGTAGGGGTTGCACCACTTACCTAAACATCAGCACACCGGATGTATAAGAACATGCGTTGTTATCCATTCGATCACGTGGACCTGCATGTGGGTTCTGTGTGCAGTTTCGCACAGCACAGGATGCTGGAAGATTCCCATACCCACCAACCCCAAGCATCCCCCTACAAGCTGTCTACAAATTACATAATACTGCAGGATCACAAACATAACACACACATAGGCAACATCAGAAAGGACAGCACACTGGGTGAGAGTATATTATAACAACAAAATGCATGTATTTAGTGCTGTGTACATTTTCAAACCTTCCATTCCCCCACAGATACATTCAAACACAACAATTACTGAGGACACAGGTTTCCACTAATGGTAGTGGTGTCGGTGACTAGTTTCCATCAAGACCCTTGGAATGCTCTAGTGATTTGGAAATGACAGTTGCAAACAGGTATACTCAGCTGACAAGACTTGAATGCGATCTGGTCGCCCAAACATGTAAATTAAGCAGACTTTAATCATCACCACTCCAGGATAAATCTTCACTCTCTCTCTTCACTCTTGTGAGACAAGCAGATTTTAATCTTCATTGCTCCAGGACAAATCTTCACTCTCTCTCCTCACTCCTTTGAGGATTGAGTTATCAGTCATTTCAAAGACCAGAAACGTACTTCTAATTAGCCCAGGTAATTGTGTTTTTGGGCATACTTATGCAAACTATTTTTTAGTTGATAACTGACCTACATTTGCCTCCTGACATATTACTACAGCCAGGGTGATGTAGTTCCTCTTCTTTCGTTCGCTTGAAATATGTCTATAACTGCAATGTTGTCTCTTGTATGAATTTAGCTGACTTTTTTAGTTCACTCAGCGGTCCATAGTTGTAGTGATGCAGTGATATGAATGTTCATGTCAGTTGGCAAGGCACCTGAATATAACACGATACACAATCTTGACGTTCCAAGAATTACAAATTATAAACATTAAACATCTATGCCTTTCTGGCTTTCTTCGCAGGAGGTGGTTGCGCCTTCCTTGTCTTCACGCTAGTTTTACTCTGGGCTGGAGATGTCTGTGCCTTCCCTGTCTTCACACCAGTTTTACTTTGTGCTGGAGGTGTCTTTGCTTTCCCTGTCTTCACACCAGTTTTACTCTGTGCTAGAGGTGTCTTTGCTTCCCCTGTCTTCACACCAGTTTTACTCTGTGCTAGAGGTGTCTTTGCTTCCCCTGTCTTCACACCAGTTTTACTCTGTGCTGGAGGTGTCTCTGCTTCCCCTGTCTTCACACCAGTTTTACTCTGTGCTGGAGGTGTCTTTGCTTTCCTTTTCCTCGCACCAGTGTTCCTCTGAGCTGATGGTGTCTTTGCTTTTCCTGTCTTCACGCTGGTTTTCCTCTGAGCTGGTGGTGTCTTTGCCTTCTTTGGCAACCGCCGTTTAGTCCGTTTGTTAGTGGAGACTTTCTCAACACCATCTTCTGTGGATACTTGGTCAGTACCATTGGATTCTGCTTCGGTTTCAACTGTCTTTGCTTTTCGTTTTCTTGTGGCAGCCTCTGGAACGTTCTGTGAATTCAAATAAAATAACTGACTTTAAAAAAAAGCAAAACTGGAAAGAAAAGAATACATTCTAAAGTTGTGAACTATTTAGGGCATCAAAATTAAGAGTTGGTGTCACAGCACTCACAGTGGACTAAATTGTACTCAAGTTTCAGGTTTGTCAGAGCAGCATATGGCTAATCAGTTAGGTGATCGCACTCTCTACACTTGGCAGACAATGGTTCACAACTGCAACAATATGTGGCAAATAAAAGACAATGCAACTGTATACATCTTTTGTGGCACCTGTAAATGCATAGGCCATCTCTTTGAGAAGAATCCGGTGTATCCATGTAACATCTCTTCTAGAAGAATATCTGTGTACAATCTTTCTGAGAAGCACCAGGTAAAAGTATATCCATAGACCATCTCTTTGAGAATCATCATGTCCCGTGCTGATAAGCGGACGGTATTTTTCATCATCTTACCCGATCCCCAGAGTTGTGGATCAGCTCTGTGTTCTTGTCTCTACCGTGCCATGTGGTCAAGTCATTCAGATATTTACTTTCTTTCTTTCCCTTCAATCTTGTCAGTGGCCACCAAGTTTCTAGTTTATTTCTTCTCATAATGTGTCAAAAACATTTTGACTGTCTACGTCTAATTTCTCTAATCAGTTTATGGTTTTCATCTGCTTCTTGTACGACTTGCTCATTGGTTGTCTGTCAATGGTGTTCTTTGCAGTTTCCCCAGAAACCACAATTCCCCTGACATTAGATGTTTTCCAGCTTGTCTGCTGATTATCCACGCTTCACATCCATACATAAGTACAGATTCTATGTAGTACTTAAACTCTTTTAGAAGCATCATGTTTATCCATGGACCAACTCTTCTAGAAGGGCCGGGTACAAGTATATCCGAGGACCATCTCTTCTAATAGCACCAAATACAAGTATATATGTGGAATATCTCTAAGAGAAATTCCAGGTACAAGTATATCTATGGAACATCTCTTCCAGAAGTACCAGATATGAATATATCCATGGACCATCTCTTTTAGAAGTACCAAGTACACCCGTGGAATATCTCTTTGAAAAGCTCCCTAATTTTTGGCTAATGGATCAGATACCTAGCTATCTCATTTGTTTGCAACGTTTGCCTTCCTTATACCCCTCCCACAGATCACACCAGGAGAATACCAACACAGCGCACCAACTCTGCAGCACCAGTGAGGGTCTCAGAGTGTGTATACCAGAACCACTTATGCAATTTACATTCTTTTGTTTTTGTGTGGGCATGTTCTAGTTTTGTAATTTAGCTGAGAAGCACCATGTACATGTATATCGTTGACCATCTCTTTGAGAAGCTCCAGGTAAAAGTATATCCATGGACATCTCTTTGAGAAGCTCCAGGTAAAAGTATATCCGTGAATATCTCTTTGAGAAGCTCCAGGTAAAAGTATATCTGTGGACATCTCTTTGAGAAGCTCCAGGTAAAAGTATATCCGTGGACATCTCTTTGAGAAGCTCCAGGTAAAAGTATATCCATGGACATATATTTGAGAAGCTCCAGGTAAAAGTATATCCATGGACATCTCTTTGAGAAGCGCCAGGTAAAAGTATATCGTTGACCATCTCTTTGAGAAGCTCCAGGTACAAGTATATCGTTGACCATCTCTTTGAGAAGCTCCAGGTAAAAGTATATCGTTGACCATCTCTTTGAGAAGCTCCAGGTACAAGTATATCGTTGACCATCTCTTTGAGAAGCTCCAGGTACAAGTATATCGTTGACCATCTCTTTGAGAAGCGCCAGGTAAAAGTATATCGTTGACCATCTCTTTGAGAAGCTCCAGGTACAAGTATATCGTTGACCATCTCTTTGAGAAGCTCCAGGTACAAGTATATCGTTGACCATCTCTTTGAGAAGCTCCAGGTACAAGTATATCCATGGACATCTCTTTGAGAAGCTCCAGGTAAAAGTATATCCATGGACATCTCTTTGAGAAGCGCCAGGTAAAAGTATATCCATGGACATCTCTTTGAGAAGCGCCAGGTAAAAGTATATCATTGACCATCTCTTTGAGAAGCTCCAGGTACAAGTATATCGTTGACCATCTCTTTGAGAAGCTCCAGGTGCAAGTATATCCATGGACATCTATTTGAGAAGCTCCAGGTATAAGTATATCTGTGGACATCTATTTCTAAAGTTTTAAGACGCATCTTTGGACCCATTAGGGATACACAAAGTGGAGAGTGGAAAAGAAGAAGTAACAAAGACATTTATGATCTGTTTAAGTCCCCGCTAATCAATGGTATCATGAAGGCTAATGGACTACAATGGCTGGGGCATACAGAAAGAATGGAAGACAATAGGGAAACAAAACTCGCTTACACTCAGGAAATAAATGACCGTAGACCCCGAGGTAGACCAAGAAGACGGTGGAGAGATAAATACATACAGATCTACAAGCACTTGGAATCAAAGACTGGCAAGAGAAGGTCAACCAGAGAGACGAATGGAGACGGATTGTATCTGCAGCAAAGAACCTCAATGGCTCGGAACGCTAACGAAGAAGTGGACATCTATTTGAGAAGCACCGTGGATAAGTATATCCATAATCATCTCTTTGAGAAACACCAGGTACAAGTGTATACATGGACACATCCTCTTTGAGAAGCACCAGGCACAAGTATATCGTGGACCATCTCTTTGAGAAGCACCAGTTACAAGTATATCGTGGACCATCTCTTTGAGAAGCACCAGGCACAAGTATATCGTAGACCATCTCTGAGAAGCACCAGGCACAAGTATATTGTGGACCATCTCTGAGAAGCACTGGGTACAAAGTATATCCATGGCTTTGAGAAGCACCAGGCACAAGTATATCGTGGACCATCACTGAGAAGCACCTGGTACAACTATATCCATTAACTTTCCAACCACTGAATGATGTACAACATACACACAAGCCTTTCCTTTTGTCCTTACCCGAGATGAAGGCTTATTTAATCCATTACCTGGAAATCAGGGGGTTAGTACAATCCAGAAATTCCTTTCTGTGTACATATCAAAATTGAATAACAGAGACACATAACCTGTCCATTTGAGACAGAGCAAACATCCATAGCTGAATAACAGAAATCTCTAATGGTTCATATGAAACAGGCAGGTGCTAACATCCAACAAGCCGAAATGAGACGTGGGTGTCACACCCCTAAGCCAACAGTCTTCTTAGACAAAAGCAAACAAAACAAGCAGCGGGTCATCATGAATGCACACTGCACATTAAAAATCCTCCAGAAGTTGTCATATGAACAGAACCAAAAGACCACTGCCCAAGCTACATTTCTTGCAGTACATTTACTGCTTGAGTGGTTCTTGTATACATACAAGGTATCCTAATGCTAGAGGATTCATGACCTGAGCTAAGTTCTCACTAGTGCAACCTAACAGATGCAACACTAATAGATAATTCTTAGTGCGATGAAGTTGGGTCTTGAACCCGCTCAAACATCACCAGTCATCATCATCATATAGGAGGCAGCATAAGATAAGAGCGCTAGCTCTTAAACTTCCGGTGTGCTGATGCCAAGGTAGCGTGCTCAACCCTTGCACCGGTCAGCTGGACTAAAATTACAAGTACCTTAGAAGTCAGAGTGGGTTCACCTGATGGCAAGTGACACTGGTAATAAGGAAAGCTAATCCACATGCAAAGTTGTCCAGTGCACTCCCCAGTGATAGCAACCAGTAGTAGTAGTAGCATGTGTATGGACTACGCTTGAGTTCAAAATGAGCAAACACGAAAAAAAAGAGTCCTCATTGTTATTGACCACAGAGCAGTATGTGACATTTTCAAATACTCCAGTGTTACTGATATTTGATTAGCACGTTTAAATATACTAGATTACTAAATTAAAACAAAGTATTAAAGGCAAAGTTGAAGCACTCACCATGACATCCTCCAGCTTCAATTCAATGCCCAGCTCCTTGAGCTTGTTCAGCTTGCTCTGGTTCCTGCGAGCTGATTTCTGCAGTGACTCCTCCAGCTTGTCAATGTTTTTGGCACTGTTGTGTAGTCTCTTGCTCTTATTGTTGGGTTTCCACTTGTAGGAGTGGAATGTGTCCGCATGGATCTCACTCAACGGCTTGTACTCACCTGTTGGTAGTTATTGATGAAACGGTTATACTGGTAGTTATTGATGTAACAGTTATATTATATTGGTAGTTATTGATGTAACGGTTATATTGGTAGTTATTGATGTAACAGTTGTACTGGTAGTTATTCATGTAACGTTTATTTATATTGGTAGTTATTGATCCAGCGCTGGGCTGGTCACTTGACTTACAACATGCCAGATCACAGGCTTCGTAAAATACATATTTTTTACAGTGAGCTGCGCTGTGGTAAGCACTCCCAAGAAGGCCAGAGGAAACGCTTTAAAGACACCAAAAATCTCACTAAAATCTTTTGGAATTCATAACAATAGTTGAGACTGCTGCCAAAGACTGAAATTCGTGGCGTACATCATTACACAAGGGCTTCACCTGTGAAGCAAACAAGACTGCAAGAGCTGTGAAAAAAAAAGGCTTGACCAAATAACCGTAGGAGATCCTCCTCCTGGAATGTCAAGCATTCTTTGCCCACAGTGTCAAAGAACAATTCGAGCCAAAATAGGCCTTACCAACCATCTTAGAACTCACGGCTCCATATTTTTAACCCAACTGGATGAAATAAATGGTCATCATCATTATTGATGGAAAAAATACCACAACAGTTATAGTGGCAGTTATTGATGTAAATATTTTATTCTTCACTTATTCCTTGTACTTTATTGTTCAATTTATTCCTTGACAACCTTCTATTTTCTAACTGTGACAGCCTGGACTCAGATCCACATGTCTAGGTCAGTTATCATGTGCAGGAAGCAAATTCTTTGTGTTTGGACAAACTTGGCACGAAGTGACTTCTTTATCTTCACAAACATTTAAAAAAAAACTGCTACTGATGTCATTGTTCTAGTGACCAGGACTAAATAACTGAACTGGAGATATCCCGGGAAGGTTAACCCGGTCAACAAATGTCCGCAGAAGTCGGATGTGTCAGCCTAACGGCGCAAGAACGCAGCTCTGCTGTAAACAGGCACAACGCAATCACGTCCGAAAAAAAAAAACTCTGGATGAACGAAGAAGAAGAAGAAGAACTGGAGATATTGTTCCGGGTCCAGATGGTAGAGTTCTTCAATCAGGGCACCAGACTGGTGAAGAAAAGATAGGAGAAATGCATCACACTGGGGAGTGAATTAATTAATTCAGTAGAATGTCCTTTACAGAACCTCACTCCAATAATAACCTTCCAGAAAACCTCTCGATCATAAGCAAGATGCCCCATGTCCGATACACCTATCTGGAGATCATCCACCACATCCTGCTCCCATCTTCTCTTTGGCCTTCCTCTTCCTCTTGTCCCAGGCATATACCCCTCCGTGATTGTTCCCTCCAAACTTCCATGTTTCAAGTGACCAAACTATTTAAACGTTCTTTGTTTTATTGTCTTTAATAGCCAACCTTCTTCAATATTCAGCTCTTGAAGTATGGATGCATTTGTTATTTTCTTTACCCAAGATATTCTCAGAACTTGTCTATAACATTTATATTGAAAGGCATTTATACGCTGTTCAACTTGTTTAGTAAGTGTCCAGGTCTCACAAGCATATGTTGCAATGGGAAAGATGCATGGGCTTAAAGACCTAATTTTTGTAGTTCTGTCTGTCCCATTCCATAATTTATTCAGTTAGTTAGTTAGTTAGTTAGTCTTTCCTCTTGAGCCTAAGGCGGCGCATAGGGCAGAAGTCCTGTCTCTCCAAGCTTGGCGGTTCGCTGTTACCTGTTGTAGATCTTGGATATTTACTTGGCCATTGAATGAGCCTTCTCTAATGATGGTTCTACGCAGGGTCTCTCTTGGTCTTCCCCGTTTTCTTTTCCCTACTGGTGACCATATGAGGGCTTGGTAGGGGAGTCTTGACTTGTCCATTCTGAGTACATGGCCGATGTAGTTCCAACGGCGTCTTCTTATGAAATTGGATACTGTATCTTGCTTAGTCTCTTGTCTTATTTGCGAATTGGTTCTGAAGTCTGTCCAGTGGATGTTTAGAAGTCTTCTAAGACATTTGTTCTCAAAATTGTCTAATTTTTTATCTAAAGCTACCGTTGATTTCCAACTTTCACATCCGTACGTTAACACTGGAATCACACAAGAGTTGAAGATTTTAAGTTTTGTGTGTTTGCTGAGTGTCTTTGACTTCCAGATGTTTGACAGTTTATTGAAGGCACTAGATGCCAGTGCGATTCTAGATGATATTTCTGGTGTTGAGTCCCCTGTAGATGTCATTTTGCTTCCTAGGTATGTAAAGCTGTTGACTTTTTCAAGAACGTAGCTGTTCAATTTGGTGTCATCTGAACTGTTGGTAAGATCAATAGTCTTTGTTTTTGTGGTGTTAATTTGGAGACCAATTTGCCCTGAAACATTTTGGAGGTGGTTTATTTTCTCTTGTGCATCCGGGTGTGTTGAACTCAAAAGCACTATGTCGTCGGCAAAGTCCAGGTCTTCTAGAATCTAGAAATTTATTCAGTTGCGAGTATGTAAAGATACCTGACCATGACTCCCCAGGTCCACCCAGCTTATAATGGGAACCAGAAAATGGCCGGGGAAGCAAAGACGGCCAGCAAACTACTGACTATGTTACCCTTGAGTATTGATTTGTAAATAATAAATATAGGACTACTGCCATATACCTGATATGCAGTGAGGAGCATTTTGTGTGATATTCACTGGCAAAGGAGCGGAGCAATATGGGGACGACCCGTTGCCGTGAAGTTGGAACTGCGACTAACTAACTAACCTGATATGCATCAAGGCACATCAGGCAACTCAATAATGCCATACTCACATTTGAGAAGTTTGTTAAAGAACAGGTAGTTGTGGCAGGTCTCAGCAACAGTTTTAGCCACTGCCGCATAACGGAACTTGATGAAGGCATAGCCTTTGGAATTCCCAGTCTGAAAATGAAAAGGATGAAACCTAAGAAACAGAACATGAACAGACATTGTGAAGCAATGATGATTTATTTTGCTGCAACAAGATACAGTAATCGGTTTACAAATTGGCATCAGCTTCACAGTGGGAAAGTATCAGACTAATAATCGGAAACAGGATTCAAATCAGTGTCCATCAACTTCATGCCCAAATCAGGGATGTCCACTATTGATGAACTCAAACCAGAATGAGAACAAAAGTTTTACCAGAATATGATCAGTATTGCCAGTAGCTGGGTGTACTTAATCTTCAGACCTGAAATAACCTAATAAATCAATTTAATCACTGCTCGCTGGACTTTCAGTGCCTGGTGTGCCTTGCCATATCGAGAAGACCTAATCATTCGGGACATCGATTGACGGATGTCAGTCGCTGCGATCGGGCAAACTATGGGCTATAGCCTAAAATGGGTGACGTGATATTCTAGTATGATAATTTGGTCGCACCCAGCCTGAGCCGTGTGGTTACACACCCGCCAGTGATCCGGAGTTTGAACCCAGCTCCAGTCAGTGATATGCAGGAATGACCAGCTCAAACAAGAGCAAAACTTGAATCTAGTGCTTCTAATCTGATGTGGACAAGTCCCAAAGTTCGTGTCGGAATATGATCAGATTGCCAGTAGTGGCTTGTGCTCAATCTTCAAACCTCAAATTCCAAAACAACCAAATAAGTCAAATATATTTATGTTATAAGTAGTCTTACAAATTATGAATGATGGTTAGTTTCATCTAAAACATGACACTGGTCAAAAAACACATTTCTTCTTCCTCCATGTCATAGACCCAAGATAGATTAGATATTCATGCACTCACATTTGACCATCTCAGATACATATCTGACCATCACACATTCACTCACTTCATACACACCATGAGAAATTCACTCAATTTCAATTTTAGATTCACTAAATGTTACAATCTGACATTCTCTTGACTGACCATCAGGGATTCTCATTTGACCATAATATCACAGACTCCCTCATCACAGCTGGCCATCATGGATACACTTACAACTGTAATGATTATCCATCCACTTACCTTCTGTGACCTGGATAATTTCACCGCCAACACGCTGCCAAACTGGGAAAAATACTGACGAAGCTGTCTCTCATGGAAACCATGAGGAACATGGCCAATGTAGACAACACCGGGCTGTCGGTCCTCGTCTGTGACTTGAGACTAGCACACAAAAAAATGATAATGAAATGACAATTAAAAAAAAAGATTTGTTTCTCAATAGAGAACAAGGCAACAGATTCCTCATCTCAAAAAACGTCTTTAACAGAAAGGCAACAATTAAAGAAATGCATACATCTAGATCATTATTTGGAATACACTAGCTGGCTAAAATCTTAGAATGCCTATAGATGTGTCTTCTTACTTGTTATATGATGCATATTTCTTCTCCCTGATTTTTTCTGAAAAGGGTGATGGGGTTACTGACGCAGTCAGTACTGCACACCATATGAAACACAGCTGTGGGCGATTTAGCAGCAGAGCGCCTTGCGTTGGTTTTTTAAAAATAAAAATGGTATGGGTGCCAGTCGTTCAGAAAGCAATGGCAAACTACTGAAGCGCAAACCAGAATCACAAACAGCCAAAAAATGCTGGGGTTGACTGCTACGTCCTTACTTTCTGAACTTAAGGTCTCCATACAGTGGATATCATACCACTGTGGAGTACCCGGAAACGACAGAGTTGATCAATTGGCTAAGGAAGGAGCCAAAGAAGAACAGCCTATGTGCCCGTTACATACCACCAAAAGAAAAGAATGATCAAATCAGTCAGAAAGCCACCAAAACCTGCTCAAGATGACTACCACATTATGGACAGACCAGAACAAGTCATTATTCTGCTCCTCAGAACAGGACACAATAGATTACGCAACCACATGTATACAAAATTTCAAGATTGGTGAAACAGCCATGTGCATATGTGGATTGGCGTCACAGACAGCAGAGCACATACTCCAAGACTGCCCAAAATATACCATATCTAGGCAAACCTTCTGGCCTAGATAGACGACAGTGGAAGATAAACTCTATGGATTGCTGTTTGAACTGAAAAAGACAGTTAAATTCATAAAAGAGACAGCATTGCAGTTATAGACATATTTCAAGCGAACGAAAAAAGAACATCTATTGGATCCATCGGTTCTGACCTCGATCACACCATCGCTGCCTGGGGGTTGCACCCCCCCCCCCCCCCCCCACCCCCGGCAGCTTCCACATATCCATAGAGCACACTTTATTGACAAGCTTCGAGTTTCTCAGTTCTATATGTTTTATATTTTTTATTAAAAAGTTGCTTTAACCTAATTAATTGCTGAAAAATTAAAAATAAATATTGGCTCCCCGGAGGGGAATAGAACCTCAAGCTCCTGCATGACAGGCGGAGACACTTACCACTATGCTACAGAGAACACGTTAATAGATTAACATAAATTGATAATATAGTCACATGCAAGTCCCGGTGACATCACGTGACCAGTCAGGATAATCCGCAATTCTATTGCAAATAGTCACTTCGGGAGATAAATGGACACACTTAATAGTCCTGAAATTAGGGAAATCGTGTCTTTTTGTTAAAACATACACATATGTGAATATCTCCGCTTAGAATTGACATACAGTCCTCATTGAGGTACCATTACATGTGGTTTTTCAAGGCCAATCCTACCTGTGGTGGTCTCATTAGTAATAGCAAGTCCTATGACGATTTTAATTTAAGTATTTACTAATGAGAGCACCACCATAGAAAGGCCCTGAAAAACGAAATCTAATGGTTCCTCAATGATGCCTGTTTGTCACTTCTAAGTGAAGATATTCACATTTTTGTGAAGGTAGTTCCGTATAAAATTATCGCATGTTTGCCTTATTATTTGAACTCTTCAGTGTGGCCCGCTACTATCTCCCCTGCCGGTCCCGTGGTTGTCTCAAAAGGGTCATAGTCTGATCTTGAAAACTGACTACAAATATATGTTCCGTCATGTTAAATGATAAATAAATAATAAAAGTATACAAATAAATTATTAATAATCTTTAAACTTGTATTTTCTTTAACTTTAGTAGTTCAAATTGCAGGATGTTAGCCGATTGCGATCGATTTTCGCGTCGGCCGCCATCTTGGCTTTCCATGAACTCGTGAGCGGAAATAATGTTTTTCTACCACCCTCATTGACTCTCATCAATGAAACTTTCCACATTAATGTAAATATGGGTGCAGAATTCGAATATACTTCTAAAAGTATTGTACAGTTAAGTACACAAGCTTTAAAAAAATAAAATTACTTAATTTACGGCAAATAATTAAATTGTTAAAAAGCTGTGATAATTTCAACCAATCACTGTGCACAGAATAATAGACTGACCTTTCCTGGACAACCCCAGATGACGTTTGTTATTGTCACGTGATATTTGAATGAATGAATGACGTGGGAAGCATGAATGGGTTTTACAGAAGCCATTTTTGATGACGCAATGGAAAAGTCCGTGGTGACTCAGTACATAACTTCCGGTTCAATTTCGGGTCACGGCACGATGGTTCATGCTATTAGTAATTACTCAATTTTAAAATCATGATGGAACCTGCTATTTACATATTAATTATTAATAATAATGATATAAACGAAGTGACTATTCACAACAATTTGCGGCTGGTCATGTGATGTCTACTTCAGTTTGACTACATTATTAATGTTTGTGAAGCTATCATTGTGTACTTGGTAGTGTAGTGGTTAGTATCTGAGTTGCCTGTCATGCGGGAGACTGGGGTTCAACTCCATGTCAGCAATTTTATTATGGGAGAGTTTATTCGCAGGGCCCTGCGAATAGACGCTTTGTTTATTCGCAGGGCCCTACACCGGGAATAATCACGTGACCAGCACATAGGGCCCTGCGAATAGACGCTTTGTTTATTCGATTTTTGACTGACTGCTTTCGACTGACTGGCCTCATGAATTAACAAATAAACATGGAAATGCTACGCATATAAAGTGCAGGAAAACCTGGTATATGTGAAGTGGGTTGAAAAGAGAGAAGAGAGAGATAGATAATGAAGATAGTGTGCGAGACAGAGATATGAGAAAGATGTGTTGAAAGACATAAAAAAGTGATAAAGACAAGAAAGAGAGAGAGAGGGGGAGGGAGATAGAGAAGAAGAGAGAGATGTATGTATGCCTCTCTATATGTCCGCCTGTCTGTATGCCTGCCTACCTGCCTACTTAACCACTTTCGTGTCTAACTACCCACCTACCTAACCAACTATGAATATTACAAAGAATTATCGCCGAAGCAACGGAGTACGTGATTTGTGCTCGATACTTTTGACAACAGCCAGCGGGGAGAGAAGCGGAGAAGAGGTAGGGGAGAGGGGGGAAGGAAAAGGAAGAAGAGGGCTGGAGCCAGAAGGGGTAGAAGGAAAATGGATCGTTTGGGACTCAAAAATGTGTGGGTTGGGTATTGGAATTGCCGTAGTGCAAAGCAATGAGGACCAATACTGGAGAAACTGGTACTAACTAAATTACACTCACTTTAAACAACACAATTCTAAATACCCAAAGAGATGAAGGATTAACTTTCACCCAATGAATTGCTGAACAATTTTTTTAAAAAATGTCCGGCAAGGAAACGAACGATTGACATTTGACTTTCATCCAATTAATTGCTGAACAATTACAAAAAAAATGTCCGGCAAGGAAACGAACCTCGAGCTGCCGCCCATCTGGCGGGGACACTATCAACTATGCCACTGACGACACGTTTTCCAATCAACGAAAATGTATAATATAGCCGCAAACTTACGTTAAATCACGTGACCAGCCGTGCCCTGCGAATAGAAGCTTTGTTTATTCACAGGGCCCTACGAATAGACATTTTCTTTTATTATTTAAATAAAAAATTAATTTAATAAAAAAAAATATTAAACATTACGAACTAAAATATAGAACTGAGAAACTCGAAATTGTACGTAGTGTTTCCTTGTCGACAAATATCGTCTTAATGAGGTTTGAAGAAAAATAACTTGCAAACAAAAGACAGACAAGACACAAACACATTTTTATTTTTTGTGAATAGGGGCTCACTTATATAAATAAAATTAATAGGAAAACAACACGGACGAAAAGCGTCCTGTCTGCGTGAAATTAAGTTTTAAAACACGAAATGACAGACAACATATATGAAAGAACATAAAAAGACATGTGTATGTCTGGTCACATGTTTTGTGTTGTTCAACAACTGCGACAACCACGCGGATTTTATTTCAAAATAAATTTTTGGTAAGTTTAGACATCACGTTGAAAAAACTAACATAAAGACATGCAAGTTAAAATAATGAAAATACTCATAGAAAATAACTAACTCAACACTTGCCAAGCACTGGGCGTATTTAAATCCAGCTAATATCAACAGAAAAATAAAAACCATTGTGGTGTTTCGCACAAACCTGGTCTGCAACCTTCTTCGTTCTGGTCGCCATGTTGTTTGGGCAATGGAAATGTCAAAAGTTGGATCGGAACGTGTTAAAAATGTAGATCCTTTTCGTTTAAGAAACGAATCAACGAAAACTCAATAAAACAAAAAAATTTACAAACACTTATGCAATGAGTAAATCACCAACATAAAAATACAAATATGAGAAGTAGACCGTAAGCTTTACCAGAACACCATCACAGGTAACAGGCTGCGGCTAAAACCTTCGTTAGCATATAAACAACAAACATCGATGATACTTTTAAAGTTAGTTGCATGTCCTTTACAGGACGTCGCAGTCAATCCCAGCATTTTTTCTGTTTGCGATTTCTTGGCAAGTTTACATCCTGTAGTTTGCCATTGCTTTCTGAACGACAGGCACTCATACCATTTTAGTAAAATCAAAGGAAAGCGGTCTGCTGCCAAATCGCCCGTAGCTGTGTTTAGAACGTGGTATGTGGGATTAAAAATTGCGCTCGCAACTCCATCGCCACAGAGCCAGTACAACTACAGGAACAACAGGACACGCGTATATATATCATCATCAAGTGCCCTGCCAGCTAGCGTAGGCTTTCAATGATTTTTGCATGTGTATTAGTATTAGGGACGCAGAGGTGTTTCCAAGGCACCAGGGCCGGGTTATATACTAGCCAAGACCTACTGACGCGTCCTCGTCGAGCGTCTTGGGCAACAGGTCCCTTCGGGGTCCTGGCTAAAGTCAGTAGGATCGCCGATTCCTCCGAAGTCGGAGAGTGTCTGCCTGTACGGCGAGGAACCACCAGTCTGCACACCAATAAGCCAGACATGGGACAACGGATACTCACGCAAACCTCAAGTCCTGTATGACATCACACTGATGTTGGACAACAGGATGTCTTCATCCGACATACAGGACTTCGCGTTGGAGCTCAAGCCAACGAACACAAGCAAGCAAGCATGTGTATTATCTTTCCCTATTGCCAGTGTCCCTCGCCATCAGGCGAATCCACTCCACTATGTACTTGTAATTTACGTCCCAAAGTCAAGGACAGGAAGTCAACATTCTAGTCCAACTGACCGGTGTAAGGGTTAAACCCTCTACCTCGGCAACAGCGCACGGGAAGTTTAAGAGCTGACATTCTTATCCATTCGGCCATGCAGACCTCAAAAGAGGTTAATAAAACTAGAACATAATGTACAACAATAGGAAAGAGACAAACAGCTTTCTTTGTTCATGTGATGCGAAGAGAGACATTCGAGAAAGAGTGACAACTGTAAAGTTCAGAAGCAAAGATGTACACCAAGATAAATATGCTAGATGGTATCACAGACGATGGCTGCTGGAATGTAATCAGCAGAGTTGATCCAGAAGAGTTGATACCAGGACCGAGATCTGTGGAAAGACATGCAGCAGCCAATGACACATACCTGAGAAAGGGCTCATTGCAAGTAAACACCATAATTAATGCTAGCGGTGAAAATAATATAATGAAAGCTCAGACAAATATCAATGAAATAAGTAAGAATTAAACACAACACATCTGTTCGACGTTCTGTTAGTCATTACCTTTGGCGAGAACAAAACAAACATAGATATAAGAAAATTAACATGAAATTAAAACACCAAATAAATGTACATTAAAATGAAATAGGAATTTGTACAATGGGAATGGTGTAGGGCCAGTGCACATTTCTCATTAATTATGCCAGTGGCCACTAGATTTTTAAGCCTATGGTAGTAAATTTCTACCCCAGGCAAGACATTTCATTTGAGGAGAAAGATGGGCAGCAACAACTGACCACAGTCTTCTTCTGAACGTAACAACAAATCTAATGATTTCAGACGCAACCGCATGTCAATCAAATAGTAGAACTGGCGGAGTCGTTCATAGCTCTCCACATATCTCGGGCTTTGGTGTTCTTGATCAACTCTGTTGATGATATTCCTCTATGCCACTGTCTCAAACAATCCAGCATCATTTCTCTTGGTCGTCCTCTGTCTTTCATCCCCTCGATCTTTCCAGTCGTCATTGTGTTCTCCTATGCCTCTTTCTTATTGTTGTATATAATGTTCTAGTTTAATTAAGCTTCTTTCAGGCAATCGTTGTTACTCTGGCAGTCCAAGGAATTCGCAACATTAGCATTTGTAACCACATCTCCCATAGTAAGGTAAGGATCACCCCAGATGTAATGGATACCGAATCATAACCCTATAAAACACTTTTGTCAATGTCCTCGAAAAGATAGCCCGCAGGCTCCAGCGGCATAGGAAAGTCGTAATCTGCTTCCCAAAGGGCTCGGGAGTTACCGGCCTGGGAAGGGCACGTGGGCCAATGCGACAACTTTTGCATTTGGTGTCTACGAGGGCTTCCAGGATAAACAGGAGACAGTGGCGGTAGCTCTTGACCAGGAGGATGCGTATAACAGGATCAGGTATGATCGGTTGATATACAAGACATGGAGGTCTGCCTTTGCCTTGTCAGATGGGTTGCGACAGTCCTTTATGAGCGTAAGGTTGCACTTTTCATGGGTTCCTGGACTTCTGACCCCTGTACGATTACACCTGAGTTGCCACAGACATCTGCCATGTCCTCAGTCCTCTTTAATGCCTACACCAGCAAAATCGAGCTATTGAGACACCAGGTGTTGGTAGAATCTTGACATTTGCAGATGATGTGCTTGTGTACAGATAGGGTTGAGACAGGGAAAGTTTGCAGATTTACAGATGGCAGTAAACTGCGTGGCGGAGTGGTGCAATGACGCAGGGGCCATTATAAACCCAGACAAGGCATCGATTGTATGGTACTCCCTGGATAACTGGATTGTGAAGGCAGATGTCCTATGTATTATAATGAATCTCTTAGAAGAGAGAGTAAATTGAAATACTTGGGTATGACCTTTGACATGTGTTTGTCTTTCAAGGATCATGTGGAGGCTTTGGTGGTGAAGGCTGGTAGCTGATTTAATGCATTGAGGGCGATGGCAGCAACCGGGGTAGAGCAGAGGATGCTTTACAGGCTCTTTCAGCAGTTAATAATTTCTGTCATTGAGTATGGTTTGGGGCTGCTGACAATATCAAAGAGCCAGCTTGAAAGGTTGGAGCGCATACAAAATGCAGCCATGCGAGTGATACTGGGGTGCACAAAGGACACACCAATTATATGCTGGTGGCATAACCTGGCGCTACCAACAATGGCGGACAGGAATAGGGTCCTTCAAGCTAAATGGTACCTGACAAGAATCACCCTCTGCATGAAGCCATGGATATGGTCAAGGGTCATAGGCTAAGACGAGGCAGGTCCTGGATGGCTAAGGCGGAAATATCTATACGTCAGGTGTGCGATCTAGAGACCATCAATCGTGAAAAAGAGTGGGTTGAAATACCGGAAGACATGACGGGCTGGCACAATGTAATAGTAACACTGGGTTGTGAGTGCAGAGAATGGCCACACAGTTTGAGGTGCAACAACTGATCCAGAGTAATAAACATCAAGGTGACATAGTGATCTATAATGATGGGTCAGTGGGCATAAAAAGACGGCCTTGTTGGGGTTTCATTGCGAAGGCTAATGGACGATTCTTAAATAAGGAGAGTCTGGCATATGAGGTTACGACCTCCAGCATAAGAATGGAGGTGGAAGCAGTCATATCTGCATTCCGTTGGTAAAAGGAGACCAAGACAACACACATTATCTTGATCACTGACTCAAGAAGTATGCTCAGTAAGGTGGAAAAAGACATGTTTCGTGTAGCATGGCTCACCTAGCTTCAGAGATCACAGATTTGTGAGAATTGTTTGGATTATTTGCCCTGGCCATGCTGGAGTGAGGGGGAATGAACAGGATGTTAGACAGGCAGGGAATGCACCTCTTGGTGATAAATTACCTATGGACAAAGGAGAGATGGTTGTGCGTCTATGGGACCAGGTGGAGAAGATGAAGGAACAGATTGAGAACACGTACGTGGAAAGGATGAGATTGCAAGGGATTGGCAGTGGTTCTGGTAGAATTTCAAAACTGAGAGAGAAGACCGGAAGAACTGTCAATCAGATAGCAGTGGGAACGATTAGTAGTATGACTTCGTTGACTGTTGAACGAGGGGACGGAACGCGTGTGGGAATGTCCTGAGTGAAGTGATGTCGGTTCCTAGCTCAACTCAACTCAACTCAACTGTTACTTCCAATTATTTTCTAATTGGCTATTCATGAAATCTTGGGAATTATACTTTGGTGGTTTCCCCTTGATTTCCACATCCACATGGGGATCTTTTATGCCTGCCTTTGACAACCATTTCCGGAGGACAAGTGAGTGCCCTGGTTCTGCTCAGCTGCAGAGTTGTCCACTTATCCCGGTGGACAATCGGTCCTCAGGGCCGCGTTCGCTACACTGTTATGTTTTCCATACTGTACTACTGGGAGGCGCATTTGAGATTTTCCCTTCCTAAAGTTATGGTCTATGTTGGTCAAAACTCTCCAGTACTTTTATAGGACAACATGGTTCACGTTGAATAAATTACGAGCTGATATAATATTAGAGGCGTCTGAAAAGAAGGTAGTTTGCCATTGATTTCCTTCTTGGCGGTGACCATACAGCTCGATGATTGTAGTCATTGCCTCCAAAAAGAGATCCTTTGAATACCGACGTAAAACTTGAGACCATCACCAACAACTATCTGTCGGCTGCTCCCCAGCTTCATCCACTACCTGCTTTCATGTTTTCACATTACTCTGATCCGGGAAAGGGGGGGGGGGGGGTTGAGGGGTGGCAGGTAAACGGATACTCCACGTTATCCAAAGGTGTCCCGTAGGCTAGCGGAGGGAAGAGGGCACCTTCCTTCTTCTTTGACCCATTTCACACACACACATACCCCCCCCCCCCTTCCCCCCAGCACACACACACTGCCTTAACTTGTAACTATTAAGTACATAGCTCTTCTCTTACCCAACAGTGATTTTAAGATAATTGTTCGTTCAGTAGCTTGCCATTGCTTTCTGAAAGACCGAAGCTCATACCAGTGTTAAGAATCAACACAATGCGATCTGCTCCCAAATTATCAGCAGCTATCTGACCGACCCTCAGTACTCAGAGGAAAGACCAGGCGGACATATAATCAGATTGCAATGGGTATCATGAGTATTGGGACTCTTCGCTAGCTGTTGCAGATGAGGACTGAGCACTCGGGAGAATACCCCGAGAGCTTTGATGTCTATTCTTAACTCAACTCAGGTCATCGTCTGAAGCTGATTTCGAATCAGGTTTGCAGAATTGAAGAACGCATTCGTACCCCTTAGCCACAGCCGGTGGCAATAGAACGAATGCAGGATTGTAAAACGCATTCGTACCCTTTAGCCACATCCGGTGGCAATAGAACGAATAAAATACATATATAAATTGATACTTGTGATAAACTCATCTTCAACACAATTCTAGGACACAATTCAACACATTTTGAAATATTTGATCGTTATTTGGTTTTACTGATAAAAGAACGAACAAAGAGTTTGCATAAAATACAATAAAAATGAATAATATCAAAACAAAAGCAACTGCCACAAAAGGCACGCTTGACAAGCACGAATGTACATTACTTTTTCAAAATGTGTAAATGAAAGAAAATTGTGGAATAATAATACAAATACTTTTCAATGAGATGAAGCAAGTATTTGAATAATAAGTAAAACGAAAACACTGGTAGTTTGCCATTGCTTTCTGAACAACAGAGACCTATATAATTTCGTTTAAAAAAAACGAAACAAAACAAATGCAAGGCGGTTAGCTGCTAAATTTCCCGCAACTGTGATTCGAACGCGGGTATATGGAATTACGAACTGCGTCAGCAACTCCTTCACCACACATCCGGCTATAATATAGTATAGTATAGTATAGTATAGCATAGCATAGTATAGTATAGTATAGTATAGTATAGTATAGTATATAATGCATTATTGTTAGTTAGTTAGTTAGTTAGTTAGTTGACAGATCATCCTCATTGCACATCGAACCATTCAGTCCATAAGTGCTCGGATCCCTTCCTCAGAAAATCCCGCAGCGTGTAGCGACGCCAGTTCTGTGTTGGTTTAATACTCTTCTTTGCTTCCTGCGTAGTGTTCTTGTTTGGCCACCCTTCTTTTAATTTGCTGTTCTTGCATTCTACCATGGTTGTAGATTCACAGTCATCACTTGGTTCTTGCAAACGACTTACTTCTCGTAAAGCATTCAGAATGTCAGCTTGGTCCATGGCGCGTCCGCCTTTCACAGTAACCTTACGGTTACCTTACCTGCGAGCTCTTCAGCCCGATCACTTCCTTGTACACCCGCATGCCCTGGCACGAAAATGAAACTAATCTTTGCAAGTATAGACCGCTCCAGAGACAGCAACCACTCTCTTCGGATCCACGCCATCTCTACCCTCTTGAGCATGAGTCGCTAAGGAAACATGTCCTAGTTTTACATTGTGTGGAAACAAATCCTCAAATCGTACAAGCAATTGTGTACACTTGTCTTTTGTATTCATTCATATTCATATTTGTACTCCATTTTACAAACTATCGGCCGTCAAGACGGCAATGTGTCAATCACTATCTCTTTCTAACAACACTATAATTTTGAAGTATCCAACCTCAATATTTGTGCACATATTATCTCTCGCTCTCTCTGCCACCACCTGTCTGCTTCAACCTCAATCTTCTAATATTTTCTCTCTCTCTCTCTCTCTCTCTCTCTCTCTCTCTCTCTCTCTCTCTCTCTCTTCTCTCTCTCTCTCTCTCTCTCTCTCTCTCTCTCTCTCTCTCTCTCTCTCTCTCCTTCTCTGCCTGTCTGCCACCATTGCCTCTAGAAATCCCAATCTTCCAGTATAGTCTCTGTCTGCCTGTCAGCCGCCCCCCCCCCCCTTCTCTCTCTCTCTCGCTCTCTCCCTCTCCCTGCGCGCCTCTAGCAACACCCCCCCCCCCCCCACTTCTTGTTGTCCTTGTTTCAAACCCAACCTCTCTTCTCATCATGTAAACTTATTATATGGATAATAAAAGTCCACGGTGAACTTGTTCCCTGTAGTATTCAACCTTTGGTTTCCTAGGTAATATCTTTGTTAACAATCGCAGTGCTCGTTTTTCTATATATGTTTTTCTATGTGTGTTTTTCTATATATATTTTCCCACATATGATTTTCTACATATGTTTTTCTATAGATGTGTTTCTACGTATGCTTTTCTACATATGTTTTCAACATATATTTTTCTATATATGTTTTTCTAATACTTGTTTCTGTATATTATTTTCTATATATGTTTTTCTATATATGTTTTTCTAAATATGATTTTCTATAATATGTTTTTGTATGTATGTTTTTCTACATATATTTTGTGTGTGGTGCCATTTGATTTGCTTGGAGTTAGTTTACTCATTTACAATATTAAAACATTTAATTGCGCTCCCATGACCCATCTTGACAAGGGTACCAAGGAATGTCTTCGAAGTGAAGGCGGCCGGTGTGATTCTGAATCGATTGGTCTATAAAACCGTATTCCACATGAGCCCAAAGTGTGGAAAATGATCCTTCACTTTAACCCATCGCGTGCTGACTGGTCTTTACTTTAACTCGTCGCATGATGACTGGTTTACTTTAACCCATCGCATGATGACTGGTTTACTTTAACCTATCGCATGCTGACAGTTCTTCACTTTAACTCGTCGCATGATGACTGGTTTACTTTAACCCATCGCATGATGACTGGTTTACTTTAACTTACCGCATGCTGACAGTTCTTTACTTTAACCCATCGCATGCTGACTGGTCAATACTTTAACCCATCGCATGTTGACTGGTTTACTGTAACCCATCGCATGATGACTGGTTTACTTTAACCCATCGCATGATGCCTGGTCTTTACTTTAACCCATCACATGCTGACTGGTTTACTTTAACCCATCGCATGATGACTGGTCTTTACTTTAACCCATCGCATGATGACTGGTTTACTTTAGCCCATCACATGATGACTGGTTTACTTTAACCCATCGCATGCTGACTTGTTTACTTTAACCTATCGCATGATGCCTGGTCTGTACTTTAACCCATCGCATGCTGACTGGTTTACTTTAACCCATCGCATGATGACTGGTCTTTACTTTAACCATCGCATGGGACGCAGAGGTGTTTCCAAGGCACCAGGGCCGGGTTATATACTGGCCAAGACCTATTGACGCGTCCTCGCCGAGCGTCCTGGGCAACAGGTCCCTTCGGGGTCCTGGCTGAAGTCAATAGGATCGCCGATTCCTCCGAAGTCGGAGAGTGTCTGCCTGTATGGCGAGGAACCACCAGTCTGCACACCAATAAGCCAGACATGGGACAACGGATACTCACGCAAACCTCAGGTCCTGTATGACATCACACTGATGTTGGACAACAGGATGCCTTCATCCGACATACAGGACTTTGTGTTGGAGCTCAAGCCAACGAACACAAGCAAGCAAGCAAGCAACCCACGCATGATGACTGGTTTACTTTAGCCCATCGCATGATGACTAGTTTACTTTAACCCATCGCATGCTGACTGGTTTACTTTAACCCATCGCATGATGACTGGTTTACTTTAACCCATCGCATGATGACTGGTTTACT
The DNA here is from genome assembly GCA_014155875.1 of Cepaea nemoralis. Lineage (NCBI taxonomy): Eukaryota > Metazoa > Mollusca > Gastropoda > Stylommatophora > Helicidae > Cepaea > Cepaea nemoralis. Next base: position 66,270 of record JACEFZ010016072.1, read on the forward strand.
TTAACCCATCGCATGATGACTGGTTTACTTTAACCCATCGCATGATAACTGGTCTTAAAATATGGAGCTACCATTGTATGCAACATTTGTAAGGCGTGAAAAGAAGTCCTGTACTTTCTTGCACAATAAAGATACCTCAGAAGTCGGACAGGTTTCCCCTGATGGCTAAGGACACTGGTAGTTGTGAAATCTAGAAAAAAAAATCACTCCAGTGCGCGAGAGCACGCACGCATGCATGCGCTCGCGCACGCACACACACACAAGTAAAAGTAGCAGCAAGTTTATGGACTAAGCTCGTGTTCATCTCCAACGAAAAAACCACAACCTAATACAGTAATGAAGAACTTAAATACTTCTTCTGCCAATAGTAAATATGTTGTAATTGTTCGTTAAGTCCAGTTTTTTTTTTCTAACTGTACCCGAGGGCCGCATTCAAATAGTTCAAATGCCGCATGCCGCCTACGGGCCGTAGGTTGGTTCTATACTCTACAGATAAGTGTAAATTATCTCATGGTTTCTGTAACATAGAAAACCAACCAGTGCAACAAACACAGAGAAAACTGACAACGTGGAAAATCTACTTTTGTAATACTCGTATATATCCGGGCGGTCAACAGTTTGAATCTCCCGGAGTCGGAAAGAACTACAACCTTCACTGTACTGAGAGAAGCACGTGACCGCGGCCTTCTCCCATTGGCTGTCTGGTCCTACAAGGTTGAACTGGGCTGCCATGATTGGCCCATACCAGTTCCTAAAAGCTAGAACTGGATTTTTCAAAAACACTTTCCAAAATGACGGGTATATTCCTATTTCCTCAGCAATCATGTCTGTTAATACAGCCACAGCCACCTGAAACAAATAAAAATCATTATGATGATGATGAATAGAATCACAAACATCGTCATCACCATCATCAACCATGCCACCATATTGCTTTTTCTTGAACTTTGAACTAACTACGGTGATAGCTCATAACTGTTATACTGAAGCCGGTCAAGCTTATACAGAAAACACTGAAGAATGCAAGACCAAATAATTTGACAGGAACTACACGATCCCTTCTTAATCCGGAGAACAGTTTAATAAAAATGAATTCACTGGTTAAGCACAATGGGATGATGATTAACCGTCTTTAGCGACTTTTCCTATCTAGTGGGCTTATAAATGGCTGAAATGTTGCCATTGCGTTATAACACAACATGTCTGCTACAATATTCACAACTTTCAAGTCATAACTGTGACACACTCCTACCTGCCATTTTCCGCCACCCAAAAGTGTTTGGTAACACCTACTTTTTGTTAGGCAGTGAATCTGTTAAATGTAGTTTACAGGACGTCACAACCAACCCCAGCATATTTTGAATGTGTGTGATTGACCAGCCAATTTACAATTTCAGTAATTTGCCATTGCTCTCTGAACGACCGACGCACAAACGATCGAAGTCAAAGCAGTGCAGTCTGCTTTCAAATATCCCGCAGCCAATTTCTAGCACTCCAATTGGTATGTTGGGGAATTATGAAGAAGAAGAAGAAGAAGAAGAAGAAGAAGAAGAAGAAGAAGAAGAAGAAGAAGAAGAAGAAGAAGAAGAAGAAGAAGAAGAAGAAGAAGAAGAAGAAGAAGAATCGAAACATAATTATTTTTCAGGGGAGAGAATTACAAAATAATAGGTAGTTTTATTATTTGGATTCTCCGGTGACTCACGATGAAAGTGGGTTGACAGAAATTTAGACCTTGCTCTTCAAAAACTAAAGCAATTAAAATGTTTATGGACTGAAAGTTAACGAGCAATAAATATGAGAATACTAAGACTGTACATATTTCCCAAGGAAACACATTAGTTTAAGTCGTGAACATGTTACCAATTAGCTGAAAAGTATGTATCTTTCTGTTCAAATAAATGCTAGAGAATAGATTTAAATAATTGAATAGATGAAAAGGCGAACAACAAAAAGATCTGTTCAAGACGAACGCATTTGTGGGGAATATTGGTTATGAACACTAACACAAGTGCGGAAAGTGCAATATTATTCGGCGTCTGTGACTTTAGGGATAGCGAAACGCCGTTTTATAATTCCCCGACATGCTGGGTCGTATGTTCGAAATCAAGCGTCGGCAGTTTAAAAAAAAAAAGCAAATTATTGAACGTGAAAATTGCCTTGTAAATCACACATATCCAAAAAATGTTGCATATCCCTTACAAATTGATGGGAAAGACATTAGACTTATAAAAAATATATATTGGAAACAACAAGCTGCAATAAGGATTGGTAATGAAGTGGAAAAATATCAACCTATTAAGAGAGGTGTTAGGCAGGGATGTGTAATGTCTCCAGATATTTTTTCCCTATATAGTGAAAATATTTTCAGAAATGTAGAAGATATAAATGGAATCAGCATTGGAGGACGAAACATCAATAACATTAGATATGCAGATGATACAGTATTGATTGCAGACAATGCACAAGATCTACAACAATTAGTAGACGCAGTTGTTGTACACAGTGAGCAGCTGGGATTGGAATTAAATTGTAAGAAGACACAGGTTATGGTCGTCACTAGGAAGAACGTAGTACCACAATGTAATATACAAGTAAATGGGAATATTCTTCAACAAGTGAATAGGTACAATTATCTCGGAACAGTAATAACATCTGATGGGAGATGCCTTGAAGAGATTAGAACAAGAATCGCCATGGCGAAAGTAGCCTTTAGCAAGATGAAAAATATTCTGCCCATTAAAAAGATGTCAATTGAAACGAGAAAAAGAGTGTTAAGGGGATACATAGAACCTGTTCTTTTGTATGGATGTGAAACTTGGACAATGTACAGTCAAGCTGAAAAACATCTGATGGCTGCAGAAATGTGGTTTCTGAGGAAAATGCAAAGAATACCATGGACAGACAGAAAAAAACAATGACCAAGTACTAAAGGAGACAAATTAAAATCGTAAATTGATTAGAGAAATTAGACGTAGACAGTCAAAAGTTTTTGGACATGTTATGAGAAGAAATGGATTGGAAAACTTAGCGACAACTGGCAAGATCGAAGGGAACAGACCAAGAGGAAGACCGAGAGGAAAATACCTGGATAGCTTGGCCACATGGCATGGACGAGACAGGAACACTGAGCTGATCCACGACGCTGATGATAGAGTGAAATAGCGAGTCATGACCGCCCACGCTTTCCGGCATGGCACATGATTGATTGATTGATCCCTTATAATCAAATACAGTTCTAAAAAAAAATTGGGAATGAAGAGAGAGTTGATGAAAGAAATAAAGAGGCGACAAGAGAAATATTTCGACTATGTTAAAAGACATGATACTCTTATAAAAACCATACTGGAAGGCAAGGTTGAGGCAAGCGAGCAAGAGGTAGACAACGATACAAGTGGGAGGATAATATCAAGAGATGCACGAACATCAATCTGACAGAATATACAGTCGGGGTGAGAGACAGACAGTGTTGGAGATCCATTGCAGCCAACCTTCATTATGGAGACGGCACCTGATTGTTTGATTGATCCCTTACAGGACGTTGCAGTCAACACCAGCATTTTTGACTGCTGTTGATGTACTAGGCAAGTTTTACATTCAGTAGTTTGCCATTGCTTTCTGAACGACAGGCTCACATACCCCCGTAAGTTACCAGCACGGGGCGAACAGCTGCCGATTCTAGCAGCTACTGTTTTTCCCACGTGGATATACGGGATTACGAATAATGTCGATAA
>JACEFZ010016072.1:75000-103399 GCA_014155875.1 Cepaea nemoralis
CGCCTGTTCATGATGATGATGATGATGATGATGATGATGATGATGATGATGATGATGATGATGATGATGATATATATTTTGCCGAGCCAGCCAATCTGTCCGCCTGTTCATTCCCCAGCACACCGGCATGCCCAGGAGAAAAGATCCAGGGTAGTAAGCATCACCTGGATCTTTTCTCCTGGGCATGCCGGTGTGCTGGGGAATCAACAGGCGGACAGATTGGCTGGCTCGGCAAAATTTGGTGGAGTATTGATGCATGACAAGGCAGACGTGGTTGCGGCCTTGTGGGAGCACGTGTACACCTCGGAGGAGCAGATGGATCACCATGGTCTGGTAAGAATGAGACAACGAGGTGTGACGAGGGGATCTGGCCGACGCTCGGCGCTCGGAGGAAAGGCGAGACGGACATATAATCAGATTGCTACTGGAACTATTAGTGTTGGAACTCTTAGCTGGCTGCTGAGGATGGGGACGGAGCGCTTATGGGAATGTCCCGAATGCTGTGATGTCGGTTCCTAAACCAATCAATCAATCAATAAAATCTATTGGTTTCTTCCTATCTTCCTTTTTTCGAGGGAAGTGCCTCACTCCCAGTAATGCACCTCAAAGGTTAATGTGTCTGATTTCGGCATGCATGTGTTTCAGGCGTCCTCTAGACTTATCCCACCCAAGGTAACAGGCGATATGTACCCGTGGGTAGACTTTCTTTCCTAACAATTTTGCCAGGGAAGCATCCCGAAGGCCTGTTGATTTCTTGGATATCTCACATTCTATGTTATTTTCTATGTTATTTAGGACGTTGAGTTGACACTGACATGGGCGAGAGCGGTCAAGAGTTTGTTGACAGCTCTCAACGTTCGCTACGGGAGACAAAGAACTATTCATCCGTGCACTCAGACCTTCACACATCAGATGCTCCTAACGCTTCGTGTACACAGCAGATTCCTGCTACGGGACCTTTTTGTTAATTGGCTAAACATATCGTTTGAAGTCTCAATTAATTTTACCTGTCGGCAGAGATCTATGATCCGAACACAATTACATCTATATAAACGATTAGGCCATACAGAGATGATTTATACACACACTGACTCGCTCACTCCTCTACGGCAGGCATACCTGTGTGACTCCCAACAATATGTTCATTGCGGCAGCAGAAAGTAACCTCGATCATGAAACATCCGGGATCAGACCTAACAAGGCCCCTCTATTTGCACCCTTCGGTATAAACGGTGATATTCCAGTAAGTATCTGCTTAATGTCCATGCCACTTCATTGTGGACTCTTTCCATGGAAGTTTCTTACAAATATGATAGGGAAGCCCGTGTGGTGTAGTGGCTGGCATATCTGCCTGCTGGCCTGGTGGCAATGTCTTTGAAGCCCTATCGAGGTGGGGATTTAAAACATTTAACCCTTGCTCCCAAGTCCACCCAGCCTAAAATTAGTACTAGGAAATATTCTGGAACTTAAAGGCGGCCGGAGTAATGCTAACTACATCAGACATCAAGAGCTGGTTAGTCTATAAAAATATGGGGTTAGCACCATGTACCCATGATCCTCAAGGTATGGAAAGGAGCCGTTTACTTGTTTATTTTTTATATATGTGATCTTCTGTATTGTGGCCTGGTGATACCCGCACTGCTTTATGAATTCTTTTATGTGGAAAATCATTTTAACTTACGACATTAATTCACTGCGCTCAAGTCAGGTCTCAGTTAGATATGACTGAACAACCGCATGACAGGAGACTGTACTACACGCTTTCTGTTAGCGCCGAATGTTGGGATTTCAGGTCTTAGTCAGATATGACTGAGCTTCCGCATGACAGTACCACCTGCTTTCTGTCAGAGCCGAATTGTTGGGATGTCAGGTCTTAGTCAGATATGACTGAGCTTCCGTATGACAGTAGATGGTACTACCTGCTTTCTGTTAGCGCCGAACGTTGGACATCGCTTACCAAATCCGACATCCCACATTGTGCCAACAGCTTCGGGCGGTGGAGCGCAATTTTGGAGGGCATAAGCCGTAATCAGATGCTAGGAAAAGCAACCTAAAGACTAAATATCATGGCAGGGCAGACCAGTCCCTAAACCTTGGTCGGTAACTGGTCTAGGATCGAACTCCGACAGGCGGACAACAAGAGCATTGGTTTGCCGAACTGGCAGCTTATACAGCTTGTCTTGTTCCAGATGTATTGGTGTTACAGTTAGACTAGACAGTCCGAGAGAGGGATCATGCTGCATTGGCAACACATGGTCTCTACAATTTAACCCAGGTTTTGTGCAATGAAGAAATTATTACGCCTTTTTTAAAGCACAGTGTAACAAACTATTATCTGTCAAGACGCAAAGTGTTAGTAACCAGTAACTCGCTGCACAAAATGTGGTTAGTATTTGTTCATTTATTTCACATCCCGATATTCGTGTTTACAAAAAAAAAAAAAAACACACACACACAAAATAAACAAACATGGACTATGTGTAGTTGTAATCATCGTTGTTTATTTAATTGTTATCACTGATAGTTTGTGGTGGACTGTTTACTCATTGTTCCCCACAAAATTCATTCTAATCCAGCAGATCTATTATCGCGATCAGATTCTCATGGAGGGTTGATGATAAAATATATGAATGGGGACAAAATCAAGGGATGATGATAAAATCTATGAAAGGGGACAAAATCAAGGGTTGATGATAAAATATATGAATGGGGACAAAATCAAGGGTTGATGATAAAATCTATGAAAGGGGACAAAATCAAGGGTTGATGATAAAATATATGAATGGGGACAAAATCAAGGGTTGATGATAAAATCTATGAAGGGGGACAAAATCAAGGGTTGAAGATAAAATCTATGAAGGGAGACAAAATCAAGGGTTGATGATAAAATCTATGAAGGGGGACAAAATCAAGGGTTGATGATAAAATCTATGCCTGGGAAAAAAATAAATCAAGAGTTGGTGATCAGATCTATGACAGGGAACAAAATCAAGGGTTGATCAACTCTATATCTGGAGATCAAATAAAGCGTTGATGATCAAACCTATATCTTGAGAACAAATACAGTCTTGTTGATAAAATCTATATCTGGGGACAAAATCAAGGGTTTATGTTCAACTTTATATCTGGAGAAGAAATAAAATGTTGATGATCAAATCTATATCCGGAGAAGAAATAGAGTGTAGATGATGACATCAAGAGCGATGATTCTACTGATTCTTGTTTTCATAGCAACACGTTTAATAAAACGTCGTCAGTAAATACGTAAATAGCCCGCTTACATATAAACACACACATTTTTTTGTATATCTTTAGACAGATGGAGGTATGGACGAAACCAATGGAAATGCGGAATATCCTTACACTCATTCTGAGGAATGTAAAGGTTTTCAACACTAGACACACCTAGTTTACTACTACAAACATATCTATTATTGAGGAACAACAGAGGAATGTAAAAGTTATAAAGACAAGACACACGGAGTTTATTACTACAAACATATCTATTATTGAGAGGCAACAGAGACCAATGAAAGGAGCACTAGAAATCAACCCACAAAAGCCAGAGACACTCATAGAAGCAGAGGAAAGAAGTATAAATAGAGGACACATTAGACAATATAAAAATTGAAAGCTAAAGTGGCCAAACCTGCATTCGCTAACGGCACTTGCCAATGGACAGATATTTACAATATACAGATGTAAAATAATATTTATTCTTTAAGTTGTTTCATTTACGAAACCTAAAAAAAGTCACACGATCCCCGGATTTCATGATTTGTATTTCCGTAGTTTAAGTTTATAATCTTGACAAACTGATGCCTCACGTGGAGATGTAGAGATTCTATGTCTGCTCAGGATGCCTCACGTGGAGATGTAGAGATGCTATGTCTGCTCAGGATGCCTCACGTGGAGATGTAGAGATGCTAGTGTCTGCTTCAGGATGCCTCACGTGGAGATGTAGAGATGCTATGTCTGCTCAGGATGCCTCACGTGGAGATGTAGAGATGCTATGTCTGCTCAGGATGCCTCACGTGGAAATGTAGAGATGCTATGTCTGCTCAGGATGCCTCACGTTGAGGTGTAGAGATGCTATGTCTGCTCAGGATGCCTCACGTGGAGATGTAGAGATCCTATGTCTGCTCAGGATGCCTCACGATGAGATGTAGAGATGCTACGTCTGCTCAGGATGCCTCACGTGGAGATGAAGAGATGCTATGTCTGCTCAGGATGCCTCACGTGCAGATGAAGAGATCCTATGTCTGCCTAGGATGCCTCACGTGTAAGTGAAGAGATTCTGATCTCTGCACAGGATGCGCCACGTGGAAGTGAAGAGACACTTCTCCGTGATCAGATGTCCACACCTGGATACGAGTAGATCCTTATGTCCGTTCAGGAAATCCCACCGTCGCCCCCAGTTGGAAATGAAGAGAAATCTCCATAAGACCTGGTCCTTGCCAGGTCCTCGTCTGTATCCCGGCTGGATCTCTACCAAATACTCATGGAGCTGTCGAAGCAAAGACCTCTATTGAAGCCGTCCCGCTTTCGGGCAAACGAAGTGGAGAAAGTGGAGACGTAGCATTTGAGGAAAACGAGGTAAGAGAAGACAATACACCGTGATGTATGAAGAGCTGTAGGCATGACATGATCACTCATCAATGCCATAATGTAAAGACAGATGGCATTTATTATCAACAGAAAGGGTACAACAGAAAAAAAGTTATTCTTATATAGGAATATCAGGCAGAGAAATAGGCAAACAAAGAACGATGCACGTGGAAAGCTTAAAGAGACGGGCATCAATGTTAGTATTGGCAACAGCAACTTTATAAAATATTAGAAGGCAGAGAGGATTGTCGAGACATGATCACACTTGATGCTTCAGAACAGGCACCTGAAGACGAAGAAGAGAAGGCAGGAGGAGGAGAAAGGGAAGCAGAAAAAGAAGCAGCAGCAGCAGCAGCAGCAGAAGAAGAAGAAGTAGAAGAAGAAGAAGAAGAAGAAGAAGAAGAAGAAGAAGAAGAAGAAGAAGAAGAAGAAGAAGAAGAAGAAGAAGAAACTTCCTTGGAAAGAGTCAACAATGAAGTGGCATGGACATGAAGCAAATACTTACCGGAATATCGCCGTTTATACCGAAGGGTGCAAATAGAGGCGCCTTGTTAGGTCTGATCCCGGATGTTTCGTGATCGAGGTTATTTTCTGCTGCCGCAATGAACATGTTGTTGAGAGTCACAGAGGCGTTTCTGCCGTAGAGGAGCGAGCGAGTCAGCGTGAAGTCGAATGGGCGAGACTTTGGGAAACATCGGGGTAGGATCCACGTGCCACAGCCTAAGGTTAAGTGTACCTGAGCAATCAGCAATAGAATACAATGTTTGAATGCAAAATTGACATGTCTCTAGATGTTGGCTGACAAATACAAAGATGTAAATTTCAATAAGAAAAATAGTGTTGAAGTGCTACATACAAACTGCACTTTTGTATGGATGTGACATAACAGGATGATTATGAGCAGACAAGCTAAAAACATCTATTGGCAGTGAACATGTGATTTTTTGTTTAGAAAATGCAAAGAATGCCATGGACAGATCGAATAATTAACGGGCAAGTCCTTTAAAGAGCAAATGAAAACCGTACACAGAATAAAGAAATAAGACGTATGAATAAAGAAATAAGACGTATACTATCAATATCATTTTGGACACGTTATGAAATGAAATAAACTAGATAACTTGGTGACAACTGGCAAGAATGGGGGGGGGGGGATAAGGGAAAGACAGATAAGTAAATATCTAGATATACGTGGTATAGTCAACACAAGTACACAGAGCTTATCCACGATTCTGATGAGATGGCGAAACATGACCGTCCACGCTTGCCGGCATGGCAGATTGTGACGATGAGATGGTGGGTAGTTACAAAATCAATTTGTCTGTTAGCTTGTTCATAAATCTATAAACGTGAAAACTGTTAACAACGCTTTTTTGCATGCCCTGAGCTGTACTGGACAAACAGTGCTTTCCGTCATAATTGTATAAACCAAATGACACTCATGGAAAAAAATAAAAAGGACCCTTAACGTGACATATGCCTTAATGACCATATGGTGTTAATTTCATATGTGTATAGACGAATGGCACATGATTGGTAAAGCCGTCTATAGAGGTCAACGGGCGCCTTTGCTTCCCAAGAAACTTCCTAGTATTCATTTTAGGCTGCCTCGGACTGAGGGCGAGGTCAATATTAAAAATCTTGTCCAACGCGGATTCTAACCCATGACCAACAGGTCGAAGGAAAGAGTTCTAGCCACTGGGCTACCGCGGCTTCTGGTAACTTCATCATGCGCATATGTAAACACAAACAATGATGATATTCTTCTCCCATTGGGGCAAACAGTATCCCGATCCAAGACCTAGAAAGACGTGAGATCCTTTGTTTCACTACCAGAAATATAATAAGAATTTCAACGTAGTAGCGGCACCTCTCACAGATGCCACAAAGAAGGAAGCACCAGAGAAAGTCACCTGGACAGCAGATTGCGGGACTGCTTACACAGTCAGCAGAGACAAGCTTACAGCGAGACCTATCTTACAACACCCCAACCTCACGAAAACCTTCAAGTTGCAAACTGATTTCTTAAAAAGTCGCTTAAAATCGACAGGGTCGACTTCATTGTACCGGGTTTTATCCTAGCTCAGTCTCTAGCCACAAAAAGCGTCGCACAAAGTACGAACTCCTTAGTTCCAGCAACGACCCCCAGGAGTCTCCGAAAAAATTCAATTGTGAATCGAAAGATGCAGCCCGGAATCGAACCCACAACCTTCGGAGCAAAAGTCGAACGGCTTGACTACTTCGCCACGGAGACTTCCTGATGTCTGCAACTATGGAATTTGAGGAAAGCTGAAGCAGGGAGGGCTAGACAACCCAAGTGTACTTTTCCAGGTGCGTAAGAAAGAGGCAAACTAAACCAGGCAGAGTGAAACTGCTCAACCATTTAAAAAGAATGTTTATGGATGGTTTGGGCAGTCCAGAAATGTCAACATGACTTATATGGACTAACGTCACGATGCAGAGTGATAATCAAACTCTGATGTTCTTATCTGCCTCCAAAAAGTTAACCATCCGTTAGATGAGATGGTTGCTTCTTCTACAACCATATACCTTCATAGTGGAATAATTCACCGGGAAAGGACATTTACAAGCAGATTTCCAGGGTAGACATCCTACCACCGAGGGAACAGAAAATAGCCAGACTCAACCGAAAAAGGAATGATTATTCACAGTCGATCTAAGCTCACCTACCCTAAAAGTTCGATTAACCGTACTTTATAATCTAGGCTAGGCATACGTGACCAGGTAGCTTTTAGACCATTATGAGAGCATACAGGCTAATTAAAGCAACGGTGGTAAAAAAAAATACATTCTAAGTATAGTGTCAAAATTGCAAATGAAGACGTCATGCAACGCCTCTGATAATGTCTGCGGTAAAAATACGCAGCAGTATTAGTGACGGTATTTAAAATAGCGTCATATGTAAATATTGAGCACAACCCACTACTGGCAACGCCGATCGCATTCCGGTATGAACCTAAGGCCTATCCACGTCAATATGGAAGCACTATACTCGAGTTTCGCCCTTGTTTGAGCTCGTCAGTAGTGCATATCCCTGACCGGATCCGGAAACAGTCCCGGATCACGCATGTGAAGCGGGTGTGTAACCACGCAGCACACACTGGACACACCAAATTATCACAACAGAACATCACAACGCTACCCATCGTAGGCTATGCTCAAGATTGCCCAATCGCCGCGACCGACGTCGCTCAATATTTGGGTTGTGCTCAATATTTAAATTTCAAATCCCGAAACAACCACATAAACATTATATTAAAATTGAGTTTTCTCTACCCCACCTTCGTCACCTTATCTTGCCCTGCAACGTTCATTTAACTGGGAATATAGTTTATTTAAACTCCACCTCTCAATTCTTTTGTAATTTAAGTTACATAATTATTACTGTAGTATCAGAGATGGCACATAACGACTTCCGCCCTCTTGTATACGCGCCCGAGGAAGTAAAACATATCCACATATTCCAGTCGATATATTCAGGTCAAATCCATGCTTAATGATCCTTTAATCCGGACAATCTTACACAAGATTGGAGGAACCTCGTTATTGATATTATCTTCACTAACGAACCTGTAAAAGGTTACAGAGAAGAGGATTAACCATCTGGTTGGGGAGTGAGCGTTGGATCCTGGGAAGCATCGGGTACCTGTTTGTATCTCGAACCCTATACTAAAACAGCAGGACTCAACTCAGTTCTGGCCATAGACGGGATCACAACGCCCCCGGTGACTCCGTATTGTAACCACAACATCTCTGAAGTTTGTCAACCCAATGTGTCTATATATGATGAGCTGCATACAGACAGATGTTCTTTTACACTCTATGCCCATTTATGTTTGTCAGCAGAACTGGTTTCCGTTGAAACATATTTGTTTGGTTCTAGTTCATTGTTTAAACTAACAATGTTTTGTAATTCTTTTATCATTAAAAGAACAAATATAATTTTATTTTTGTCACGCAACCCACTTACTCAACGCTTGATGTTTTGAAAGAAAGGAGTGTGAGTGAATGGGTACACGTGTATACTAAATATCCCAGTACCAATTACAGGTGGGTAATATTTCTAACAAAAGCACTTAACCTGATAAACTTGACATTCGTAAAGATTGACCGGAAGATTCATAATACCATCAAACAGCTCATGCATGAGGATGCCTTACCACCCAGTGCCTCTTCACTTCACATCCATGACTCTGACTTGGGCAAACCCACCCTCTACATGCTGCCCAAAATACATAAACTCGAAAACCCTGGACGTTCGATAGTTTCCGCCTGCTCATGCCCGACTGAACTGATCTCAGCGTTTCTTGACAGGATTTTCCAACCTCTAGTTGCGAATCTCCCGTCATACATCAAGGATACAACGCATGCGTTACTTTCATTCAACTCTCTCCAACTGACTCCTGGGAACACATACAGACTATTCCTAATGGATACATTTTCCCTCTATACCTCCATTCCTCACGCTGATGGCCTCAGGGCGCTACAGTTCTTTCTGGATCAATGCACAGATCAAGCCATACTTACTCGCACGCTTGTGAGACTCGCCGAATTGGTCCTCACCAATAATTCCTTTGAGTTCAATGGCCACTACTTTGAATAAATCAGCGGTGTCGCCATGGGCACTAAAATGGGACCCAGCTACGCATGTTTATTTATGGGACATCTGGAACACCAGATTGAACTCAGCTATGATGGTCTTCTCCCTTCTTTTTACCGACGCTACATCGATGACGGCATCGGTCTCACTGACATGTCAGAGGCGGAACTGAACTGCTTCATTAATTATGTCCAGAACTTCCATCCATCGATCAAATTCACCACAGAAATTTCCACCACCTCTGTCAATTTCCTCGACACCAGTATTAAATTAAACCCTACACGCCTCACGACCTCCGCGTACTACAAACCTACTAATGCTCATGGTTTCCTCCTGTACAGCTCATCCCACCCCAAAAGCTGCAAAGATTCCATCCCGTATTCCCAGCTACTCCGCCTTCGTCGTATCTGTCATGATGATAACTTCCTCGAGAAAGCCCATGAAATGCTTGACTTTTTTCCGCAGACGGTCCTACCCAGAGGACGTCTTGTCCACAGCTTTCTGTCGCATAACCCAAGTCTCGCGGGAAATGTCCCTCGTCAAACAAACGCGACCTTCTAACAATGAACCTAAGCTTATCCTCACTTTCCATCCACATGCCTATGCCATTAAGCACATTTTCCTCCGACACTGGTCTATCTTGGAATCCGATCCAACCACTCGTGAGGTATTCTCCAATGGCCCTAGGGTAATTTTCCGCCGTAACCAGAGCCTCAGAGACCACCTTGTGCATAGTCGCCTCCCCACGGTTACTTCATCTGTGGGCACATTCAAATGCCATCGTAAGAACTGTCTGACATGCCCATACGTTGTTCAGACACCGGCGATTGCATTCCCCCTAGGCACCTTCTCCTTGAAAGATTCTTTTACTTGCACATCCCGCAATCTGATATATGTTATCATCTGCAAACGATGTGACATGAAATACATTGGTCAAATTGGCAGACGCCTTGCTGACCGTTTTAGAGAACACCTCAGAGACATTAATCAGGGCGCTGACAAACCTGTCCCCAACCATTTCAATTCCTCCAACCATAATAGAGTCGACGATGTATGTGTCACTGCACTGAAACATTGCTTCTCCAACAGCTCCATTAGGCTCACAATTGAATGCCAATTAATCAACTCTCTGGGATGCGTCCATCCAGCAGGTATCAATACTGTTGTGGACGCCACTGTATAACTGTGCCATCTTCTCCAACTGTTTACACTGTCTATTACTATGCTGTCCTCCTCCCCCCCCCCCCCCAATATTCATACCTAACTGTCTCCACACCCTTATATTTTCGTATCAGACTGTTCGCATATTTTTGGCGACGTAAATCCTATCTGGCAACCTACTATACTTAAACTCTGCAGCCAAAGAGTGCCTTCGCAACTGGCAAATCCGCCTTTTCTGCTCCCATGGGAACGTAATAGTTGTGCTTTTTTGTTTTTGTTATATTTCGTTGTTCTATCTATCCGTGTTGTCCTGTCCTTGACAAAGATTCTGAGAATCGAAACGTCGGCCGTCCTGTGTGTCGTATTGTACGCATTTATGTGTATTTTATTTTATTATTCATTTTATATATTTATTGAGTGCTTCTGATTTTGGATTTTCACCTGTATTTCGGGATACGATGGATCTCCTTGTAAGGTATGTGCAACGTGTTGATGTTTAATACGTTTCTTCTCGCAGGAGCTAAATATACCTATTTGTTTCCAATTCATAGTTGTTATATTCTGCTGCAGCCGCTTGCTTTTTAGGTCTTCCTACATACATGAGTGTTCTACACCTTCTGCCTTTTGTCTCCCAAGTGAACCCCAGTCTGTTCTATCGGGACCATCCCTAAAGACATTCTTCTTGTGACGATCTACAGTTTAAACTTGGATAACTCTTTGGTAGAGTTTTCTTTTATATTTAGAAATACCCTAGCGGCCAGTGAAACATGTTAACAGAAATAAGAATACAAAACGTCAACACACTATTGTCTACGTACCTGATCTGCTCGATTGGCTATGTCGGATGCAATGTCAATGGCAGAAAATTTGTTTCCTGTGACCAAATTAATGGATCGATCAGACAGACTCACCAAATTCTTGCCAACAACGAGGACATTATTTCTTTGAACAAGTCTCTTCTCACCAACGTTGAGTACATTAGTTAATTCAATAATTAAATTCTCACCAACAATGAGGACATGCGTTCTTTCAATAATTAAATTCTTACCAAATTTGAAGGCATTCGTATTTTCAATAATTAAATTATCACCAACAATGAGTACATTTATTAATACAATAATTACGTTCTCATTAACATTGAAGACATTCGTTCTTTCAATAATTAAATTCTCATCAAACTTGAGGACATTCATTCTTTCAATAATTAAATTCTCACCAACATAGGGGACATAAGTTATGTCAATAATTAAATTCCCACCAACAACGAGAACATGCATTCTTTCAATAATTAAATTCTCACCAACACTGAGGGCATTCGTTATTTCAATAATGAAATTCTTACCAACATAAGGGCATTGGTTCTAACAATTATTAAATTCTCACCAACAACGAGGACATTCTTTCCTTCATAAGGTTTAGCACTGGTGTAGCTGAACGCATGCTGGATATCTCCTGCGAATGTTTCTATTCCGGGAATGTCTGGACTGACAGGTAACCTGGAAAAGCATCCACAGGTCATGTTGTGTTATTATGCCATAAGATACAATATGACAGATGTTGTTACGCCGTTAGGCGTCGTGGGGAAACGTTATTGAAGTTCCATTGCTTGTGTCTAGCACCTTTCCTTCAAGATCCATGAGCAAACTTTTTCTAGAACGAAGTCCATTCTCTACCGGTTTGCTAGACATATCATAGGTTCCTTGACCCACTTAACCTTTGTATATTTGCTACTACCACCATGTCATGAATGGCTTTTGATACAGTCAGCAGAGAATAACTGAGGAAGATTGTGGCGAAATGTGGCTGTCCACGAAAGTTTGTCCAAATAGTGCGGCTATTTCATGATTGCATGCAGGCAAGAGTGCAGGAACATCGTGAACTGTCTGAGCCCTTTCCTGTCAACAAAGGAGTGAAGCAAGGATGCGTCCTGGCACCAACACTGTTCAGCGTCATATTTTCAGATAAGCTGATAAATACCTTCGAGAACAATGACATTGGAATAAACATCAACTACCGCATGGATGGAAAGTTATTCAGTCTCAGAAGGCTGAAAGCTAAAACCAAAACTAGCAGTGACACCGTCAGAGAGTTCCTGTTTGCTGATGATTGCGCTCTATATGCCAACACAGAGACAGACATGCAACATAATGTTTCAGCTTTCTCACATGCCTGTGCCAACTTTGGGCTCAATATTAACTTGGAGAAGACTGTAGTTATGTACCAGCCAGCTCCAGGGAATAATCACACCGTGCCGAATATTAAAGTGAATGGTCATAGACTAAGTGTTGTAGACAAATTCACCTATCTTGGCAGCACTGTGTCACAAGCTTGCCACAATTAATGACGTAAGTGAATGCAAGAAACTGCAAGGCCAGTGGGGCCTTTGGCAGACTGTACAGGAATGTATGGGACAGAAATGGAAAAAGCCTGCAAACAAAGCTGAAAGTCTACAAAGCAGTTGTATTATCCACACTGTCATATAGCTTGTGAAACCTAGACTGTTTATCAGGGACACGCTAGGAAATTAAACCACTTTCACACAGTCTGCCTCAGGAAGCCACTGAAGATTAAATGGCAAGACAAGATCCCAGACACTGAAGTTCTAGAAAGAGCGTCCATGCCCAGTATCCACACTCTACTGATGAAGAATCAGATTCGCTGGGCTGGTCAATTGACTCGCATGCTAGAACACAGGCTCCCTAAACGAATTTTTTACGGCGAGCTGCGTTGTGGTAAACGCTCCCAAGGCGGCCAGAGGAAACAATTTAAAGACACTCTGAAAAGCTCACCGAAAGCTTATGGAATTCATCTTGACACATGGGAGACTGCAGTCAGAGACCGAAATTCGTGGCGGGCATCATTATGCAAGGGTGCAGTCACTTGTGAAGCAACCAGGATTGCAAGAGCTGTGAAGAAAAGGCTGGACAGAAAAATCACTGCAGGAGATCCTCCTCCATAAACGTCAAGCATTCTTTGCCCACATTGTCAAAGAACATTTCGAACCAAAATAGGCCTTACCAGCCGTCTTAGAACTCACGGCTCCATACTTTCAATCCACTGTATGAAATCGATGGTCATCACCATTCTTGATGGACAAACAACAACAACATAAGGTATGGTGCTAGCGCCATATTTTCATAAACCTCTCGGCACTGGAGGGCCATGTGGTCAATATCTCTCGGCACTGGAGGGCCATGTGGTCAATATCTCTCGGCACTGGAGAGCCATGTGGTCAATATCTCTCGCCACTCGGAGGCCCATGTGGTCAATATCTCTCGCCACTCGGAGGGCCATGTGGTCAATATCTCTCGCCACTCGGAGGGCCATGTGGTCAATATCTCTTGCCACTTGGAGGGCCATGTGGTCAATATCTCGCCAATCTCCTTTACTTCCCAAGACAATACCTGGTCCCCGTTTTAGGTTGCGTCTATCAGTCAGCCCAGTTCAATCGTCAAAAATATGCCTCAATGCGGATACGAACTCCCGTCGACCGAGTCGGCAGTGCAGAGTCTAGTCATTACGTTATCGTGGCTGCACTACGTAGCTGTACTTACTTCAGATGTCCTGTACACACAAGGACGAAGTCAAAGACCTCTCTGTGACACCTGGACAACGACTGGTCATCTCCGCGAGGTCCAGCAAGGTCATTATCAGCAATTTCATCACCTCTCCTGGCTGTGAACACTTCCCATCGTCCAGTTGTAGTCATGGTCACTGGTTTTCCTGATCTGTGGGGGAAATATGGCGACGGTAAATAATATGTACACGATTCTTGCCCATATCTTTGCTTTGTCAGTCTTACACTGTATTCTGAAATTTCAGTATTTCAGGATCGTCGCCGATGCAACGGGGGTCGTGCATTGAGCTGAGTTTCTCCAGACTCAGGTTTGAGTTAGGAGGAAAACGGAGCACTTATGGGTTAAACCGTGTGCCGTGATGTTGATCCAACGACTAAACTAAACTAAACTACTCTGTATTCTTCTTCACGTATTCTAACTCTTCATCCTGAGATGTCAGTGAAGGTGAAATATTATTCCATACACCTTGAGGTCTAAAGGGCATCTTCTATCAACCACACAGTCTTATCGACCAACCGACACGCCATCAGTGATGTGGTCACTACCAGGCCGGCCTCCTTTGTCTCTTAGGACGTGACCTGGTACATATTTTAGAATAGATCTAACGGGCAGTCTGAGGTCATGTTTCGCCATCACCAGAGCCGTGGATCAGCTATGTGATCTTGTCTTGACCAAGCCATACGACCAGGCCATCGAGATATTTACTTCTCTGCCTTTCCTCGTTCTTTTCACATAAATATTGCCAGTTGTTACCAAGTTCTGTAGTTTATTTCTTCTCTTAACCTGCCGAAAAAAGCAATACATACTGTCTAACGTCTAAAGTCTCTGATCAGTTTACGGTTTAGTTCACAAGCAGCGACATAGTACACAATAAACATGGGTGCGGACACCGTCAGTTCCCGCCATCTGTAAGGTTCCACGTGTGACATGGTTGCTTCTGGCAGCCGAACAGTAGAGTTGCCAAGATTTACCATAATGGAATATATGAAACTTAAGAAGCTATATGCATGGCTGGGGTGGAATTCCGTCAGATTCCATGGCTACTGACGTCATGACTTCTTCCTTTTTGATAGTTGAACTAACAATCGGACATCTACCCCCCCCAACGGATTACAAGACTGCCATGACTTTGCCGAACTCGGATTAAATCTGGCCGACTGGAGCGAGCCTGTGAGACTAAATCTGGAGGACCGGAGAAGACCTCAAGAAAACCATTCTGTGTATCATCCATTTCGCAATAGGCGCATAGGAAGCGTTGATAGCTTAAGAAAAAGAGAAGAAGAAGAAGCAGAAGCAGATGAAGAAAAGAAGGGAAAAAAATGCAGATGGGGAAAAAAAAAGAAAAAAAGAAGAAACAGGAGAAGCAGGAGAAGAAGAAGAATACTAAGAAGAAAAAGAAGAGTAAGAAGAAGGTAGTTGGTCCATAGGCGATGCACACTAGTTCCTTGAGCATCATGACAATCATTTTCATGTAGAGAGTTGAAGGAGTATCTCCCAACACCACCAAATGTGTTGGGTCTGTGTGCTAGCCACATATATTTAAATATTAATCGACACACGGACGGTGATTTAGCAAATATATTTTCAGCCGCGTTTATTTCCCAGGACCGCTCCTAGTTCACAGTTTAAGCTGGGTCCAACTCGGAAACTCAGATAGAGATAAAAAATAAGTCCCAGCCTTAAAGGTTATATGATTATTTTTTTTCCTTTTTCTTTGTTCGCATATCCTTTACAGGACATCGCTGTCAATATCAGCATCTTTCAGCTGATTGTTGATTTCTTGTCAAGATTACACTCAGTAGTTTTCCATTCATCTCTGAGCGACCGGCTCACATACCCCGTAAGTTACTGACGCGGAGAGAACCGTTATCAATTCTCGCGCACGTCACGTTACTCACGAGAGTATACGAGATTACGGAGAAAGTCGTGTAACCACTAGACCAGGGAGACCGGCATATGATTGTTAGCATTTGTTAAATGTTGACATCTCGGTAAAGGAAGAAATGCACTTGGACGTCCTGCCAACTAAACACTCCCATGTCTTAAGTGCATTTCTTCCTTCAGTGGGTGCATGTCGTCATTAAACACATACACACATACATAAACAGACACACATAACACATAATGCCAAACCCACCCACAAGCACATGATACACACCGACACTATACAAACACACCACACACATCACACAAACACACACACACGCACACATACACACACTCACTCCGCATATTTCTACACCATGCATACAACATACACATCACACACACTCCCCCGCATCCAGCGACTTATCACATATGTCCAACATACACACACACGCACACTCATTCACCCCGCAGATTTCTACACAATACATACAACACACACATATCACACACACACACACAGACACACACACACACACACACACACACACGACCCCTCCACTAGCCACTGATAACATACACCAAACTTAAACAAACAAACGCCATGCAGCAACACACACAACACACACACCCACACAAACGCACAACAAAACACACACGTATTACACACACTACATACCCAAAATTCGCATACAGTCACTCATTCAAAACACACACACACACACACCCACACACACACCCACTCCGCATATGCACACTCCATTCATACCACACACACATATAGACATCCATCACTAAAACCACACCACACATTTCATTTAACCACTGATCACACACACCCAACGCAAACAATTCTCGCCCACCCACCCACATACACCACACACAAGACACCCATACTCACCCCCCTCTCTCTCTCTCTCTCTCCCTCTCTCTCTCTCTCTCTCTCTCTCTCTCTCTCTCTCTATATATATATATATATATATATATATATATATATATATATATATATATATATATATATAACTTAAGAGAAGTGATTCGCGCGGAACAACTAAACACACAGTCACTTACCTGGTCGAGGATGACTTAAGCCTCGCTGTGTTTATGCAAAACGGTTATTGCCCGTTGATCACGTACCTTAATCACTCGTGTGTTAAACTGTATAAGGTCTTCCAGTCCAAAATGCTGTACAGCTCTCTTGAGATATCTGAACAATGCCTGCGAAACGCACGATCTGATCAGTCTAGGTCAGTGATTTTTAAACTGTTTCAAACAATCGCCCTCTCTTTGCCACTTAGTCCAAACCTCATAAATACACACATAACAACTCACACTTCTATTCTGGAATGAAATCGCAATCAATCAAGCACCGTCTCAGCAAAGAACGTTGGCTACAATCGTTGGATCCCTAAGACTTGCTGCGTCTAGCTCCCGTTTTACAATCGTTGGATCCCTAAGACTTGCTGCGTCTAGCTCCCGTCTTACAATCGTTGGATCCCTAAGACTTGCTGCGTCTAGCTCCCGTCTTACAATCGTTGGATCCCTAAGACTTGCTGCGTCTAGCTCCCGTCTTACAATCGTTGGATCCCTAAGACTTGCTGCGTCTAGCTCCCGTCTTACAATCGTTGGATCCCTAAGACTTGCTGCGTCTAGCTCCCGTCTTACAATCGTTGGATCCCTAAGACTTGCTGCGTCTAGCTCCCGTCTTACAATCGTTGGATCCCTAAGACTTGCTGCGTCTAGCTCCCGTCTTACAATCGTTGGATCCCTAAGACTTGCTGCGTCTAGCTCCCGTCTTACAATCGTTGGATCCCTAAGACTTGCTGCGTCTAGCTCCCGTCTTACAATCGTTGGATCCCTAAGACTTGCTGCGTCTAGCTCCCGTCTTACAATCGTTGGATCCCTAAGACTTGCTGCGTCTAGCTCCCGTCTTACAATCGTTGGATCCCTAAGACTTGCTGCATCTAGCTCCCGTCTTACAATCGTTGGATCCCTAAGACTTGCTGCGTCTAGCTCCCGTTTTTACAATCGTTGGATCCCTAAGACTTGCTGCGTCTAGCTCCCGTTTACAATCGTTGGATCTTCAGTCAAATTGCTCGTACAGCTCCCTTTAGATATCTGGACAAGCCTGCGCGAACGCACGATCTGACAGTCTAGGTCAAGATTTTTAAACTGTTTTAACAATCGCCCTCTCTTTGCCACTTAGTCCAAACTCGTAAATACACACATAACACTTACACTTCTATTCTGGTAATGAAATCGGCAATCAATCAAGCACCCGTCAGCTCAAAGAACGTTGGCTACAATCGTTGGATCCCTAAGACTTGATGCGTCTAGCTCCCGTTTTACAATCGTTGGATCCCTAAGACTTGCTGCGTCTAGCTCCCGTCTTACAATCGTTGGATCCCTAAGACTTGCTGCGTCTAGCTCCCGTTTTACAATCGTTGGATCCCTAAGACTTGCTGCGTCTAGCTCCCGTTTACAATCGTTGGATCCCTAAGACTTGCTGCGTCTAGCTCCCGTCTTACAATCTACCAGATTGCTGTACATCTGTCTCCTAGTGTTATCTTCCTAATGTGCTCCATTTACATCTTTTACGGGCCTGCTTGCTTGTGAATATTTCCCGCCAATGCAGCTTTTAAACAAGGGTCATATCTTGTCATGTGGCCACACTATTTGATTCCCATCTCTGTTATTCACATCATCTTCCTATTTCATTTGGAATAAAATTGGCTTAAAATTTTAACCCCAGATGGCAGTAACTCTATAACCAAGATCTATAACAATTTAACCTTACGAAGTTTAGCATAACTCACAATCAAACACATACGATTCCTTACACTATTCAATGCCTGGGGAAAATCTTATAGTTTTGTTCATTCCTCCTATCTTGACTCCACCACGAAATGCTAGAGAGGCGTGCGTGTTCCGGTGTTCCCAGGAGCTATTTCGAGGGTAGCACCGGACAGGCCATGAGATAGGGGCCAGACCAAGTGAGATACAAACCTACTTCTTGTAGACAGACTGGGGACAATGAAAGGCTGGGTAAAACACACTAGAAAATAAACTAGTATAATTTGGATGTAATGAGACACAGGCTTGAGGAAACAATGCAGTGTATCTCGCTATATGGGGAAACAGTGTGACGTTAATGGTTTTACGAGGAAACAGTACAAAGTTACTTACATTATGAGAAAACAGTGCACCGCAACTCATCACTTTATGATAAAAACAATGCACCGTATCTCACTTTATGTAAGACCATTGTACCGTATCTTACGTTATGAGGAAACCGTGCGACGTTAATCACTTTATGAGGCAGCATATAACGTTAATTGATTAAGGAGGGGAGCACAGCGTTAATCGCTTGATGAGCAAATAGTGAAACGTTAATAGCTTTATGAGGGAGTTATTAGTTGCATATCCTTTACAGGACGTTGCAGTCAATACCAGCATTTTGTTGTTGTTGTGTTCTCTAGGGAAGTTTACGTTTGCCATTGCTTTCTGAACGACTAGCACCCATACCATTTCGTAAAAAACCAACGCAACGCGGTCTGCTGCCAAATCGCGCGCAGCTGTGTTTTGAACGTGGTTATGAGAGATAACGAACATCGTCCGTATCTCCTTCCACGGAGCAGGCTTATGAGGGCAGTATACAACATTAATCACTTGATGAAGAAACAGTGCAACGCACTCGCTTTGCAAGAAAGATCTTATGATGAAGTTTTCTTCATACATCTTACATTCGACTCATGGCTCCTTCAAACTAGTACCAATATAACTGCGTGGCTTGCAAGAGTGAACTCAGCTATGCTTGAACAACATCAGGTGAAATAACCATATCTAACAGAAATAACTATGGACAAGGAGGGTTAGGATGTAGTGCGTTCTCTTACCTCTACGCTCAGGTACACGGTGTCGTGAACATCCGGAGGGAAGTCAGAGAAGCAGCAGTTGAATTTGGAAACATTGGTGACCAGTGTGTCCCAGACGGCCGGCGTGTTGGCGGGAGTGTGGTCCTTCTTGTGCCAGATTCCCCCTGCAATAGTGGGGAAATAATATCACGGAGTTGTTGGCCTGGCAATGGAAGTGTCCGCCTAGAGAGCTAACATAATTGAGTTGTATGTCTTACAATGAACGAGTCCCCTGGGGACACTAGTATCATTGAGTTGTCCGTCTTACAATGGATGCATGGCCCTGGGAACACTAGCATCATTGAGTTGTCCGTCTTACAAAGGACGTGTTCACCTGGGAACACTACCATTATTGAGTTGCCCATCTTAGAATGGAAATGTGGCCTGGAGAAACCAGCATCATTGAGTTGTCCGTCTTACAATGGAATCCAACGCCCAGGAGTAGTGCGTCTTATAACGGAAAGATCACTCAGGACAGTAGGCTGAAGTTAGCTGACAATTAGGCACCTTAACCCATGGACAGCATCGCTAACCAAGCCCTTACCCGTGGAGGAACATCGCCAAGAAAACCCCACCCCGTCAATCCTATGCGCCGTGCTGAATCTTGACTTAATAACATCCTAAGATGCCGTTCAACAGACGTGAACTTCCAAGCAAAGTTGGTTTCTGAAAATGGAGAGGGGAAGAAAAGCTCTACAACAGCTCCAGAGCAGATGGTTCCTGGTGGAGAGAAAAATCTCTAGACCCACCTCACTCCATTAGCGGCATGCCATCAATCAGAGCTCAGTCAACATGAATGTCAATGTATTTGACTTAAGGGTCTTCCGGAGGAATCTCGCCAACGAGAAATGGAGGTTATAATCACCATACGTTCTGACATCGTGAAGAGCCAAATTGATGGTTGGGGCAAAACCATGGACACAATCTTTAAGATCTCAAGCTTAAATTAATGGCGGAAAAACAAAGGAACATAATTTTACAACTCTTACCTTAAAATTAATGCAGAATATGGGAATGATGTACGAGGGGAAGTCAATAAGAAAGTCACAAATGGCTGTAGACAAATAACTAACTATGATAACAACTTAAAACCAGGTTATTTTTATACATACATTGTTCCTTTATTTCTCAACATAATTTCCACCAATATTGATGAACTTATCCAATCGTTTTATCAGTCCTCCCAAACCGGCTGCAGAGAACTGCGTACTCTGTTTTCTAAACCACGTTTCCACTTCAAATTCAACTTCGACGCCATTCGCGAAATGTCTCCCGCCAAGGTGGGTTTTCAGTGGACCAAACAGGTGGAAATCGCTAGGGGCTAAGTCGGGACTGTAAGGTGGATGTTCCAGAACTTCCCACCTTAGTTGGTTAATTTTCTCCTGAGTTAATCGAGCCCTATATGGTCTGGAATGGTCATGAAGAAGCAACACTCCTCTAGTCAGCAGTCCTGGACGTTTACTTCGAATTGCATCATGAAGCATCGATAGAGCTTCGCAGTACGATTCAGAACTCACATTGTCACATTTCTTCTTGAAATTGGTTAAAAGCACTCGCTGACAATCCCAGAACACTCTCAGCATAACCTTCCCTGCTGATGGCGTAACCTTGAATTGTTGAACACAAGGCGAAGAAGGATGTTTCCATTGCATTGAAGCACGCTTTGATTCTGGCAGGTAGTCAGCATAAACAGGAAGCATTTCCTTATGAATGTCCTTTGCAGGCAGTCCTTTTGCCCACAAAAAACGCACAACAGCATGTTGCTCTTTGGTTTACACTCTGTAAGTACAGTCGCCATTTTGTGTATGCGCTGCGCATGCGCACGAGACACCTAGCGCCACCTGACGAACGGGAATATAAAGTTCGATGTTTCTGTCACCTAATGACACTAACTACATTTACCTGCCATCCCACAGTACTGTGTGACTTATTGACTCGCCCTCGTAGAAGAACTGACAGTTACATTGATATAACACTACATTCACCGACTCACTCACTACATCCACTTACTCATTAACTACATTCACTGACTCACTCATATTCACTGACTTCTCCCTCACTCTCTCACTCCATTCACTTTAATCACCTGGGAGTCTTCGTGGCGAAGTGGTCAAGCCGTTTAACTCGGGCTCCGAAGGTTGTGGGTTCGATTCCGGCCGCGACCTTCGGTTCACGAGTTAAATTTTTCGGAGACTCCTGTGGGTCGTCGCTAGAGCTACGGAGTTCGTGCTTTGTGCGACGCTTTCCGCACTGCGGAAAGAGACTGAGCCATATGGGATAAAACCCGGTGCAATGAAGTCGACCCGGTCGACTTTTAAGCGACTTTTTATCCTCTTTAATCACCGAGTCTTTCACTTAGTATCTCACCGACTCTGTCACCAACTCTCTCACTGACTTTGTCATTGACTCTCTCATTGACTCTCTCATTGACTCTATCACTGTCTGTCTCACTGGCTCCCTCACTGATTCCCTCAGTGAGTCTCTCACTTGTTTCCTCAGTCTCTCACTGACTCTCTCACCGACTCTCTCATTGACTCTATCACTGTCTGTCTCACTGGCTCCCTCACTGATTCCCTCAGTGAGTCTCTCACTTGTTTCCTCAGTCTCTCACTGACTCTCTCACCGACTGTCTCATTGTCTCTCTCATTGACTCTCACTGACCCTCTCATGGACTTTCTCTCCGACTCCCTTATTAACTCTCACATTAACTCTCACATTAACTCACTCACTGACTCGCCCACTAACTCTCTCCCACAAACATGTACCCCTACCTATATCACAGTCTAGCTCATAGCACGTGGTCCTGAACCCCTGCCTCAAACACTCCTTGAGGGCTGCTATTCCAGAAACTCCGGCCCCGACCACACAAGCTGTCTTGGCTGGCATCTCCCACCACCAACAGTACGACTATAGAGAATGTCTTCTATTCTCGAAAATGACAGCTGCAGATGATCTTATCAGTTCTGAAAATCATCAACAGACACAAACATCTCCAGATTACAGCTCTGAAATGACAACGCTAATGAACAACACGTTCCTATCCACCGTTTGTGTTGAGTGCTCATTTTGGGGTTATATTTAACTTGTGAACAGTTACGACACAAATAACAGATTGCACGTTTTGTTGCCTGAAATAATTAGCTGCATCTCGTCATGTGCACACAGCATAAGCGAAATGAGCAGGAGTGTCGGGAATGTTGGCTCTCATCGAGTGTCAGTGGCAGGGGGTCAAGCCCACGTGCTATAGGTTAGACGACTGTGATTTTGTGGAAGAAATTGAGTGTGGGAGACAGTGATAGAGTCAGTGAGGGAGTCAGTTAGACAGTCAGTGAGATAGTAATGAGGTAGTCAGAGTTTCAGAGAGGGATTCAGTGAGGGAGTCAGTGAAGGAATCAGTGTAAGAGTCATTTAGAGAGTCAGTGAGAGAGTCAGTGAAGGAGTCAGTGTGAGAATCAGTAAGGGGGTCAGTGAGGGAGTTTGTCTGGGCGTCGGTGAATGGGGTGAGGGATGAGAGGGGCTGTGAATATGTGAAGGAGTGTTTGAATACATCGAAGGAGTGAATGAACACAGCGATGGAGTGAGTGAAGAATCTTGAATAAAATAAGTCAATGAATGCAATGAGATAGTGAATTAATACAATGAGGTAGTCAGTGAATACGGAGAGGGACAGAGTGAATACGGCGAGGGACTCAGTGAATGTAGTGTTGGGTTCTAACCACTGCCCCACTGAGGATCCTGGCTGAATATTGCACACCTTAAAATAAGTGCCATGAGATATCTGGGTAAAGTCATGTAGGCCGACATGATATTTACCACGTCAACCTTCAGATGCCGAATGGTTAATAATATATGAGGCTAACAGCTGATTGGTCTATAAAATATGGCTCCAGCAGCTGATTGTTCTATCAAATATGGCCCCAGCAGCTGATTGTTCTATAAAATATGGCCAAAGCAGCTGATTGTTTTATAAAATATGGGTCCAGCAGCTGATTGGTCTATAAAATATGGGTCCAGCAGCAGATTGGTCAATAAAATATGGGTCCAGCAGCTGATTGGTCTACAAAATATGGGTCCGGCAGCTGATTGGTCTATAAAATATGGCTCCAGCAGCTGATTGGTCTATAAAATATGGCTCCAGCAGCTGATTGGTCTATCAAATATGGCCCCAGCAGCTGATTGTTTTATAAAATATGGGTCCAGCAGCTGATTGGTCTATAAAATATGGGTCCAGCAGCTGATTGGTCTATCAAATATGGCCCCAGCAGCTGATTGGTCTATAAAATATGGGTCCAGCAGCTGATTGGTCTATAAAATATGGGTCCAGCAGCTGATTGTTTTATAAAATATGGCTCCAGCAGCTGATTAGTCTATAAAATATGGGTCCAGCAGCTGATTAGTCTATAAAATATGGGTCCAGCAGCTGATTGGTCTCTAAAATATGGGTCCAGCAGCTGATTGTTTTATAAAATATGGCTGCAGCAGCTGATTAGTCTATAAAATATGGGTCCAGCAGCTGATGATTTTATAAAATATGGGTCCAGCAGCTGATTGATTTATAAAATATGGGTCCAGCAGCTGATTGGTCTATAAAATATGGGTCCAGCAGCTGATTGGTCTATAAAATATGGTCCCAGTAGCTGATTGGTCTATAAAATATGGGTCCAGCAGCTGATTGGTCTATAAAATATGGGTCCAGCAGCTGATTGTTTTATAAAATATGGGTCCAGCAGCTGATTGGTCTATAAAATATGGGTCCAGCAGCTGATTGGTCTATAAAATATGGGTCCAGTAGCTGATTGGTCTATAAAATATGGGTCCAGCAGCTGATTGGTCTATAAAATATGGGTCCAGCAGCTGATTGTTTTATAAAATATGGGTCCAGCAGCTGATTGGTCTATAAAATATGGGTTCCAGCAGCTGATTGGTCTATAAAATATGGGTCCAGTAGCTGATTGGTCTATAAAATATGGGTCCAGTAGCTGATTGGTCTATAAAATATGGGTCCAGCAGCTGATTGGTCTATAAAATATGGGTCCAGCAGCTGATTGATTTATAAAATATGGGTCCAGCAGCTGATTGGTCTATAAAATATGGGTCCAGCAGCTGATTGGTCTATAAAATATGGTTCCAGTAGCTGATTGGTCTATAAAATATGGGTCCAGCAGCTGATTGGTCTATAAAATATGGGTCCAGCAGCTGATTGTTTTATAAAATATGGGTCCAGCAGCTGATTGGTCTATAAAATATGGGTCCAGCAGCTGATTGGTCTATAAAATATGGGTCCAGTAGCTGATTGGTCTATAAAATATGGTTCCAGTAGCTGATTGGTCTATAAAATATGGTTCCAGTAGCTGATTGGTCTATAAAATATGGGTCCAGCAGCTGATTGCTTTATAAAATATGGTTCCAGCAGCTGATTGGTCTATAAAATATGGGTCCAGCAGCTGATTGGTCTATAAAATATGGGTCCAGAAGCTGATTGTTTTATAAAATATGGTTCCAGTAGCTGATTGGTCTATAAAATATGGGTCCAGCAGCTGATTGGTCTATACAGTATGGGGCTAGCAGCTGATTGGTCTATAAAATATGAATCTAGCACCATATACCCAGTAAGTCTAAAGGCGTGGAAAAGGGGTCCTTTGTATACTTTTTTTTAGATTAAGAAGTATGCGATGTGGTTACGCCGCCTGCCTTGCGTTCCAAAGCTTGTGGGTTCGATTCCGAGCTACGTGGTTCGATTCACAAGTGCAGTTTTATTAGAAGACTCCTGGGGGAGGGGGGTCGTCGCTGGAGCTATGGATTTCGTGCTTCGTGCGACGCTTTCGGCAGACCACACTGCCCCGGGAAGGTTAACCCGGTCAACAAATGCCCGCAGAAGTCGGATGTGTCGGCCTAACGGTGCAAGAACGCAGCTCTGCTGTAAACAGGCACAACGCAATCACGTCCGAAAAAAAAAAAAATCCGGATGAACGCAGCAGAAGAAGAAGACCACGCCGCGGAAATAGACCGAGTCATATGGGATAAAACCCGGTGCAATGAAGTCGACCTCTTTAAACCTATTTTTAAACTTAAGGGTATCAACTGACAAAGTTTAGAATATAAAAGCTGAGATCATGATCTGGAATTCTTCATACAATTGGCTTCCGGTCCCAGCCAGGCAAACTACACACTCAGGTGACGGTAATGTTTGTACGCGTATTTTCCTATTGTATACAAGTAGGTTAAACACAAGGTCAGCACAACCTGCAACATATCAGAACAGGTGTTATGTTTGGTCGTCTCCTCTGAGTTATCATTTCTGTCTGTTTGTCTGTCTGTCTGTCTCTTGCACTGTTTACTTCGCACTGTTTTTATCAGTTTTAGCTAATATTATGCTGTTGTATTGCATTGATGTACTTTAAGATATGCAATGTGTATGTATAACATATTTTCCCATTTTTGTGTAGATGCTCATGACAGCTGTCAATGTATGTGTGTGAAAGTGTTGGTGTCTGTGTATATTAATTTGAGTGACTGTGTGAATGCGTGCGTGGTTTAATGTATTATTGAATATATATGGGCATTAGAGAGAGAGAGAGAGAGAGAGAGAGAGAGAGAGAGAGAGAGAGAGAGAGAGAGAGAGAGAGAGAGAGAGAGAGAGAGAGAGAGAGAGAGAGTATATATGTATATATGGATAAGTAAACTTGTGTCATTTTCTGTGGAGATTTCTTCGCTAAAAGCAGATCATGGGGAAACATTTCTTCCAATACACAGAGGGAGGAGCTCGAGACCGCATTTAAAACCATCGACTTGTTTGTATCAACAGTGGCTGTGTCACCAGGAAAGACAGTTGACCAGGTCATGAGGGCAGTGCTATTGACCTGGCCCTGGTTTCTCCTTCACTCACTACAGTGTGTAGATTTGGTGTCCTAGGGTACCACGGCAGCGACCACCACCCTTGCAACATATTGGTGAAGAGCAGTTCAGCATGGTCGAATGGGTAAGAACGCGTATTCTTAAACATCCGTTGTGCTGATGCCGAGGTAAGTGATTCAACCCCTACACCGGACAGTTGGACTAAAATGTTGGCCTGTCGTTCTTGACTTGAGGATGTAAATTGTAAGTACCTCTGAAGTCGCAGTGGGTTCGCCTGATGGCGAGGGACTCTGTTAATAGAGAAAACAAACTCACACGCAACATTCAGTCCATCACTAGTATAAATAGAGTGCATGGACTACAATTGAGTTCAAAGCGAGCGAGCGCAAAAATAAATATTGGCGAAGAAAGACAGAACCAGGCAGAAAAAGTCAAATATCAAGACTTTAACGTATGACAGTGCAGGGCAAGATATGGTGAGTAAAATAAGGTGCGACAAGCGCAGAAATCAACATTGCAACAACAAAAGCTGGGAGCAACCCCCTTGGCGGAATTTATTGGTGGAAAAGGCCTGGGTGGATAAGCGTTGTGCTGCAAGAAAATGACATAACGCCAAAAGGAGCAGTTGCCTATCTTAGTCTTATCTTGCACTAGGAAAGAGACATGGACAGAAAAGTTAGCTATTTCAAAAACCTGGTTAAAGTGGTAAAAAGTGGGAAATGGGCAGAGATGTGTCAAAGAATAAGCAAAGACAAGTCACTGAGATTATTCTGGCGACTATATAAAAAGTATGAATGGTGTAGTCAAGAGTAAGAGTATTCCTGACTTTCAGGGTGCTAATCTCATCTGGAAGAGGACTGACGAGAATAAGAGCAAGGCCCGACTTAGAACACTATCTAGAGCAGAGCAGACGGACAGACATGAGAGGGCGAACTTTTGCTAAGACTGTAACCTCAGATAGGTTCCAGACAATTTCAGAAGAAGGCATAGTGACAGTGAAAGAGATCAAAGCTGTACTACGACGAACAAAAAAACAACAACAAAAAAACAGCGCACCAGGGCCAGATGGTAAAATGCATAAGGTATGACTTGCCTCACAAAAGGGTGCAATCGTTTATGTCTCTCAACAATCCTCGGTCCTTGAAATTCTGGATCAATGTTGTAACTCTCCATGCCATAATCTTCGACCATCAAGTATAATATCTCTTGGTATGCCACTGCCTCTTCTACCTCTGATCCTTTCAGCCGTTCCGGTGTTCTCCAGAGCCTCTCTTTTCATTATATCACAAAAAACACTATTTGTCCGAATCTTATTGTTGTATAATGTTCTGGTGTAATAAGCCCCTTTCAGTTAAATGCTCTTACTTATTATGTTTTTTTCCCCAAGATATTTGCAACATTCGTCTCCGAAACAACATTTTAGTTGCGTTCAACTTCTTTCTAATGTGTTCGTCCACATTGCAACATTCGTCTCGGAAACAACATTTTAGTTGCGTTCAACTTCTGTCTAATGTGTTCGTCCACATTACAACATTGACTACCATACATCAGAACATGCTGTATATAACATTTCATCATCATCTTGTGTCACGCTGAAAAACCATCTCACACGATCATCAGAGTTGGGGTTCAACTCTATGTTCTCGTCTCCACAATGCCACGTGGTCAAGCCATCCAGATATTTACTTCTTTGCCTCCCCTGTGTTCTTTTCCCCTCTCCCTTGCCAGCCGTCACTAAGTTCTCTTGTTTATTTATTCTCATAACGTGATACAATTTTTTTAAGCCACTCTAAATG
>JACEFZ010016077.1:0-10283 GCA_014155875.1 Cepaea nemoralis
AAAACCTTTTTTAAAAAAAAAAAAAAAGGCCCCAACTTTTAACGATTGTTTGAGGAAAAAACGGCTGTGATTGATGCCGAATTTAATCGTCTTAACATTAATATTGCTGACCTGGAGGAGACTCGCCTCGCTGAGGAAGATCAACTCAGGGAAAACAATTACACCTTTTTTGGAAGGGTGAAGGGCAGACAGAAAAAAAAAGGCAACACGGTGTGGACTTTGCAGTGAAGAATTCGCTACTGGGAATGATTGAAATTCCAGCACGAGGAAATGAAAGACTATTATCCCTGTGCTTGGCAACCTCTTGTGGATTTGTTACCATTATTACTGCATATGCACCGACACTCGATTCCTCTGATGATATGAAGGATTTGTTCTATGAGGAGTTAGACTCTGTGATCAAGGCAGTTCCAAAATCTGACTACATTTATATGCTCGGTGATTTCAATGCTCGTGTGGGCAAGGACTCGAGTTCATGGCCAGTGTGCTTTGGAAAATACAACAACGGTCGCATGAATGAAAATGGGCAAAGGCTGCTGGAGAATTGCACCAGAAATGACCTATGTATTACAAACTCGTTTTTTAAAACTTAGGAGCTGCATAAGTTCACATGAAACATCCAAGATCCGGCCACTGGCACCAGGTAGACTTCATCATCATACGGAGACAACATCCGAACCATATGTCATTGACTCGAAGTTACCACAGTGCTGGCTGTGATACGGATCATTCTTTGGTTGTTGCAAAGGTTAGACTGAGACCAAAGAGAATCTACACAGCTAAACACAAATCTAGCCCCAGGATTAATATTATTATCATTCACGATCCTGAAAAGTGCTTTCAGTTTCAACAGCAACTTGAAAACGCTTTCACTGATACACCAGAAAATTGTACAGTTAGTGAAAAGTGGTTTAAAAAAACTCTTTATAAAACTGCCGTAGGGGTTTAGGGCACTATGGATCATAAGAGGCAGGACTGGTTTGCGGCAAAGAGCCAGACTCGGCAGCCCTTGATTGATAAGAAGAAGATAGCTCTCTTAAGAAACAAGGAAAGACCAAAGCGTAACATTCTGAGTGAGCTAAAGCAAGCTAGGAAGGATGTGCAAAAGGCTGGTAGGCAGTGTGCAAATGATTATTGGATCAAGTTATGTGAGTCCATTCAAATCGCAAGTGATAAGGGAAACATCAGAAGCCTGTATGAAGGAATAAAGAAAGCCTGTGGTCCAATGTTCAAAACAAATTGAAAACCTTGACTGGAGAAATCATAACTGATAAGAAACAGCAGATGGACAGATGGGTAGAGCACTATTTGGAGCTTTACTCGAGTGAGACCAAACTAGCGGATGATGCCCTCAACGCCATAGAGGCTCTACCAACTCTTGACCACCTGGACAAACTTCCCACCATAACAGAAGTTAAGTGTGCTATAAATGAACTTGCATCTGGCAAGGCTACAGGTAAGGATGGGATTCCAATAGAGGTTATCAGGAGTGGGCAAGACACACTCACTCTACAGATCCACCAGCTAACAGAGCTATACTGGAGAGAAGGACAAGTCCCACAGATTTTCAAAGATTCAAGCATCATAAGTCTGTACAAGAACAAGGGCGATCGGAGCGACTGCAACTATAGGGGTATCTCACGTCTATGTATTGTTGGAAAAGTGTTTGCCAGAATTGTTCTGCGCAGACTTCAAGACCTAGGAACTCAAATCTACCCCGAATCACAGTGTGGCTTTCGACAGAACTAGCCTACCATTGATATGATATTATCATTGCGACAAATGCAAGAAAAATGCCGTGAACAGAATCAACCACTGTTTATTGCCTTCATCGATCTCCCAAAGGCATTTGGTTTGGTCAGTCGTGGGGGTCTGTTCAAGGCACTAAAGAAGATTGACTGCCCACCAACTCTTCTGTCCATTGTGGAATCGTTCCACACAGGCATGAAGAGTATAATCAAGTTTGATGGTGCAACTTCTGAAGAATTTGAAATCAAGAGTGGAGTTAAGCAAGGTTGTGTACTAGCTCCCACCCTCTTTGGGATATACTTTTCACTTCTACTGAAATATGCCTTTCGTGATCAGGATGGTGGTATATACATTCACTCACGCTCAGATGGCGGCCTCTACAAAGCTCAGAGATCGAAGGCCAAGACCAACATTAGGAGGCTACTGATCAGAGAGTTGCTCTATGCAGATGATGATGCAGTTACGACCCACTCAGAGGAAGAATTACAATGTCTACTATCTGCATTCTCCAATGCTTGTTCTCAATTTGGTTTAATAATTAGCAAAAAGTAGACATAGATTATGTCACAAGGTGCACATGGGGTACCATTAATCTTTATTGACGAAGCCGAACTAGAGATGGTAGACCATTTTACACATCTAGGATCAGTGGTAAATAGCTAATTATCCCTCGATCAGGAAATCAACATCAGGATTGGCAAGGCAACAACAGCAATGAACATGTTAGCAAAAAGAGTCTGGGAGAACAGGAAGCTTACTGCCAAAACAAAAGTCCTCGTCTACCAAGCCTGTGTCCTTAATACTCTTCTTTATAGCAGTGAATCCTGGTCAAATTACTCACACCAAAAGAAACGTTTAAACAGCTTTCATATGCTGTGTCTGCGAAGAATACTTGGTATTAAATGGCAAAACAAAATCACAAATACTGAAACATTGGAAAGATCAGGTTGTGTGACGGTGTGTTCCATGCTTAGTCTTCGTAGACTTAAATGGAAATAACACGTTAGGAGGATAGATGATGGTAGAATACCAAAGGACATCGTTTTTGGTGAATTACAGATGGGTAGGAGATCTCAGGGTCGGCCTCTACTACGATAAAAAGATGTGTGTAAGCGGGACATGATTGATACAGGTATTGATAATGCACATTGGGAGCAAGTCGCCGCTGAACGTGTTGCACGGAGGGCAAACATCAGAAATGGAATATAGACAAAGGAGAAAATTATTGCAGATAAGTCACACACCGAGCGTGTGAGACGTAAGATGGTGCATGATGGTGGAAATGACCACATGTTCACATGCACCCACTGTGAACGAACGTTTACAGCACGAATTGGCCTTAACAGTCACATTCGCTACCGCCATGGGTAACAGTTATTATGCCCTTTTGAAGCACAAACTATCGTCTGGCAAGACGGCAAGATGCCAGTTATGAGTGTGCATGTATATGTATGTGTCTGTGTACGTGTATGTGTGTTTATGTTTGTTTGTGTATGTGTAGATGTGTGTATGTGTATATAAGGGGGTGTATGAGTGTGTGTATGTGTGTGTATGTTTGTGAGTGTATGTATGCGTATGTGTATACGAGTGTGTATGTGTGTATACGTGTGTGTATGTGTGTGAGTATATGTGAGTATGTGCGTATTATGTACGTGTGTGTATATGTGTATGTGTGTGTTATGTATATGTGTCTGCGTGTATATTCATGTATGTATGTGTATATGTTTGTGTGTGTATATATGAAGCATGCAGTGTATCCGAGGGAGTGTGCATGAGTATGTTATTGAGTGTGTGCATAACTGTGAGAGTTTGTGCAAATGATGTAAGTATGTATGCATGTATGTATGTGTGCGTGTGTATTTATGAATGTGCGTTTGTACATGTGTCTACCTGTCTCATAGTATGGTAATATGCATTGTTTATGTTTACAATATCTAATTTACAATGTTGTTTTCCTATGTGAATGTAACATGCACAATTGATGAACGAAAGATGATTGACTGGAAGGGCCGAATGTAAGACCAAATTTGTAACGCTTTGAAAATAAAGATTGTTCGTTCGTTCGTACGTTTGTTCGTTCGTTCGTTCTGTCTGTCTCTCCATCTATTCACCTATCCATTCATCCATTCATCCATCCATCTATCTACCTTTCTGTCTGTTTGCCTGTTTGTCTGTCTATCTATCTATCTCATTTTATCTGTCTGTCTATTTTTTTCTATAAAAAGTGGTTAAAGAGCAAACAGGAATGTGATTACAGAGAATACAGAATAGCGAGAAGACATGTGAGTAGAATAGTAAAGAGGGAAAAACAAAAAGACTGGGAAGAGTATGGAGAAACCCTAAATAAAAATTACAAGGAGGCAACTAGAAACTTCTACAAAAAGATAAGTGCAATGTGAACCAGGGGAGAACCCTTTGACCCAACTGAAATAATTAACAGCGAAAATGGAGAACCAATAATTGAACAAAAACAGAATCCTAATAAGATGGAAGCAGTATTTCGAACAACTTCTCAACATCCATCAGATGTCACAGGAATTCAAGAGACCTACACAGATGTCACCGAAGAACTAGAACCAGACATACTAAAAGAAGAAATTATAGAAGCCATCAGATTAGCCCCATTGAACAAATCACCCTCCCCCGATGTGTCTCCACCTTGCCGCGGTGGGGGAGCTTGTGTGTCCCGCTGACCCCATATGCTTGCCGATGGGTGAAAACTAAATATCGGACAGCTTATGGGATAGGGGCCAGACTAAGAGAGACACAACCTGCTGCTCTGCGGGTTAGACTGAGGTGAGGCTAACAGTCAGAAGTTTAAATCAGGCGCACGAAGTTCCTGGTTCGGACAAAACACTTAAGGCTCCCTGTCGAGGGCTGTGGCTGAACGCCTCTAAGCCACAAACCCTCGAATCTGAGAGCCGGGCCAAACCCTCCTACCGAAAAATAGAGGCGTGATACTGAGCAAGCTACATGCTCAGGTCTGATACAAGTTCGAAGGCTCTCAGCTGGGGGATACGAGAGATACCCGGATGAGAGGGCCAGGCCGTTTCTCGTTCACTGCTGCACGAAGTGAAAGAGTATGACGCCCAATCGACAAACTTGAAATAGTATGACGCCCAATCGACAAACTTGAAAGTTGTCCTCTTCTCTCGCAGGAACAGAAAAAGAAGAGCCTCTGGATTCCTCACTTCAATCGAAGTCGGTGCCTTCTAGTCGTTTTCATGCCGCTGATTGTGCTCGTCTGGATTTGAAATTACAACGATCGAGACAATACTGATTGATTGATTCGGCTCACTTTAAGCGTTGGCCAAGAACTCCGGACTTTAACTTCAGACTACCAAGGTCACCTTCACTGTAGTTCAGACGATAACGGTTACTCGACAGTTCCAGCAAAACCAGATTTCACGGCAGCATATCTGGAATATCCATACGTTTCGAAAAAACGAGCAGGTCAACAATGGATTCAAGCTTGACGATGGCTGCTCTGTTTCACCACTCGGAACATTATGTGTTGTGTGGCGGTTCTAACAACGATCAACCCCATCACAAAAACTTGAAAATCCGACATAAGTTGTTCCTCCAGAGTGCACAATCTTCCATGACTTCTGTTGACTTTTATTTTCCAATTTGATTTATTTGAGGACCTCTGTGATCAGTGGTGGCCGCGACAGCACGATTTCGAAATCCTGGTCACGGCACCAAATCAGGTCATATCACAGTGTGAACATGGCCTAGCCGTAGATCGTTAGTGGTTGACATCCCTACAGATGACAAACTCCGCGTTGTATTGTATAAAAGGTTTATTGGTTCAATCCATTACATTTTCATGCTGTCGATGTACATGCAGACATATTTGTTGATCCTTTCATGGCTGAATCCCAAGTGACGTGTGTGCAACCCCTGGATACTTAAACCCATTTGTGCTCACA
Organism: Cepaea nemoralis; assembly: GCA_014155875.1. NCBI lineage: Eukaryota > Metazoa > Mollusca > Gastropoda > Stylommatophora > Helicidae > Cepaea > Cepaea nemoralis. The sequence goes on from JACEFZ010016077.1 coordinate 5,682, forward strand.
CGTTCACTAACTATGATTTCCCCATTAGTTAATGAATGCGCAGCATTCATTAACTCTCTACTACTAAGCTAACTCCCTTACTGTTATAGAAGGTAAGGTGCTGAGCCGGCAGCACATGTAGCCTACCTTGTGAGCGAGTACACAAAAGTCAGAAAAGTGCCCCAGTCGAAGGAAATGGTTACGAAAACTGTCTGTAGCTAACTCATAGAGAGTGTAGACAAAAGTGGAAGAACGTCTCAATGACGCGAAATGGGACGCACGGCGAGCGAACCTATCGCGTTATCCGAAGTCAACAATAAAAGCTTACAGAGTGGATGTCGCTCGCAGTCTGACCGCTCCTGGTGTGTGCTTGAGCGATCAGTGGCAAACGAGACTCCCAACACATAGAAGTGAGGAATTAAAGCAGCCATGAGCAGGACGTGGCAACTCCTCGGGTGTGCCCAGTCTCAGAGCAATATGTGCCGGCTCTGCAATTATGGAAGCCTCCTTGGATAGCGAGGGAATGCCCATGATCTGCCCCTGCCTTCCCTTGAGGGCCGACCGCGATGTCGTTGATCGTTCTATCTTGACCAGCTGAGATGTTGGCGACATCACAACAGTCTAACGTGCCTCGAAATCAGAGGAAGGCTAACCTCACTAAAAAATGCCCGCCGGAAGTCGGAAGTGTCGTCCTACGGGTGGCAAACTAAAAATTGACACTACGCAATTACGTCCGAATGAAATGTCTCGTCCGAATGTCTCTCGTGCTAGGAACAGCTCTGACTACCTAGTTTCCGAATGCCGCTCTTGCTCGGAACAGCTCTGACTAGGTAGTTTTCCGAATGTCTGTCGTGCCTGGAACAGCTCTGACGGGCGCAACGACAAGGACATGACCGAAAACTCGCTGAGTGGATACCGTCTGCAAACTTGTCTGGTTTGTGCAGGAATGGCCCGGGGCAAACGAAATGACCAATATATTGAAGTGGGGATTTAAAGCAGCCATGAGCAGGACGTGACGATTTACCTCTGTGAGCCCAGAATCAGGGCGCTATGTGTCGGCCCTGCAACTATGGAAGCAACCTTGGATGGCGGAAAATGCTATGGACTGTCCCTGCCTTCCTTTGAGGGATGACCGTTGTCTTCGACCGTTCAACCTTGGCCAGCTGGGCTGTAGATAGCACCACAAAAGTGAGAGTCTCCCAGGAATGCTACCTGGTCAAAAAAGCACGCTGTAGCCGGATGTGTTGGCCTACGGGTTTCGGCCCAAGGGCGCATAACTGACACACCGCAATCACATCTGAAAAAACACTCCGGATGAACGAAAAGAAGAAGAAGAACAAATCACCGGGACAGGATAAAATACCAAATGAACTAATTAAAGCAGCAAGAGAAGTAGAAACAGCTTGGCTACATGGACTATTCAACCATGTTTGGGTAGAACAACAGCACCACGAGACTGGGGAAACGCCATAATTATCCCAATTTGGAAAAACAAAGGCAGCAAAAGAGATTGCATACAATACAGAGGCATTTCACTGTTGAGTCATACTGGGAAAATATTTTGCAAAATTCTTGAAAAAAGATTACGAACTACTTTAGAACCCCAGCTAAGCGAAACGCAGCTTGGATTTAGGAAAAACAAAAGATGCACAAACGCCATTTTTGCTCTTAGACAACTTATAGAAAAATCAATCGAATTCAATGAAACACTCTACTTAGCCTTTTAGCCTTTATCGACCAAGAAAAGGCATTTGATAGGGTAGATAGAAACAAACTGTGGGAAATCCTTAAACAATATGGAGTGAGTACACATCTAACAAACCTATGTAGAAGTTTATACAACAACAGTGAATGCATAGTGAGAGCAACTGGAGGACACTCAGAACCCTTCACCATAAGATCTGTAGTACGGCAAGGTTGTGTCCTGTCCCCTCTCTTGTTCATAACATATATAGACAACATATGTAAAGAAACCAGCCAAGCAGAGACAGCAAGAATACCGCATGACGAGAACACAGAAGAAGAACCATCTGCAAATCTAACCATTAGAGAACTCCTGTTTGCGGACGACCAAGCACTAATAGCAAAATCAGAAGCTGAATTACAAGACCACATGAATAGTCTAAACGAAATGTGTAGGGAACATAACATAAAAATTAGCACAAGCAAAACAGAGGTAATGACTATAACTAAAGAAGAACAAACAGCAACAATTCACCTAAACGAACATCCCTTGAAACAAGTAAAGAGCTTCAAGTACCTAGGAAGTATAATATCATCAAATGGCAGATCAGAAGACGAGATCGAAAATAGGTGCAATAAGGCAAATCAACTCATTGGACAAATGGCACCAATACTAAAGAACAAACATGTATCAATAACTACTAAGAAAGCACTTTACAACACAATCTTCCTACCAACTCTGTGCTACCAATGCCAAACCTGGACAATGACAGAAAAAGAGAAAAGAAAAATCACAACAACAGAAATGAGGTTCCTGAGAAGAATACTCAACGTATCAAGAAGAGATAAGATCAGAAATGAAGAAATCAGGACTAAAGTGGGGTTAAAGCTGCTCTAGATTTTATTAGAAAGCAGCAAGTCAAATGGTTTGGCCATGCAAGTAGGTTACCAGTCAACAGCATGCCACAACAAGCAATGATGTACAGACCAGATGGAAACAGAAGAAGAGGCCGACCAAGTAAACGTTGGACGGAGGGAATAGCAGAATCCATGGGAATGTCGATACATGAAGCCCACAATCGGGCACTCTCACGAAGTTTATACTTCACCTCGACACCGCAAGGTACAAGAGGAACATGATGAGATGAGATGAGATGAGATGAGATAAATGTCTGACTCTGTCTACCCATCTATCCATCTATCCATTTATCTATTCATCCATCCATCCATCCACCCACCCACCCATATATCTACCTACCTGTCTGTGTGTGCATGAAACCCAAATCTGGCACATCAGCGCCTCCGTTCCCCACCACAGAAGAATATAATAATGTATCTCTAGAATTCATTTACTTAGCGCTTAAAAAGAAAAGCATGAGTGAAGTGATAAAAATAGATTATTGTCATCGTGATTATCAATATTATTACCATCTTGAACATCATCATCGACATCATCATAATCATCATACAATGCAATAGCATCAGTAGCGCATCAAGTACATCGACGGGGATTTGAACACATGACCATCGGGTCAACTGGCTACAATGGCCAGGATTTGCACAGCTAACGATAAATAAATGCATGAGAAGTTGCTTGCTACCCACCTATAACATTGGAGGACAAATTACTTATGTTATAATGCTCTGCTGGTCAATGCAACATGCTAGTTTCCCGTAACAAAAAGATCACTTCATTTCCACTTAAGCGCCCGGTTGACAAAGGCTGCTATATGTTCTGAAGTATCTACACATCTGAACTTCTGTAAGCCTCAATAGGAACCTGTAAGCTTATTGATGTGGACTATGTCTCTCAGATCTGACCCGGGGTAGTGCACGAGAAAATAACGATACGGTTCCATTTAGGTGCTAACTGTGAAGGTTCTTTAATTAGTTACTCCTGTCAAGTAACATTCACAATCACCTAATGCTCGGCCGTATATTTCCCCAGGCTAATATTATTGAGCTTGCACCCACATGTACTGAACTATATTAACGATTAGCACCCCGTCAAACTGTAAGAGCGGCAAGCTGTTTTTTTTTTCTTCTTCCGTAAAAGAATACCGCAGAATTTGAAAAATCAAAGATAATTAACATCAGTACATATCTAAGCCACAGTTATATGAGGTGCGTGACCAATTGTTATTCTTTGGTTTTATTTTCCGAGAGCAGAATCGTGTATTTACCCACAATAGAATGTTAATTTGTAACAGAACTGGGGTCATTGCACTCAACAAACCTATCTAGGTGTTGATGCTCTCAGCTGTTATTGAACAGTAACTATGTAGATTAACTGCACCCACTGCACATTAGTTGAGTACATCCACGTGGATATTTCTTAGAGGTTCTTTACATCCATTAAGAGATTTAATGCAAAATTCAGCAGCCATTTGATGACCTGTTACATCAATTATCGTGTCATCAAGTGCTGGTGGGATATTTTTTTTTTGGTGGTGGTGGGGGGGGGGGGGGGGGGGGGGGTATATAATCCTAGACCGCGAAGTAGTTACCTTCAATAAAATGTCAGTTGTCATATGGCTGCTAACTCCTGCATATAGAATACAGTACAACAATGTAACCGAACATGCGTTGTTGCATATGTAGTCTGTTGTTCGTGACATAATTATTCAGTTATTTGAATCGTCTGTAAAAACACATTTCTGAGGTATCAGTAGATATTATTTGCTTTATTTATTATTTTTCAGGATTCAAAGCCGTATGTTAAACTGTTTAAACTGGCTATCGTATTAAGGTAAAAACCCGATTTCTAGTCTGAATGGGCAGTGATTAATTCCATTAATGTTTCATTTTATATTTTCCGTGTTTGCTTGCCCTTTTTTGTACGTTATCTTTGTAAAACATCTGTCATCTTGGGAATTTGGGTTTTTTTTGAAAAAAAACATTGTTTTTTTTTCCCGAAAAAAAACTGGATTTTTCCCTTTT
>JACEFZ010016078.1:0-25000 GCA_014155875.1 Cepaea nemoralis
TTTATGTAGCATGTTACTTGAGAGATTGAAAAAGTCTATAGATGAAAGGCTTAGAGAAGAACAAGCTGGCTTCAGACCAAAACGGTCATGCATAGACCACATTTTCACCCTCAGAATAATCATTGAAGACTCCGCAGAATTCCAGTCAAAATTAATCACCAACTTTGTCGACTTTCAAAAAGCCTTCGACAGTATCCACCGTCCATCACTTTGGAATCTACTTAACATCTATGGTTTTCCTACCAAATATACCAACGTCATAAAATCTTTCTACAAAGAGACACGTTGCTGCGTAAGAACAGAAACAGGCAACTCTGACTGGTTCTCAGTCGAAACAGGAGTGAAACAGGGTTGTGTCTTATCACCGATGCTCTTTGGAATAGCTATCGATTGGGTCATGCGCAAATGCACAAACAACACAAATATGGGTATCCATTGGGTTGACAAAATTCTAGAAGACCTGGACTTTGCCGACGATATAGTGCTTTTGAGTTCAACACACCCGGATGCCCAAGAGAAAATAAACCACCTCCAAAATGTTTCAGGGCAAATTGGTCTCCAAATTAACACCACAAAAACAAAGACTATTGATCTTACCAACAGTTCAGATGACACCAAATTGAACAGCTACGTTCTTGAAAAAGTCAACAGCTTCACATACTTTTGAAGCAAAATGACATCTACAGGGGACTCAACACCCGAAATATCATCTAGAATCGCACTGGCATCTGGTGCCTTCAATAAACTGTCAAACATCTGGAAGTCAAAGACACTCAGCAAACACACAAAACTTAAAATCTTCAACTCTTGTGTGATTCCAGTGTTAACGTATGCATGTGAAAGTTGGAAATCAACGGTAGCTTTAGTTAAAAAAAATTAGATAATTTTGAGAACAAATGTCTTAGAAGACTTCTAAACATCCACTGGACAGACTTCAGAACCAATACGCAAATAAGACAAGAGACTAAGCAAGATAAGTAAATATCCAAGATCTACAACAGGTAGCAGCGAACCGCCAAGCATGGAGAGACAGGGCTTCTGCCCTATGCGCCGCCTTAGACTCAAGAGGAAAGACTAACTAACTAATATGATACTCTTAATATTGGTGGTTATTAAATACCAGAGATTCAATATGCTGATGATACAGTATTACTATCCACATCACAGAATGCTATAGGAAAACTAATAACCTCAACCGAAAAGAATAGTGAAAATCACAACTTATATCTTAACACAGCAAAAACAAAGATAATGCATACAAATAAAACTAAAATGGAGAAGAAATGTATTGCCATTGGCACCTTGCCGTCTTGACAGACGATAGTTTGTGCTTTAAAAAGGCATAATAACTTTTACCTATGGCGGTAGCGAGTGTGACTGATAAGGCCAATTTGCGCTGTAAATGTCCGTTCACAGTGGGTGCATGTGAACACGTGGTCATTTCCACCATCATGCACCATCTTACGTCTCAAACGCTCGGTGTGTGAGTTATCTGCAATAATTTTCTCCTTTGTCTTTATTCCATTTCTGATGTTTGCCCTCCATGCAACACGTTCAGCGGCGACTTGCTCCCAATGTGCATTATCAATGCCTGTATCAATCATGTCCCGCTTACACACATCTTTGTATCGTAGTAGAGGCCGACCCTGAGATCTTTTACACATCTGTAATTCACCGAAAAAGATATCCTTTGGTATTCTACCATCATCCATCCTCCTAAGATGTCCTATCCATCTAAGTCTACGAAGACTGAGCATGGAATAAACTGTCACACAACCTGATCTTTCCAATACTTCAGTATTTGTGATTTTGTCTTGTCACTTAATACCAAGAATTCTTCGTAGACACCGCATATGAAAGCTATTTAAATTTTTCTCTTGATGTGAGTAAATTGTCCAGGTTTCACTGCCATAGAGAAGAGTAGTAAGGACACAGGCTTGATAGACAAGGACTTGTGTTTTGGCAGTAAGCTTCCTGTTCTCCCAGACTCTTTTTCTTAACCTGTTCATTGTTGTTGCTGCCTTACCAATCCGGATGTTGATTTCCTGATCTAGGGATAATTTGCTATTTACCACTGATCCTAGATATGTAAAATGGTCTACTATCTCTAGTTCGGCATCGTCAATAAAGATTGATGGTACCCCATCTGCACCTTGTGACATAATCTGTGTCTTCTTTTTGCTAATTGTTAAACCAAATTCAGAACAAGCATTGGAGAATGCAGATAGTAGACATTGCAATTCTTCCTCAGAGTGGGTCGTAACTGCAGCATCATCTGCAAAAAGCAACTCTCTGATCAGTACCCTCCTAATTTTGGTCTTAGCCTTCAATCTCTGAGCATTGTAGAGGCCGCCATCTGAGCGTGAGTGAATGTATATACCACCATCCTGATCACGAAAGGCATAATTCAGTAGAAGTGAAAAGTATATTCCAAAGAGGGTGGGAGCTAGTACACAACCTTGCTTAATTCCACTCTTGATTTCAAATTCTTCAGAAGTTGCACCATCAAACTTGATTATACCCTTCATGCCTGTGTGGAACGATTCCACAATGGACAGAAGAGTTGGTGGGCAGCCATCTTCTTTAGTGCCTTGAACAGACCCTCACGACTGACCAAATCAAATGCCTTTGTGAGGTCGATGACGGCAATAAACAGTGGTTGATTCTGTTCACGGCATTTTTCTAGCATTTGTCGCAATGAGAATATCATATCAGTGGTAGACCGGTTCTGTCGAAAGCCACACTGTGATTCGGGGTAGACTTGATCTCCTAGGACTTCAAGTCTGCGCAGAACAATTCTGGCAAATACTTTTCCAACAATACACAGAAGTGAGATACCCCTATAGTTGTTGCAGTCGCTCCGATCAACCTTGTTCTTGTACAGTGTTATGATGCTTGAATCTTTGAAATCCTGTGGGACTTGTCCTTCTCGCCAGCATAGCTCTATTAGCTGGTGGATCTGTAGAGTGAGTGTGTCTTGCCCACTCCTGATAACCTCTATTGGAATCCCATCCTTACCTGAAGCCTTGCCAGATGCAAGTTCATTTATAGCACACTTAACTTTTGTTATGGTGGGAAGTGTGTCCAGGTGGTCAAGAGTTGGTAGAGCCTCTATGGCGTTGAGGGCATCATCCGCTAGTTTGGTCTCACTTGAGTAAAGCTCCAAATAGTGCTCTACCCATCTGCCCATCTGCTGTTTCTTATCAGTGATGATGTCTCCAGTCAAGGTTTTCAATGGTGCACTTCTTTTGATCACTGGACCACAGGCTTTCTTTATTCCTTCATACATGCTTCTTATGTTTCCCTTATCACTTGCGATTTGAATGGACTCACATAACTTGATCCAATAATCATTTGCACACTGCCTGGCAGCCTTTTGCACATCCTTCCTAGCTTGCCTTAGCTCACTCAGAGTGTTGCGCGTTGGTCTTTCCTTGTTTCTTAAGAGAGCTTTCTTCTTCTTATCAATCAAGGGCTGCAGAGTCTCGCTGTTTGCCGCAAACCAGTCCTGTCTCTTATGATCCACAGTGCCGTAAACCCCTACGGCAGTTTTATAAAGAGTTTCCTTAATTTGACCCCACTTTTCATTTACTGTACAATTTTCTGGTGTATCAGTGAAAGCGTCTTCAAGTTGCTGGTGAAACTGAAAGCACTTTTCAGGATCGTGAGTGTTAATAATATTAATCCTGGGGCTAGATTTGTGTTTAGCTGTGTAGATTCTCTTTGGTCTCAGTCTAACCCTTGCAACAACCAAAGAATGATCTGTATCACAGTTAGCGCTGTGGTAACTTCGAGTCAATGATATATGGTTCAGATGTTGTCTCCGTGTGATGATGAAGTCCAGCTGGTACCAATGGCCGGATCTTGGATGTTTCCATGTGACCTTATGCATCTCTTTTGCTTTAAAAAAGGAGTTTGTAATACATAGGTCATTACTGGTGCAATGCTCCAGCAGCCTTTGCCCATTTTCATTCATGCGACCGATGTTGAATTTTCCGAGGCACACTGGCCATGAACTCGAGTCCTTGCCCACACGAGCATTGAAATCACCTAGCATATAAATGTAGTCAGATTTTGGAACTGCCTTGATCACGGAGTCTAACTCCTCATAGAACGAATCCTTCACATCATCAGAGGAATCGAGTGTCGGTGCATATGCAGTAATAATGGTGGCAAACCCACAAGAGGTTGCCAAGCGCAGGGATAATAGTCTTTCATTTCCTCCTGCTGGAATTTCAATAATTCCCAGTAGCGAATTCTTCACTGCAAAGCCCACACCGTGTTGCCTTTTTTCTGCCTGCCCTCAACCCTTCCAGAAAAAGGTGTAATTGTTTTCCCTGAGTGACCCTTCCTCAGCGAGGCGAGTCTCCTGCAGGCCAGCAATATCAATGTTAAGACGATTGAGTTCGGCATCAATCACAGCCGTTTTTCTCACATCGTCAATATTGGTCAAGTCAGTGGAAAATCCTGGACACATGGTTCTCACGTTCCAGGTTGCAAGCCGTAGCTTGAGGTGTCTATTTTTATTTTTGTTTGTACCTGGTGCATTGGTTTTACAGCCTGCGATTCAGATTTTGTCCTAGATCCAAGCACCCATTGAAGCAGGCAGGCTGTGGCGGATCAGCACCCAATTGGCCGGGGGCTGCCCAGCCTGAGGCGGGCGGTAGCTGATCAGTGACACCTGTAGGTGTCTCCCACCGTCAGAGGCAACGTGTGGCGCCCCATGTCTACGCCAACTGACAAGGACTTATAACCCGTAACAGTTGCCTCTCGCTTTGATTCCGAGACCAGTTAAGACCAGGGATGGAGTTATTGCCTCTCCATAGCACAAAGCCTGGGCTAAAATATAGAGATCATGTGTTGCCCATGCAGCATGATCCCTCTCTCGGCCTGCCTAGTTCACTCCAGAGGAAAGGTAACACCCCTACATCTGGAACAAGACAAGCTGCAGAAGCTACCGGATCAGCAAAGCAATGCTCTAATTGTCCGCCTGTCGGAGCTTCGATCCTAGACCAGCCGCCAACCAAGGCTTAGGGCCTGGTCTGCCCTGCCATGACATTGTGTCTTTAGCTTGCATTTCCTCGCACCAGGGTAAGGCTTGTACCCTCCCAATTGTGCTCTTCCGCCCGAAGCCGTTGGCACAATGTGGGGTGTCGGGTTTGGTAAGCGCCGCCCAACGTTCTGCGCTAACAGAAACCAGGTAGTACCGTCTACTGTTATGCGGTAGCTCAGTCATATCTGACTAAGACCTGACTTACAATGTACCTGAAGAAATGTATATTAATGAGGAAAAATTGGAGGTGGTGGAAAATTTTGATTATCTTGGGTCATTAATTACCAGCAAAGGTGACACAATGAAAGAAATTAAAAAACGAATATCTATTCCGCTTAAAAAGCTAAAACAACTGAATAAATTGAGAAGTGGACAGATAGAACTACTAAAATTAGATTTTTAAAAGCAAGCATTTTCCCCATTGCAGTATACGCCTGTGAGACCTGGACACTTACTAAACAAGCTGAACTGTGCATAAATGCCTTTGAATATAAATGTTATAGGCGGGTTCCAAGAATATCTTGGATATAGAAAAGAAAAAAAATGCACCCATACGACTTATAGCTGAATATTGAAGAAGATTGGCTACTAAAGACGATAAAGTTAGTTGCATATCCTTTACAGGACTTCATAGTCAACACCAGCATTTTTCCTGTTGTGATCTCTTAGCAAGTTTACTTTCACTAGTTTGCCATTGCTTTCTGAACGACCGGCACCCATACAATTTCGTAAAAAACCAACATGCTGCGGTCTGCTGCCAAATCGCTCGCAGATATATTTTGAACGTGGGTATATGGGATTACGAACAGCGTCCGTAACTCCTTCGTTACACAGACAATAAAACAAAGAAAATTGAAATATTTTGGTTACTTGAAACGTTATGAAAGTTTGGAGAGAACAATAATGGAGGGGTGTATGCCTGGGAAGAGAGGAAGAGGAAGGCCTAAGAGAAGATGGGTGCAGGATGTGGCAGATGACCTCCAGATGGGTGTATCGGATGCGGGACATCTTGCTTATGACCGAGAAGCTTTCCGGGAAGATTGTTATAGGAGCGAGGTTCTGCAAAGGACATGCTACTAAAAGAATGAATGACTATAGTTTTTGTGGCTTTTCTATGAAAAGATTTCATTGTACTCTGGACACATTCACAAATACTCAGTCTTCCTAACAAATATAGAGAGTATGTATTTGAATTTATGTATAAGTGCAGCTTGTGTGGAATACGAATTAGTGAAACACAGTTTCACAATTCCCTGATATACAGAGTCAAGGGTTCAGCAACCTGCCAAGGGTAGTTTGGACGCAGAAGGCTTTATGCTGATGTCAATGATATAAGATGTTTAAAAAGCAATGGCAAACTACTGAGTGTAAAATTTCCTAGTAAATCACAATTAGCCAATACATGATGGGTTTGCTTGCAATATCTTATAAAGGACATGCAACTAATTTTGTAAATGAACAACTCCATGTGTGTCTCTCGGTATTAGTCTCTTGCTGTCTCTAGTCTAGCAGTTCCATATCCCAGCAGCCTTTGGTAAAAGGTAGAAGTAAAGGAAAAGTTTCCACAAATTGAGGCACATCGGCTCTATAGTATATACACAGGTATCTGAGCATGAAGCTGATGTGGGTATATGAAGTGTTAGGATCAGTATATACACAGGTATCTGAGCATGAAGCTGCTGCCTGCATGTGAAGTGTTAGAATCATCAATCACATCTGGAAGGCTTGAGTGAATGGAGGAAAAGGTGGCCAGTCCTTCCCTTCCGTAGAGAACATGGAGAGCTGACATTCAACTCTTGTCTGACTGCGCTCATGCCATTGGCAGGGTAACGTTCTTACCTTTAGACCAATACACCTTATGGGCATTTGGTAATAGCTCTATATTTGTATAGACTAAATCTGCACTCGATGGTGATGTGGTCAATTTCACATATTTTTATAGACCAATCAGCACTCCATAGGTGATGTGGTCAGTTTCACATATATTTAAAGACCAATCAGCACTCGATGGGTGATGTTGTCAGTTTCACATATTTTTATAGACCAATCAGCACTCCATAGGTGATGTGGTCAGTTTCACATATATTTATAGACCAATCAGCATTCGATGGGTGATGTGGTCAATTTAACATATTATAATAGACCAGTCAGCACTCCATAGGTGATGTGGTCAGTTTCACATATTTTTATAGACCAATCAGCACTCGTTTGGTGATGTGGTCAGTTTCACATATTGTTATAGACCAATCAGCACTCCATGGGTGATGTGGTCATTTTCACAAATGTTGTATAGACCCATCAGCACTCCATGGGTGATGTGGTCATTTTTACATATGTTGTATATGTCACGAATTGGCAGCCTTTACTTCCCAGAACAATTTTCGGTTCACTTTTGATGGGCCATGTAGAGGATCAACAGACGAACAAAACCGTTTTCTCTATATTCAAGGCTATACTGTCTTGACGTAAGCTTGCAAAACCTGCAAGTAAACAAACCACCAGGAATGGCTTTCTATTTGGGAAGTTAATTTGACACCAGTACCGGTCACCCCCAGAGGTTATCAATCCAGCCAGACGGGAGGGCAGACTCAGGGGACTGAATAGTAATTAAAACCAACCAGACATGACGCAAGCAAACCTGGTTTACCAACAGAGTTGTAAACTGGCTGTTGACCATGAGAACCTAATTGTTCCCTTGACATGACACCTGATAAGAATAGCTAGAAAATCGCCCAACCGCGATGGCTGACCCCATCTGGTAGAGACTAGAGGCGCAAGGTGTGAAATCACTGATAAGACTCAGTGGGCTAATAATTGTCAGACCCACAGGTGTGAAGGCTAGTGTGCATGCAGGAAGAATTTTTATGACTGGACAGACTTGGAGTTAATTGCAATTAAAGTCAGGAGGAGATAAGAAGAATTTATGAATGGAATTCCTGGGAGATAAGTGTCTACTGCTAGGCTAGGTATAAAAACCCCTGCTAGACTTTTCCCCTTTAGATTAAGTCTGACTTCAGAACAGGTAGGAACTATCTCAATGTCTGTAGTCATACGCATGATTATTATGTTAGATTTCACTACAAAAGTTATTTCTTAGTTACTGATTTTCAGTCTATATCTGATCTAGGTTATTGCAAGAACTATCATTGTCATAGATTACTTGAGTGTTCTTTCTAAGTTCTGTGTTCAATATCATATTGCTTTAAAGTGTTATTCTTCTGAGAAATAGAGCCTTATGTGAGACAGATCTTGTCTGGGTATACTTGTAGGTGTCTTGGCAGATGCTTGTCATTTCTTTGTACACTATCCTAGTTGCTTTTTGGTGTGTGCATTTGTTGTACAGAATATAGTCAACTATTTATTTAATTCTTACAACAGCAGTAACTAAGTGATGATTAAACCGGGCAGCTCAGCAAATATAGCTGGTCTGTGTGGTAACTTCAATTAGACTTGTTGTATATCTCATTTTGTAGCTATACAATATTAGTACTCATTAATAATGCCTGATGCTATTATGTTGAGTATCATTAGATGTCCATCTTGAAGTAATATAATGTTTACGGATAGGTTGGATGTATGTATGTATAATTTCATATGAATATACGATGCTAGGAATATGCTTCGTACATATTCTTTTTGTGTATATACGTCTCATTTCGTATACATACCAACTAACTAGTGCATTATGCTATGATGTTAAATTATCATAATATGTCTAGTTTAATCAATATGTTTATGTGTATTGGATGTTTGATATATTGATTTGTCATATGCAAACCTACCAATATGAAGTGTTATGCTATTGTCTGCGCATTGGCACATTGGCCAATGATTGTGTTGGAAGCAGAGGTGTAATGGTACAGACATTACCCACACTTGGTATAGGGTATATGGGGCTAAACTTTCTCAGTGTATTGTGGGCGTGCATCCACGGTAATGCATGGAAACCTGGCACAGCTACTGGTCACGGCTTGCAAGCCCGGATGATCAGGCATTGTTATAATACCCTTACCGACCCTGTGAGCTGCTAAACTAACATTAGACGGAGCGGCTGTACGACACAGAATTTCTGTATTAGCGACATGGACATGGGGCGGCAGAAATGTAATCATTACAGGCGTGTGAGACAATTGAAAAGCCCGTCCCAGACTAAAGACAGTAGGGAGAAGGAGGATGGTGAACACAGGAGAGCTGGAAGATAAACTTGGCCAGACTGGTCATTGTATATGTTTGTGTTATGATATGTTTTAATTAGGATTGCGCTGATGTAGAACTAGATATAACACATTCTTGATTTTCTTTCAAGCTCTCACAAGGAGCACCTATGTTATAGATCTCAAGACTAGAGACTACTGACTAGGTAGAGCCAGGACTGGCAGACGTCAGAATACCGGCAAGCTGTTCTTCTTTGTTGAGTCTACTGGAGAGTGGGGATCTGGACCACAGATCCAGATAGATAAAGTAACAAGTAAAGTTACGTAATGTTTCTCATCACAATATGTTATATGATTTCATCATCCCCATATTGAAAACCATCAGATGTCTATGATTAGTAAATAAATGTTGTAGTATTGTAACTCATAGTTCTCTCGTTATATGTTAATTCCAATTGTGCATACGTGTTGTTGTGTACATTGGTGGGGGTTCACTTACACACCAAGGAAAGGAGCAGTCAGGGAGAAAACCTGTACTGAGATAGTCGTCTATACTCATATACTTAGACTTAAAACATCTATCTTAGCTAACCTTCTCTTTCCCATTCCTTGGCGAATATTCAGCACAGTTCATTTCATTTTGTAACGAGCCACTTGGAGCTGTACGTTGGATATTCAGGGCTTAATCTGTAGTTCAGCCATATAGATTTTGTCCCTAGTCAGTTTCTGACTATTTAGGGTTGCTCGCCAGTGAATAATATTTTCATCTAGCCGGTGGGGCACCCCGACTTCTGACAGTATAGACCCATCAGCACTCCATGGGTGATGTGGTCAGTTTCACATATTGTTATAGACCAATCAGCACTCCATGGGTGATGTGGTCATTTTCACATATGTTGTATAGACCCATCAGCACTCCATAGGTGATGTGGTCAGTTTCACATATATTTATAGACCAATCAGCATTCGATGGGTGATGTGGTCAATTTAACATATTATAATAGACCAGTCAGCACTCCATAGGTGATGTGGTCAGTTTCACATATTTTTATAGACCAATCAGCACTCGTTTGGTGATATGGTCAGTTTCACATATTTTTATAGACCAATCAGCACTCCATGGTGATGTGGTCAGTTTCACATATATTTATAGACCCATCAGCACTCCATGGGTGATGTGGTCATTTTCACATATTGTTATAGACCAGCCAGCACTTGACGGGTGATGTGGTCAGTTTCACATATGTTGTATAGACCCGTCAGCACTCCATGGGTGATGTGGTCAGTTTCACATATTGTTATAGACAAATCAGCACTCCATGGGTGATGTGGTCATTTTCACAAATGTTGTATAGACCCATCAGCACTCCATGGGTGATGTGGTCATTTTTACATATGTTGTATATGTCACGAATTGGCAGCCTTTACTTCCCAGAACAATTTTCGGTTCACTTTTGATGGGCCATGTAGAGGATCAACAGACGAACAAAACCGTTTTCTCTATATTCAAGGCTATACTGTCTTGACGTAAGCTTGCAAAACCTGCAAGTAAACAAACCACCAGGAATGGCTTTCTATTTGGGAAGTTAATTTGACACCAGTACCGGTCACCCCCAGAGGTTATCAATCCAGCCAGACGGGAGGGCAGACTCAGGGGACTGAATAGTAATTAAAACCAACCAGACATGACGCAAGCAAACCTGGTTTACCAACAGAGTTGTAAACTGGCTGTTGACCATGAGAACCTAATTGTTCCCTTGACATGACACCTGATAAGAATAGCTAGAAAATCGCCCAACCGCGATGGCTGACCCCATCTGGTAGAGACTAGAGGCGCAAGGTGTGAAATCACTGATAAGACTCAGTGGGCTAATAATTGTCAGACCCACAGGTGTGAAGGCTAGTGTGCATGCAGGAAGAATTTTTATGACTGGACAGACTTGGAGTTAATTGCAATTAAAGTCAGGAGGAGATAAGAAGAATTTATGAATGGAATTCCTGGGAGATAAGTGTCTACTGCTAGGCTAGGTATAAAAACCCCTGCTAGACTTTTCCCCTTTAGATTAAGTCTGACTTCAGAACAGGTAGGAACTATCTCAATGTCTGTAGTCATACGCATGATTATTATGTTAGATTTCACTACAAAAGTTATTTCTTAGTTACTGATTTTCAGTCTATATCTGATCTAGGTTATTGCAAGAACTATCATTGTCATAGATTACTTGAGTGTTCTTTCTAAGTTCTGTGTTCAATATCATATTGCTTTAAAGTGTTATTCTTCTGAGAAATAGAGCCTTATGTGAGACAGATCTTGTCTGGGTATACTTGTAGGTGTCTTGGCAGATGCTTGTCATTTCTTTGTACACTATCCTAGTTGCTTTTTGGTGTGTGCATTTGTTGTACAGAATATAGTCAACTATTTATTTAATTCTTACAACAGCAGTAACTAAGTGATGATTAAACCGGGCAGCTCAGCAAATATAGCTGGTCTGTGTGGTAACTTCAATTAGACTTGTTGTATATCTCATTTTGTAGCTATACAATATTAGTACTCATTAATAATGCCTGATGCTATTATGTTGAGTATCATTAGATGTCCATCTTGAAGTAATATAATGTTTACGGATAGGTTGGATGTATGTATGTGTAATTTCATATGAATATACGATGCTAGGAATATGCTTCGTACATATTCTTTTTGTGTATATACGTCTCATTTCGTATACATACCAACTAACTAGTGCATTATGCTATGATGTTAAATTATCATAATATGTCTAGTTTAATCAATATGTTTATGTGTATTGGATGTTTGATATATTGATTTGTCATATGCAAACCTATCAATATGAAGTGTTATGCTATTGTCTGCGCATTGGCACATTGGCCAATGATTGTGTTGGAAGCAGAGGTGTAATGGTACAGACATTACCCACACTTGGTATAGGGTATATGGGGCTAAACTTTCTCAGTGTATTGTGGGCGTGCATCCACGGTAATGCATGGAAACCTGGCACAGCTACTGGTCACGGCTTGCAAGCCCGGATGATCAGGCATTGTTATAATACCCTTACCGACCCTGTGAGCTGCTAAACTAACATTGGACGGAGTGGCTGTACGACACAGAATTTCTGTATTAGCGACATGGACATGGGGCGGCAGAAATGTAATCATTACAGGCGTGTGAGACAATTGAAAAGCCCGTCCCAGACTAAAGACAGTAGGGAGAAGGAGGATGGTGAACACAGGAGAGCTGGAAGATAAACTTGGCCAGACTGGTCATTGTATATGTTTGTGTTATGATATGTTTTAATTAGGATTGCGCTGATGTAGAACTAGATATAACACATTCTTGATTTTCTTTCAAGCTCTC
This sequence comes from Cepaea nemoralis, assembly GCA_014155875.1. NCBI lineage: Eukaryota > Metazoa > Mollusca > Gastropoda > Stylommatophora > Helicidae > Cepaea > Cepaea nemoralis. Next base: position 12,581 of record JACEFZ010016078.1, read on the forward strand.
ACAAGGAGCACCTATGTTATAGATCTCAAGACTAGAGACTACTGACTAGGTAGAGCCAGGACTGGCAGACGTCAGAATACCGGCAAGCTGTTCTTCTTTGTTGAGTCTACTGGAGAGTGGGGATCTGGACCACAGATCCAGATAGATAAAGTAACAAGTAAAGTTACGTAATGTTTCTCATCACAATATGTTATATGATTTCATCATCCCCATATTGAAAACCATCAGATGTCTATGATTAGTAAATAAATGTTGTAGTATTGTAACTCATAGTTCTCTCGTTATATGTTAATTCCAATTGTGCATACGTGTTGTTGTGTACATTGGTGGGGGTTCACTTACACACCAAGGAAAGGAGCAGTCAGGGAGAAAACCTGTACTGAGATAGTCGTCTATACTCATATACTTAGACTTAAAACATCTATCTTAGCTAACCTTCTCTTTCCCATTCCTTGGCGAATATTCAGCACAGTTCATTTCATTTTGTAACGAGCCACTTGGAGCTGTACGTTGGATATTCAGGGCTTAATCTGTAGTTCAGCCATATAGATTTTGTCCCTAGTCAGTTTCTGACTATTTAGGGTTGCTCGCCAGTGAATAATATTTTCATCTAGCCGGTGGGGCACCCCGACTTCTGACAGTATAGACCCATCAGCACTCCATGGGTGATGTGGTCAGTTTCACATATTGTTATAGACCAATCAGCACTCCATGGGTGATGTGGTCATTTTCACATATGTTGTATAGACCCATCAGCACTCCATGGGTGATGTGGTCAGTTTCACATATGTTGTATAGACCCATCAGCACTCCATGGGTGATGTGGTCAGTTTTACATAGGCCACCTTTACTTCCTGGAACATTTCCTGTAACCCATTTTAGGCTGGGTCAACCTGGCAGCCTTGGTCAATAAAAAAAATCCTGCCCTGGTAGGAATTCGAACATGTGACCAGCGGGCTGGCAGGGAAATGTTCCAGCCACGTCGCTACAACACCTTTCAGTTTATTGTATTTTTCTAGCCATCCGCAACAACACCTTCCAGTTTATTGTATTTTTCTAGCCATCCGCAACAACACCTTCCAGTTTATGGTATTTGTCATCCATTATTATCGTTGTCAAAAAAAAAAGAGGTTGCTAAATAGTTAGCAGCACTGTTTCTCTGTTGGCTGTTGTCTTGGCCACATTATGAGAAGAGCAAATCTAGAACTTATTTTTACAACTGAAAAGTATAATTGAAAAGGACAGAGAGGTAGACAGTTGCTTTGCGTTGTGTGGCCTGGACAGTAATTCTATTGCAGCAGCTGAAGTTACGAATTAGCATGCAACTGAATTTCTTGATTGTATTCTTCAAACTTTAGTTGCCAGTTTTTGGTACCCCTCATACAAACTTGTCATGCTTTGATAACTCTTGATTCTCTGTTTGTGACCTTATTTGTGCTGTGACCTTATTTAAAACAAACCTTTGCCATAGGTTGAATTGTACCTCATGGCATAGTGACGGAAAGTCACCCAGAATGACGTGACGATCGTTGATCGTGACCTACTGGCGAGCGAGATTGTCACCGGAGCGAACAGACGTGATTGCGAAGGTGACAAGGGCATCCAGATTTTCATTCTAGCCATGGTCGTCGTTCCGCGCATACGCTCCACGTAGAGAAGATGGCTGTGGTTTAACATAATGCCGTCATTTTATTGAGTGTATAATAGTGTTGTATATATATTTTTTAAGCATATCCTTTACAGGACTTAGCTGTCAACACCAGCATCTTTCAGCTATATGTTGATCTCTTGGCAAGATTACGCTCAGTAGTTTGCCATTTCTTTCTGAGCGGCCGGCTCACATACCCCGTAAGTTACCGATGCGATTCGAACCACTGCTGATTTGAACCGTCATCACGTTACCTGACGAGAGTATACGAGATTACGGAGAAAAGTCATAACCTCTAAGCCACGAAGCCGGCATGTTGTATATATTACGTTGTGGAATATATGATTGTGACAATGTCTACTCTAGAGTGTTGATGGTAGATGAAAACCTACACTTGTGTCCGAGTTATATCTATGTCGGTGGGTCGTGTTGTGTTCGATGGTGAGTTGATATAGTCTAAAAGGAATGGCAGAGTTCACATTCAACAAGGTAGAGTGTGGGAGAGTTATCACCAAAGTGCAGATGAATGTTAAAGTAATAGAGCCCGTCTCTCGGGCTAGATGACGAAGCCGAGAAAGAATCAACCACGGTGGCGAATGGGGCAGGAGGCGAGAAGTTATAACTAATATCCCTAGGCATCTGTTAATCCTCCTAAGCTCATCATTCGCACCCTAGCACCTTATAGTTTTGCCACATATGACAGGTTTCTGCAAGTAATGAAATGGTATACCCTCAAGAAAATAGAAGAAACGAAAAATAAAAATGCAAACCTGCTAAAGTCAGAGTCCAGGATAAATACAAAGGGGCTTCAAATGAAAACCTTAATTTGTGTGTGTGTGTGTGTGTGTGTGTGTGGGTGGGTGGGTGTGGTGTGTGTGTGTGTGTGTGTGTGTGTGTGTGTGTGTGTGTGTGTGTTGGGAGGGGGTGGTGAATATACTCTGGAAAAAAAAAAAATAAAGAATGGTGAATATATTCTGAAAAAGTAAGGAACGACTGTATCATTTTTCGATGTAGTCACCACTGCGTTAAATGCAAGTCCTCCAGCACCGATAAAGTTCTTGGATTCCTGTAGAAACACATTCTCTTGGTCGCACGTGAAGCTACTCATGCACCATCTGCTGTACCTCTTCATTGGACCGAAAAGATTTTCCTCCGAATGACTCTTTGAGTTATCCAAACAGGTGGAAATCACTCGGGGCTAGGACTGGCGAGTACAGGGGATGTTGTATATACTGAAAGTGGAGGTCTTCAATGGTTTCAATCCGTGCACGGGCACTATGGGGGTCGAGCATAGTCATGTTGCAAAAGGAAACCTTTACTTATAATTCCATGTCGTTTGGATTTGATTGCGGGTTGAAGATGATTCATGAGAAGATCTGTATAGGTGTCACTGGTTATAGTTTTCCCTCTTGGCATATAGTGCTCTAAAATAATGCTTCGTTCATCCCAAAAGAGAGTCAATATAACCTTCCCTGCAGATGGCTGCGCGTGGCACTTCTTTGGTTTCGGTGATGAGGGATAGCACCATTCCTTGTTCGCTCTTTTTGTTTCATGCTCATTGTAAGAACCCAGGTTTCATCTCTAAAACAATTCTTGATAGGAAACCATCACCTTCTGCTTCAAAGCACTGCAAAAGTTCTTGACAAGCATCAATGCGTCGTTCTTATAATTCTGGAGTAAGCTGCCGCGGCACTCACTTTGCAGACACTCTACGGTACTGTTGCACATCAATAAATATGTGATGTGCTGAACCTTGACTGATGTCAAGATGTGTGACAGTTTCACTCACAGTCAATCAGCAGTTTTCCTGTACGAGGCCTTCGATAGCTGAAATCGGCTCTGGGATCACCAGTTTGTGTACCTAACCCGGTCGTGAACAGTCAGTCACAGAAGTCACGCCGTTTTGAAACTTCCTACTCCACTCATACACTTGATGGACTGACAGGCATGCATCACCATACTGGACCCTTCATTCACCTATGAATTTCTATAGATGTCAACTTTTCACTGATAAAAAAAACAAAACAGATAACATAACGCAGCTTGTCTTTGGTGAATGTCAAATGTTGGGCGGCGATCTTTAAACTGCCCTATGACGGCACCGTATTCGTCTGCGTCGTGATGTCACGTGCTTAACACTCTTGGCAATCTTAACAACAATATTGACAGGTTACAAGACAACCCCATGGTTATTGTAATTTCTATTATACTTTTAAGGTTTTCATTTGAAGTCCCTTCGTACATAGTAGCCAATAAAAAAGTTTGGAAATGCTAAAGTTGGATAAAAGATAATATTTTTAAAATAGTAAGGAAAAGGGCAAAAAAAAACCCAAATCTGCATTTCGGGGAAACTGAAGCCGGGCCCTTAAATAAACCCCTCCTGTAAAAAATTTGCAAGTTCATAAGGGTAAAAACCCATTAAAGAAGAAAACAAAAAAATTTAAACAGAAAAGGAAACCTTTTCCAGAGGCCCTTTAACAAAAACCACACAAAAAATTTGAGGACCAAAATACCAAAGAGGCGGGAAAAATTTTGGGGAAAGGAAAGTTGTCAAAAATTTAAAAAGAAAAAATGAACGTCATTGAAAACGGGAAAGGTTTTTGAATAGCCCAAAAACCTAAATAAACCCCTTAACCCAAAATTGAAACCGTGGAGCCCAATAATTAAAAAAGAAACCCTTTTCCTAAAGGAAAAATAAAAAACCCATACTAACCTAAAGTTTTTGGAGAAAAGGGTTTCCCGGCCAAGGGGAACCTAACTATTTCGCCCTTTATTTAGTAAATTTGAGGAAAACCCGGAAAAAACCCCGGCACTGGGGGAAAACTGGAAACTGCCAAAGGGGAATCGGGAAGGAAATTAAAAAAAAATTTCCCGTCACCCTGAGTTTGGAAAGTTTTGGATCCCCCATTGACCCCAACAAGGGATAAACAAAGGCTTAACCCCCAACACCCGCCCAAAGGGTTAGCACAAATTAATAAATTAAATTTTTGTTGTTTCTTTTTGGATTTAAATATTGAGCACAACCCACTACTGGCAACGCTGATCGTATTCTGTATGAACCCAAGGCCTATCCACGTCAATGTGGAAGCACTAGACTCGAGTTTCGCTCTCGTTTGAGCTCGTCAGTAGTGCATATCCTTGACCGGACCCGGAAACAAACCCCGGATCACTGGCGTGTTAAGCGGGTGTGTAACCACTAGACCACGCTGGACACGATATCACAACAGAATATTACAACATGGTGATCCGGGGTTTGTTTCCGGGTCCGGTCAAGGATATGCACTACTGACGAGCTCAAACGATAGCGAAACTCGAGTCTAGTGCTTCCACATTGACGTGGATAGGCCTTAGGTTCATACCAGAATACGATCAGCGTTGCCAGTAGAGGGTTGTGCTCAATATTTAAATAGTAAATCCCGAAACAACCAAATAAATCTATTGGATTTGTGGATTATGAAAACTCCGTTGACAGCATTAATAGGGAATTCTTTTGGAGGTTTCTGCGGCACTATGGGATCCGACAGAAAACCTTAACTTAAAAAGGGCAACATTTGAAGAATAAAATGTAGAGGTCTTCATGGGATAAAACTGACAGATACATTTAAAATGCAAATAGGAGAACGACAAGGATGCCCTTTGTCATCATTATTATTCTTATGGACTAGGGACTGGGCTGTAAGTGGTTACGGACGCAATTCGTAATGCCGCAGAACGCGTTCGAGGCACAGCTGCGGGCGAATTAGAAGCAGACTGCCTTGCGTTGGTTATTTTATAAAATGGTATGAGTGCCGGTCGTTAAGAAAGCAATTGCAAACTACTGAACGTAAACTTGCCAAGAAATCACAAACAGCTAAAAATTATGGGGTTTACTCAAACGTCGTGTAAAGGAAATGCAACTAACTAACGAACTTTATGAAGACAACAACAATTAACTGTCGCCAGAAATGGAATTCAGTAGACCCTGGCAATCCAACTTCATGATTTGGACTGCTGACGACATCAGGTACAAGATAATCTAAACACACTTGGTCAAACAATTAGGTATAAAAATGCACAGGGGATGCGAGCACTTATGGACTGAATGGTTCGATGTGCAACGAGGATGATCTGTCGACTAACTAACTAACTAACTAACAGGGGAAAGATAACGTTAATGAAGTTGTTCTTTTTCTTTGTTCCCTTTCAGACTTCGTATGCATCAATAAACGTGTGACGTTGCATTGGTTCATCAACTCTTTGGCTCAGTACAAACCAGATGTGGAGATGGAACTACTATTATTTGTGTTAACTACATGTAGGAATGGAACTATTTGTGTCAAAATAGATGTGAAAATGGAACTATGTGTGTTTACTATATGTTAAAATGGAACTATTTGTGTTAACTACATGTGGTAACGGAACTATTTGTATTAACCAGATATGGAAATGGAACTATTTGTGTTAACTAGATGTAGAAATGGAGCTATCTGTGTCAGATGTGGAAATGGAACTATTTGTGTTAACAATAAATGGAAATATAATATTTGTGTTTGTTAGTTGCAGAAGTAAACAAACCACGTAGAGTAGATGTAGAAGTGGACCCCGTCTCCAGCAAACCTCAAATATGTGTCGGGAAATGTCCTGGGAAGTCAAGGCGGTCGGCATGGTACTGGCCACGGCACCCATCCAGTTCCAACTGGTCTATAGAATGTGGACCTAGCACTATACACCCACAGCACCTCAAGGCGCGGGAACAGGACCCATAGCTTGACCATACATATGTGCGGGTCTCATAGCTTGACCATACATATGTGTGGGTCGCATAGCTTAATCATACATACGTGTGAGTCCATAGCGTTGCCATACATATGTGCGGGTCTCATAGCTTGACCATACATATGTGCGGGTCCCATAGCTTGATCATACATATGTGTGGGTCCCATAGCTTGATCATACATATGCGCGTGCCCCATAGCTTGACCATACATATATGCGGGTCCCGTAGCTTGACCATACATATGTGTGGGTCCCTATAGCTTGATCATACATATGTGTGGGTCCTATAGTTTGACCATACATATGTGTGGGTCCCATAGTTTGACTATACATATGTGCGGTCCTATAGCTTGACCTATACATATGTGTGGGTCCCTATAGCTTGATCCATACATATGTGCGGGTCCTATAGTTTGATCCATACATATGTGCGGGATCCTATAGCTTGACTATACATATGTGCGGGTCCCTATAGGCTTGACTATACATATGTGTCGGGTACCTATAGCTTGACTATACATATGTGCGGGTCCTATAGCTTGATCATACATATGTGTGGGTCCTATAGCTTGATCATACACATGTGTGGGACCCATAGCTTGATCATACATATGTGTGGGTCCCATAGGTTGACCATACATATGTGTGGGTCCCATAGCTTGACCATACATATGTGTGGGTCCTATAGCTTGACCATACATATGTGTGGGTCCCATAGCTTGACCATACATATGTGTGGGTCCTATAGCTTGATCATACACATGTGTGGGACCCATAGCTTGACCATACATATGTGTGGGTCCCATAGGTTGAACCATACATATGTGTGGGTCCCATAGGTTGACCATACATATGTGTAGGACCCATAGCTTGACCATACATATGTGTGGGGTCCCCTATAGCTTGACCATACATATGTGTGGGTCCCATAGGCTGACCATACATATGTGTGGAACCCATAGCTTGATCATACATATGTGTGGGTCCTATAGCTTTGATCATACATATGTGTGGGTCCTATAGCTTGATCATACATATGGTGGGTCCCATAGCTTGATCATACAGTATGTGGCGGTCCCATAGCTTGACCATACATATGTGCGGGTCCCATAGCTTGATCATACATATGTGTGGGTCCTATAGCTTGACCATACTTATGTGCGTGTCCTATAACTTGACCATACTTATGTGCGTGTCCTATAACTTGACCATACTTATGTGTGGGTACCTTAGCTTGACCATACATATGTATGGGTCCATAGCGTTGCCATATATATGTGCAAAATAAATGACATACACCGAGACTGTTTTATATTTACAACTACGACATCTAGTGTTTGCAGAAAGCATTGTCATAACACCGAATATAAAGACGAAAGCCCGAAAAGAGATTCTCAAAAATGCATTCCGCGATAAATACTAGTATAATGTATCTACTAGCTAATGTGAATGTGCTGAATTTGTTGTGGCATCACAGCAGACGAGTGAATTCATTGAAGTAACAAGATGCAGCATGAGATGTGCAGATAATGAAACTTCCTTGTCTTCTCCAAATGGAAACCATGATTTCCCCAGGCCATTGCTTTTATCACTGGATATTCTATGGGATCCATTATATAGCACCGAAATGCTTCCAGTTGCCAGGGCAAAAAAAAAATCCTTCGGCTGTTAATTTAAACACGTCGTTTTTGGCATTTTTTTTCTTTTGTAATTGTCAGATTTCTCTCACACGTGCTCGTTATTTCTGTGATTCAAAGATCGTGATCCTAAACGTGAGCAACATTTGCCAGTATTCATGCGCACTTCATTTTGTTGTTGCGGACACACGCTTTTGATGTTTTTAAAGACAACTCCAGGAATTCCAAATATCTGAATATCTTGACAACGTTAGACGAAAGATATACCACAGAAATAAGGACCAACATATAGCAGGCAATCACCTCATGTTGTAACTGTAGGAACATTGTATCCAGTCAACCCATTTAATCAGACGTCAGAAAAAAAGAAGTCTTCAGTGGTCACAGAAACATGTTTAACACATGATGTTTGTCAACAATGGACAGTTTGTAAACACAATCCCTTTACTGTGAGCGATCTTGCAGCTCCTGCAGTCGTCTGTGCGTCGAAGTTAAACATAAAGAATCGATGTATTAAAGACAAACAAACAAACAAACAAACAAACAAACAAACAAATAAACACACAAACAAACAAACAAATAACAAACAAACAAACAAACAAACAAACAAACAAACAAACAAACAAACAAACAAACAAACAAACAAACCTTATTGTCAAAGGGTTAAGGTCGGTCTCTGTGGCTGAAGGGCTTGCGAACGCGGTTTCTGAGCCCGTATACCCGGGTTCGAAACACGGCGGTGCTGGTTTTTTCCAAAAAGGTATAGAGACCGGTCGTTCAGAAAGCAATGGCAAACTACTGAACGTAACACTTGCCTAGTATATCAACAGCAGCTGAAAATGCTGGTGTTGACTGCAACGTCCCGTAAGGGATGCGCAACCAAAAAAAAGAAAAAAAGAATTGGGCACGCAGGCCTGTCTAACATTCTGCCCTTCTATCACTCTCTTTCATACATTATATCATTCACACATCATTCAAGGCTAATTATAAACAGCAACAATATAAAAGATATGTCTGTCTGTATGTATGTATGTATGTCCATTATGCGCTCGCGAACGGCCCATCCGATTGAGATGAAATTTTCTACACGCCTTCCTTTCATTCCAGCGCTGCCAACTGTCGTATTTTATTTTCTTCTTCCTCCTCCTCCCTCCTCCCATTCCCAAAATACGTACGTAAATATATGATGATGATGATGAAAGAATCCCCGAACCAAAACGCTAGGGAAAGGGAAGAAAATGACGTGACTACACAGAATCGTCACACGGCAATCATCATCATCATCAAGTGCCGTGCCGGCTGGCGTAGGCGTTCAACTCTGCTGCTGATATATATGCCTCCATGCCACGGCAATAACAATTCATCTTTTTATGTGTAAGGAAGTTATCTACAGTCGTGTAGAAGGGAAGAACAATCAATGGAAGGACCGAAATCACAGAACCTAGACGAGTATGAATTCGGAATGGCGAACTCCCTCCTCCTCTCTTCTCCTCCTGCCTCTACCTCCTCCCCTCCTCCTGCCTCTACCTCCTCCTCCTACCTCCTCCTCTTCCTCCTCCTTCTACCTCCTCCCTCCTCCCTCCTCCTTCTCCCTCTTCATTCTCCCTCTTCCTCTCCCCTCCTCCTCCATCCTCCTCCTCCTCCTCCTCCCTCCTCCTCCTCTACCTCCTCCCTACCTCCTCCCTCTACCTCCTCCCCTCCTCCTCTCCCTCCTCCTTCTCCCCTCCCTTCTCCCTCCTCCTCACTCTCCTCCTCCCTTCTCCTCATCCCTCCTACTCCCTTCTACTCCTCCCTCCTCCTCCTCCTCTCTCCTCCTCCTCCCTTTTCCTCCCTCTACCTCCTCCCTCTACCTCCTCCCTCCTCCTCCTTCCTCCACATCCCTCTTCCTCCTCCTCCCTCCTCATCATTCCTCCTCCTCCTCCTCCCCCTCCTCCTTCTCCCTCCTCCTTCTACCTCTTCCTCCCTCCTCCTTCTCCCTCCACCTCCTCCTCCTCCTCTCCCTCTCCCTCCTCCTCCTCCCCCACCTGCGTTCCCTCCTCCCTCCTCCATCCTTCTCCCTCCTCCTATCCCTCCCTCTCCCTCCTCCTCCTCTCCTCCTCCTCCTAACCCTCCTCCCTCCTCCTCCTCTCCTCTTCCTCCTCCTCCCTCCTCATCCTCTTCCTCTTCCACCTCCTCCTCCTCCCTCCTCTCCCCCCTCCTTCTCTCCCTTTCCCCTCCTTCTCTTATCCTCCTCCCCCTCCTATTCCTCCCCATACTCCTCCTCCTCCTCCTCCTCTCTCCGCCTATCTCTTCCTCCGCCTCCTCCTCCTCCACTCTCTTCCTCCTCCCTCCTCCTCCCTCTTCTCCTCCTCTCCTCCTCCTACCTCTCCCCTCCTCTTCCTTCCTCCTTCGCCCTCCTCCCTTCTCCTCCTTCCCCTCCCCCCTCCTACCCCCCTCCTCCTCCTCCTCCCCCTCCTCCTTCTCTCCCTCCTACCTCCTTCCTCCTCCCTCTCCTCCTCATCCCTCCTCCTCCATTCTCCTCCTCCCTCCTCCTCCTCCCTCTACCTCCTCCCATCCTCCTCCCTTCACATTCCTCCTCCTCCCTCTTCCTCCCTCCTCCTCCTCCTCTCCTCCTCCTCCCCTCTCCTCCTCTCTCCTCCTCCTCGTCCTCCTCCCTCTACCCTCCTCCCTCCTCCTCCTCCCTCTACCTTCCTCCTCCTCCCTTCACATTCCTCCTCCTCCCTCTTCCTCTCCTCCCCTCATCCTCTTCCCTCCTTCTCCTCCCTCCTCCTTCTCCCTCTTCCTCCTCCCTCTTCCTCCCTCTTCCTTTCCCTCCGCCTCCTCCTCCTCCCACTCTCTCCTCCTCCTCCCTCCTCCTCCCTTTCCCTCCTCCTCCCTCTCCTCCTCCTCCTGCGTTCTCCTCCTCCTCCTTCTCCATCCTCCTCCCTCTTCCTCCTCCCTCCCTTCTCCTTCCTCCTCCCTCCTCCTTCTCCCTCTCCTCCTCCCTCTTCCTCCCTCTTCCTGCTCCCTCCGCCTCCTCCCTCCTCCTACTCTCTCCTCCTCCCTCCTCCTCTCTCTCCCTCCTCCTCCCTCTCCTCCTCCCTTCTCCTCATCCCTCCTACTCCCTTCTCCTCCTCCCTCCTCCTCCTCCTCTCTCCTCCTCCCTCCTCCCTTTTCCTCCCTCTACCTCCTCCCTCTACCTCCTCCCTCCTTCTCCCTCCTCCTCCTTCCTCCACATCCCTCTTCCTCCTCCTCCCTCCTCATCATTCCTCCTCCTCCTCCTCCTCCTCCTTCTACCTCTTCCTCCCTCCTCCTTCTCCTCCTCCTTCTACCTCTTCCTCCCTCCTCCTTCTCCTCCACCTCCTCCCTCCTCCTCCCTCTCCTCCTCTCCCTCCTCCTTCACCCTCCTCCTCCTTTTCACCCTCCTCCTCCTCCTCCTCCTCCTCCTCCTCCTCCCTCCTCCTCCTCCTCCTCCTTCCTCTCCTCCTCATCCTCTTCCTCCTCCTCCTTCCCTCCTCCTCCTCCTCCTTCTCCCCTTTCCCCCCTCCTTCTCTTAATCCCTGCTCCTCCCTCCTCCTCCCACATATTCCTCCCTACTCCTCCTCCTCCCTCCTCCTCCTCTCTCCGCCTATCTCTTCCTCCCTCCTCCTCCCTCCTCCACTCTCTTCCTCCTCCCTCCTCCTCCCTCTTCCTCCTCCTCCTCCCTCCTCCTACCTCCTCGCCCTCCTCTTCCTTCCTCCTTCGCCCTCCTCCTCCCTTCTCCTCCTTCTCCACCTCCCCCTCCTACCCCTCCCTCCTCCCCTCATCCCTCCTCCTTCCTCCTCCTTCTTCCTCCCTCCTCCTCCCCCTCCTCCTTCCTCCTCCTCCCTCTCCTCCTCATCCCTCCTCCTCCATTCTCCTCCTCCCTCCTCCTCCCTCTACCTCCTCCTCCCTTCACATTCCTCCTACTCCCTCTTCCTTCTCCTCCCTCCTCCTCATCCCTCCTCCTCCTCCCTCCTCCTCTCTTCTCCTCCTCTCTCCTCCTTCCTCCTCCTCCCTCTACCTCCTCCCTCCTCCTCCCTTCACATTCCTCCTCCTCCCTCTTCCTCCTCCTCCCCCTCATCCTCTTCCCTCCTTCTCCTCCCTCCTCCTTCTCCCTCTTCCTCCTCCCTCTTCCTCCCTCTTCCTTCTCCCTCCGCCTCCTCCCTCCTCCCACTCTCTCCTCCTCCTCCCTTTCCCTCCTCCTCCCTCTCCTCCTCCTCCTGCGTTCTCCTCCTCCCTCCTTCTCTCTCCTCCTCCCTCTTCCTCCTCCCTCTTCCTCCTCCCTCCTCCTTCTCCTCCTCCTCCTTCTCCCTCTTCCTCCTCCCTCTTCCTCCCTCTTCCTGCTCCCTCCGCCTCCTCCCTCCTCCTACTCTCTCCTCC
>JACEFZ010016079.1:0-45240 GCA_014155875.1 Cepaea nemoralis
TTTTTGCAAAAAAATTTGGAAAACCCTAGCCATATGGACATCTGAAGAATATATTAGTACAGCTAACAGCAGAATACAGCAAGCCCTATTAGCGCTAGAGGACTGGTCAAAATCATGGCTAGTGAAGATAAGTGAGGAGAAACCAACATGCACAGTGTTCTCCCTCTCAACTAAAACTCAGCAACCTAAGCTGGTATTGAATGAAAAAATATTGCGCCATGAAGAAAATCCAAACTATCTAGGAGTCACCTTTGATCGTCGCCTGACATGGAAGACACAGGTTGAGAAAAATCGAACAAGAGCAAGGCAAAGAATGGCAATCATGAAAAAGCTTGCTGGTACAACATGGGGAGCAGATGAGAAAGTTCTCAAGAAGTTATATACTGGACGGGTGAGGCCAGTACTGGAATATGGCATTGCAGCTTGGGCAACAGCAGCTAAGTCAAACTTTAACAAAATAAGTAGAGTCCAAAATCAAGGAATGCGAATCATAACTGGAAGCCTGAAGACAACGCCTATTAATGAATTAGAAAAGATCACTTGTTTACAACCAATGCAGGATAGAAGAGATAGCAGAGCCCAGCAACAAGCTGAAAAATTTAGAAGATTGACAGACCACCCTATGTATAAAAGGTTTAGTGGTTTTGGAAAGGGAAGACTGAAGCGTAGCAACTTTGTAGAAACTGCAAAACGAAAGATTAGGGCAGATCCCATACTTAACATATCAACAGTCAAACCCATTACAATGCAGACAAGTTCCCAGCTTGGAAACAGCAGCAACTGCCTGAGATGATAGAAAACATTCCTGGTATTGAGAAAAAGAACACTCAGCATGAAACCGAAAGAAGAGAAATAACCCTAAACTACATAAAAGAACATTACCCAAGCAGGAATTGGACCCATGCATATACAGATGGATCAGCCAAAAATTCAGTAGAGAATGGAGGGGAGAAATTCAATGGAGGAGGAGGAATTCTCCTAAATTTAAAAAATGGAGTGAAAAAAACACATTCAATGGCAACTGGAAAATTTTCAAGTAACTTCAAAGCGGAGGTAGAGGCTTTGAAAACTGCAGCAGAAATGCTCCTGATGGAGGAAAATAAAGAGAAGCAAATAGCTATCTTCACAGATGCAAAGTCAGCTGTCTCAATACTGCAAGAGCAATAACAGCACAGAACTAACTGACCTAAGAGCAGCACTCCATGGTCTATGCCAGAAATCCAAAAAAGTTGTAATACAGTGGATCCCATCACATTGCAGTATACCTGGAAACGAAGAGGCTGACAGACTGGCAAAAGAGGGCGGACGACTACCACAGCCTGACATAGACATAACCTATAATGAGGCAAAGAGGTTGATAAAAAGCACTTATAGAACCAAATGGGAATCAGAGCATCCAGGCCATCAGAAGGATGATGCATATTACAAACTCGACCGAAGAGAACAAGTAGCAATCTTCAGACTCCGCACAGGACATAACAGGCTGAAATACCACTTGTTCAATAAACTAAAGATAGGAGATACCGATGAATGTAATTGTAGAACTGGAAAAATGACAGCAAAACATTTGCTGCAGGATTGCCCAACGTATGCAGAACAGAGAAAGATATTTTGGCCCACACCTGCTTCATTTGAGGACAAGCTCTATGGAGATATCAACAAGCTCAAGTTGACCGCAGCTTACTTTAACTACATACAGGTTGACATTTAAAGGTGCATGAAGACCCAGAGGCATGAAATGGAATATTGCTTGGATAGCAAATCCATTATGTGGAAAGTCCAAATCGAAAGCTCGCTGTGTGGGCTTCATAAAAGGTGGAAAAGTGTCCTAGGTGGCACGAAATGGAATATTGCTTGGATAGCAAATCCATTACGTGGAAAGTCCGAATCAAAAGCCCATTGTGTGGGCTTCATAAAAGGTGGAAAAGTGTCCTAGTGGCATGAAATGGAATATTGCTTGGATAGCAAATCCATTACGTGGAAAGTCCGAATCAAAAGCCCACTGTGTGGACTTCATAAAAGGTGGAAAAGTGTCCTAGTGGCACGAAATGGAATATTGCTTGGATAGCAAATCCATTACATGGAAAGTCCGAATCGAAAGCTCACTGTGTGGATGTCATCTGCAGACTGCATACTTCTGGTTTCCGGAAGAACAGCCTATGGTGAACGGAAGGCCCAATATACGGAAGTGAGGCTAAGCAGCCATGTGCAGGACGTGACGATTCCTTGGGTGAGCCCAGTACCAGAGCGCTATGTATCGGCTCTGCAAGTATGGAAGCCTCCTTGGATGGCGGGGAATGCCCATGGTCTGCCCCTGCCTTCCCTTGAGGGCTGACCAGGATCTTTGGCTGTTCTATATGGACCAGCTGGGATGGGGGATAACACCACAACAGTGAGAGTCAAACGTCCTAAGAAACCCCCGGGAAGGTTAACCCGGTCAACAAATGCCCGCAGAAGTCGGATGTGTCGGCCTAACGGCGCAAGAACGCAGCTCTGCTGTAAACAGGCACAACGCAATCACATCCGGAAAAAAAACTCCGGATGAACGAAGAAGAAGAAGAAGAAACAAACAAATAACAATTAAACAAGGAAATGCCTTGCTTACAGGAAAAAAGGCTGCAAATGCACTAATGGAACACTATGCCAGTGCAAACCACATTGATATTACAGCCGAACAGAAGAAAGCAATCAAAGATAAACAGATACATCATACATATACAGAGACAGCAGCAGAATATATGATGGCAAATCTAACAATGGAAGAAATGGAACAGGCAATGAATACCCTTAAAAAGAAGACATTACCAGGAAAGGATGGAATCACAAATGAAATGCTAATAGGACTAGGCACTAAGGCAAAAAAGAAACTACTAGCAGTCCTAAATTACAGCTGGAAGAGGGGAATAGTCCCACAGGCATGGAAGGAAGCTATACTACTACCAGTCCCAAAGAAAGGAAAAGACCTGGAAGAACCAAATGGCTATCGACCTATCAGTCTTCTTAGCTGTGTAGGAAAATTAATGGAACGCATTATCAATGGCAGGCTAACATGGCATCTGGAAGAAAACCAACTCTTAACACCTCACCAAGCAGGATTCAGAAAGTACAGATCTACTGAAGATCAAATAACATATATAGCTCAGGAAATAGAGGATGCCTTCCAAGAGAAAAAGCACACACTAGCAGTCTGGATAGATTTAGAAAAAGCATTTGATAAAGTATGGAAGGAAGGACTGAAAGTAAAACAGTAAAAAATGCATGTTTGCGGGAAAATGTACAAATGGATCAGCCACTACCTTGAGAACAGAACTGCCAGGACAAAAGTACAAGGACAAACCAGCAAAATGATGCTGTTGGAGCAAGGTGTCCCCCAAGGAGGAGTTCTTTCACCAACATTATTCCTAGCATATATAAACGACATCACGGAAAATTTTCCAGCCAGAGTACACACATCATCCTTTGCAGATGACCTAGCCATATGGACATCTGAAGAATATATTAGTACAGCTAACAGCAGAATACAGCAAGCCCTATTAGCGCTAGAGGACTGGTCAAAATCATGGCTAGTGAAGATAAGTGAGGAGAAACCAACATGCACAGTGTTCTCCCTCTCAACTAAAACTCAGCAACCTAAGCTGGTATTGAATGAAAAAATATTGCGCCATGAAGAAAATCCAAACTATCTAGGAGTCACCTTTGATCGTCGCCTGACATGGAAGACACAGGTTGAGAAAAATCGAACAAGAGCAAGGCAAAGAATGGCAATCATGAAAAAGCTTGCTGGTACAACATGGGGAGCAGATGAGAAAGTTCTCAAGAAGTTATATACTGGACGGGTGAGGCCAGTACTGGAATATGGCATTGCAGCTTGGGCAACAGCAGCTAAGTCAAACTTTAACAAAATAAGTAGAGTCCAAAATCAAGGAATGCGAATCATAACTGGAAGCCTGAAGACAACGCCTATTAATGAATTAGAAAAGATCACTTGTTTACAACCAATGCAGGATAGAAGAGATAGCAGAGCCCAGCAACAAGCTGAAAAATTTAGAAGATTGACAGACCACCCTATGTATAAAAGGTTTAGTGGTTTTGGAAAGGGAAGACTGAAGCGTAGCAACTTTGTAGAAACTGCAAAACGAAAGATTAGGGCAGATCCCATACTTAACATATCAACAGTCAAACCCATTTACAATGCAGACAAGTTCCCAGCTTGGAAACAGCAGCAACTGCCTGAGATGATAGAAAACATTCCTGGTATTGAGAAAAAGAACACTCAGCATGAAACCGAAAGAAGAGAAATAACCCTAAACTACATAAAAGAACATTACCCAAGCAGGAATTGGACCCATGCATATACAGATGGATCAGCCAAAAATTCAGTAGAGAATGGAGGGGGAGAAATTCAATGGAGGAGGAGGAATTCTCCTAAATTTAAAAAATGGAGTGAAAAAAACACATTCAATGGCAACTGGAAAATTTTCAAGTAACTTCAAAGCGGAGGTAGAGGCTTTGAAAACTGCAGCAGAAATGCTCCTGATGGAGGAAAATAAAGAGAAGCAAATAGCTATCTTCACAGATGCAAAGTCAGCTGTCTCAATACTGAAGAGCAATAACAGCACAGAACTAACTGACCTAAGAGCAGCACTCCATGGTCTATGCCAGAAATCCCAAAAAGTTGTAATACAGTGGATCCCATCACATTGCAGTATACCTGGAAACGAAGAGGCTGACAGACTGGCAAAAGAGGGCGGACGACTACCACAGCCTGACATAGACATAACCTATAATGAGGCAAAGAGGTTGATAAAAAGCACTTATAGAACCAAATGGGAATCAGAGCATCCAGGCCATCAGAAGGATGATGCATATTACAAACTCGACCAAAGAGAACAAGTAGCAATCTTCAGACTCCGCACAGGACATAACAGGCTGAAATACCACTTGTTCAATAAACTAAAGATAGGAGATACCGATGAATGTAATTGTAGAACTGGAAAAATGACAGCAAAACATTTGCTGCAGGATTGCCCAACGTATGCAGAACAGAGAAAGATATTTTGGCCCACACCTGCTTCATTTGAGGACAAGCTCTATGGAGATATCAACAAGCTCAAGTTGACCGCAGCTTACTTTAACTGCATACAGGTTGACATTTAAAGGTGCATGAAGACCCAGAGGCATGAAATGGAATATTGCTTGGATAGCAAATCCATTATGTGGAAAGTCCAAATCGAAAGCTCGCTGTGTGGGCTTCATAAAAGGTGGAAAAGTGTCCTGGTGGCACGAAATGGAATATTGCTTGGATAGCAAATCCATTACGTGGAAAGTCCGAATCAAAAGCCCATTGTGTGGGCTTCATAAAAGGTGGAAAAGTGTCCTAGTGGCATGAAATGGAATATTGCTTGGATAGCAAATCCATTACGTGGAAAGTCCGAATCAAAAGCCCACTGTGTGGACTTCATAAAAGGTGGAAAAGTGTCCTAGTGGCACGAAATGGAATATTGCTTGGATAGCAAATCCATTACATGGAAAGTCCGAACCGAAAGCTCACTGTGTGGATGTCATCTGCAGACTGCATACTTCTGGTTTCCGGAAGAACAGCCTATGGTGAACGGAAGGCCCAATATACGGAAGTGAGGCTAAGCAGCCATGTGCAGGACGTGACGATTCCTTGGGTGAGCCCAGTACCAGAGCGCTATGTATCGGCTCTGCAAGTATGGAAGCCTCCTTGGATGGCGGGGAATGCCCATGGTCTGCCCCTGCCTTCCCTTGAGGGCTGACCAGGATCTTTGGCTGTTCTATATGGACCAGCTGGGATGGGGGATAACACCACAACAGTGAGAGTCAAACGTCCTAAGAAACCCCCGGGAAGGTTAACCCGGTCAACAAATGCCCGCAGAAGTCGGATGTGTCGGCCTAACGGCGCAAGAACGCAGCTCTGCTGTAAACAGGCACAACGCAATCACATCCGAAAAAAAAACTCCGGATGAACGAAGAAGAAGAAAAGCCCATTGTGTGGGCTTCATAAAAGGTGGAAAAGTGTCCTAGTGGCATGAAATAGAATATTGCTTGGATAGCAAATCCATTACGTGGAAAGTCCTAATCAAAAGCCCACTGTGTGGACTTCATAAAAGGTGGAAAAGTGTCCTAGTGGCACGAAATGGAATATTGCTTGGATAGCAAATCCATTACATGGAAAGTCCGAATCGAAAGCTCACTGTGTGGATGTCATCTGCAGACTGCATACTTCTGGTTTCCGGAAGAACAGCCTATGGTGAACGGAAGGCCCAATATACGGAAGTGAGGCTAAGCAGCCATGTGCAGGACGTGACGATTCCTTGGGTGAGCCCAGTACCAGAGCGCTATGTATCGGCTCTGCAAGTATGGAAGCCTCCTTGGATGGCGGGGAATGCCCATGGTCTGCCCCTGCCTTCCCTTGAGGGCTGACCAGGATCTTTGGCTGTTCTATATGGACCAGCTGGGATGGGGGATAACACCACAACAGTAAGAGTCAAACGTCCTAAGAAACCCCCGGGAAGGTTAACCCGGTCAACAAATGCCCGCAGAAGTCGGATGTGTCGGCCTAACGGCGCAAGAACGCAGCTTTGCTGTAAACAGGCACAACGCAATCACATCCGGAAAAAAACTCCGGATGAACGAAGAAGAAGAAGAAGAAGAATTCGTTTCCAGCATAGGACTGACATTTCTGTTTATAATCACTTATCTAGTGGTATCATACGACTCTGATCCATTGGGTAGTGTGCTCGGATATCTAGCCCCTGGGATAAAGGCGAAAAATAGGAGGTAGCGCCTAATACATTCTGCAGCAGTTGAAAATCGCGGGGAGTAGGTTTAAAGTCACTACCCTGGTAAAAATCGTTAGAAATTTCCCTCAACACGATCCGCCAATTTGTGTCATGTATGCGGAATCCGCTCGCTTGTGACATCTGAACAAAAGATTGTTTACGGATTTCGATTGCACCTACCCCGTTCAACCTCATGGAGAAGTAATAGTAGGGTCCATCACCGGCTCAGAATGATAATCCTACGACTAGTCAGCAACCACCAATGCAGCTTCCTACGGTTTTATCCTCTGTCCTCCCCCGATGTGTCTCCATATTGCCATGGTGGGGGAGCTCGCATGCCCCATTGACCCCATGTGCTATGTCGATCAATGGAAAACATACATATCGGACAGCTTATGGGATAGGGGGCAACTGAGGATAGCAGTCAGTTTGATTCTAGCGCACGAAGGCAGTTCTTGGTCCGGACACATACTATAAGGCTCTCTGTCGAGGGTTGTGGCTGAACGCCTCTAAGTCATAAAACGCTCAGATGTGAAAGCTTGTCCGATACCCACCTACCGAAAAATTTAGGTGAGATTCTGAGCACACTACATGCCTAGTCCAGATACTTGTCCGACCGTTCCAACTTGGCAGGCTGGGTTGTGGACGGTGCCGCAAGTGAGTCTTCCAGGAATGCTTTTTTTGTATGTTGATTTCTTGGCAAGATTACGCTCAGTAGTTTGCCATTGCTTTCTGAGCGCCCGTCTCGCATTCCCCGTAAGATACCGATACGATTCGATCCACTGCTGCTTCTCACCGTCATCACGTTACCCAGGAGACTACGGAGAAAAGTCGTAACCTACTAAGCCGGCAAACCCAGCAATGCTACCTGGTCAAAAAAGCACGCTAAAGCCGGACGTGTTGGCCTACGAGTTTCGGCCCAAGGGCGCATAACTTGGGCACACCGCAATCACATCTGAAAAAACACTCTGGATGAACTCAAAGATGAAGAATATCCAATGTCCTATTAATCCGAAAGTGATTATTACCCATATAGGGTAATGGACAATGTTTAAGGAAGGGCATTACGGTGATTTATCTGTAAAATTGAACCATTTATACACTTAGCTACCCAAGATGGACCTTCGGATGCATACATTGAGGATCGGACACTTCCTCTATCGAGGGAAGTGCATCACACGTAGTTTGACACCTCAAAGATCAGTGTGTTGGTTCGATTGTTTGCACACACACAAATTCCAAATTCGGCCTCGTTCAACCTGCTTCTTTCAGCTGTGGTTATTGCTGAGGTCCGTGGTTTTTGTGGGTTTATTCACCCTGATTCTTATCTTATGCGCTCTTGCGAGTTGGTCCTGGTTAGGGAGCCTGTGATCTGGCATGCGAGTGAAGTGACCAGCCCAGCGAATCTGATTCTTCATTAGTATAGTGTGGATACTGGGCATGGACGCTCTTTCTAGGACTTCAGTGTCTGGGATCTTGTCTTGCCATTTAATCTTCAGTAACTTCCTAAGGCAGACTGTGGAAGTGGTTTAATTTCCTAGCGTGTCGCTGATAAACAGTTCAGGTTTCACAAGCATATAGCAGTGTGGATAATACAACTGCTTTGTAGACTTTCAGCTTTGTTTGTAGGCTTATTCCATTTCTGTCCCATAAATTCTTGCATTCACTTCATCATCAATTGTGGCAGCTTGTGACACAGTGCTGCCAAGATAGGTGAATTTGTTCACAACAGGGTCTCCAAATTAACACCACAAGAACAAAGACTATTGATCTTACCAACAGTTCAGATGACACCAAATTGAACAGCTACGTTCTTGAAAAAGTCAACAGCTTCACATACCTAGGAAGCAAAATGACATCTACAGGGGACTCAACACCAGAAATATCATCTAGAATCGCACTGGCATCTGTAACAGTGAGGGAATTAGGTTAGGAGTAAAGAGTTAAGGAATGCTGCGCATTCCTTGACTAGGGGGAAAACCATAGTGAACGTGTGTGCACGAATGAAGAAGTGTATCTAGGAAAACACACACGTCACTTGGGGGCCAGCGAGATAGATGTCAACACCAAGAAGGGAGTCTCCATCATGTGTGCTGAAATAGAACGATTCGGCTAATAAAGTATGTTTCTAACAACGCGAAGACTTGTGTCCTGTACGATCACGTGCCTAACCTGTAACGTCACACTATTATACATCTAGTGCCTTCAATAAACTGTCAAACATCTGGAAGTCAAAGACACTCAGCAAACACACAAAACTTAAAATCTTCAACTCTTGTGTGATTCCAGTGTTAACGTATGGATGTGAAAGTTGGAAATCAACGGTAGCTTTAGATAAAAAATTAGACAATTTTGAGAACAAATGTCTTAGAAGACTTCTAAACATCCACTGGACAGACTTCAGAACCAATTCACAAATAAGACAAGAGACTAAGCAATATACAGTATCCAATTTCATAAGAAGACGCCGTTGGAACTACATCGGCCATGTACTCAGAATGGACAAGTCAAGACTCCCCTACCAAGCCCTCATATGGTCACCAGTAGGGAAAAGAAAACGGGGAAGACCAAGAGAGACCCTGCGTAGAACCATCATTAGAGAAGGCTCATTCAACGGCCAAGTAAATATCCAAGATCTACAACAGATAGCAGCGAACCGCCAGGCATGGAGAGACAGGACTTCTGCCCTATGCGCCGCCTTAGGCTCAAGAGGAAAGACTAACTAACTAACTTAGACTATGGCCATTCACTTTGATATTCGGCACAGTGTGATTATTCCCTGGAGCTGGCTGGTACATAACTACAGTCTTCTCCAAATTGATATTGAGCCCTAAAGTTGGCACAGGCATGTGAGAAAGCTGAAACAGTATGTTGCATGTCCGCCTCTGAGTTGGCGTATAGACCGCAATCATCAGCAAACAGGAGCTCTCTGACGGTGTCGCTGTCAATTTTGGTTTTAGCTTTCAGCCTTCTGAGATTGAATAACTTTCCATCCATGCGGTAGTTGATGTCTATTCCAATGTCCTTGTTCTCAAAGGCATTCGTCAGCATAGCTGAAAACATGAGGCTGAACAGTGTTGGTGCCAGGACACATCCTTGTTTCACTCCATTGGTGACAGGAAAGGGCTCAGACAGTTCACAATTTTCCTGTACTCTTGCCTGCATGCCATCATGAAATAGCCGCACTATTTGGACAAACTTTCGTGGACAGCCATATTTTGCCATAATCTTCCACAGTCCTTCTCTGCTGACTGTATCAAAAGCCTTGGTAAGGTCAATGAAAGTGAACATTTAATGCCTGTAGAAGCTTTTCGATATTATTTACCTTCTTGCGCTTTTTTTCGCGTTCTTGGTGTCTTTCGATTGCTTCCTCTGTGGTCAGCCATGGGACAATCTCTCCGTCAGCTATATAAAATAGACACACATAGTATTATTTGGCGCTCACAGAATGAAGAAGAAGGAAATAGAGATTAGAATACGCACTAGACAACATACATTTGAAAGCTATAATAGTTACCGACCGCCTCCAAATGACGACGGCGCTTCGCTGCAGGAACAAGCGTACTTCGACGCACGACCAACTAGACACTCCAAAACAAAGTGTCTCCATTGGTCGTGTCTATCATACACATGAACCTACAACTATGGAATACGGACAGAATTCGAATCACACCAGTGAGATATCACCATAGGTCTCATAATTTATATTAAACCAGCATAGCCCGGGAAGGTTAACCGGGTCAACAAATGACTACAGAAGTCGGCCTAACGGCGCAAGAACGCAGTTCTGCTGTAAACAGGCACAACGCAGTCACGTCCGAAAAAAAAGAAAGAAACTCCGGATGAACGCAGAGGAAGAAACCAGTATAGGTCAAATAACAAACACATCGGACCGTAATGCTGTTGTCGAGTATATATGACCAAACATTTACAGAAGAGAAATGTTTGGTCGGTTCTAATGCTGTACACGTAAACACAAGAAATAAATGGGGAGAACCGCTGAGGCCACTAAGACGATTACATATAATAGACACACATGGTATTAATTATTATTTGGCGCTCACAGCAGAAGAAGAGGGACATAGAGATTAGAAGACGCACTAGACAACAGCTATATAGATAGTGCTCTAGTTCGGTCTCGCTGTCATAGTGTATCTCAGAGTATTCTATCGGTTTCTCCCTGAGGTTTTTCGGCTTCTTTTTTTTTCTTTTTCTTCCCACTGCCTTCTGAATTCCTCTCGCCTGAGTCCCTCTTTAATCCCCTCTCTCTTTGCCTCTTCTTTGCACTCCTCCAAGGTAGGTCCACTCCATGCCGTCGTCATGGTACTCATCTTGGCTTTCTTCGGCTATCTGGCGGGATGTTGGTTTGTCGTGGTTCGGCTGCTGGTTTTATCTTGAGGTTCCGGCTCGGTTTTTTTTTGTTGGGTTTCATCTTGCGGCTTCTCTGTGGTCTCTTGCATGGCTTTTGTTGGTTTGTTTTGAATTGATTTCATTTCAGCTTTTAGCCGCTCTCTCTCTCTCTCTCTCTCTCTCTCTCTCTCTCTCTCTCTCTCTCTCTCTCTCTCTCTCTCTCTCTCTCTCTCTCTCTCTCTCCGCTTTCATGTTATGTAGCATTTCTTCGTTTTCCTTCTTCATCTCTGCCATGTGCCACTTCTTGTTTGATGTTTTGCTGGATTTCAGCCAGCAGCTTTTCATTGTCGTTAGTTTGTGCCGGTGCTTGAAGCAGCTTAATTTTGGTTTTTTAGCTCGTCTATCTGGCTTTGTAGTTGATCTCTTTCATCTTGTGATATACCCGAGGCTGTCTAGTTCCTCCGCATTGCGTTCTTATATGGAGTCTTTGTGGTGATGCCGAACTTTAAGACGTCTCTGTCTTTGGAGGTACGGACAGCCCAAATATCTTGCTCCATACTTGCCCAGGCAGTTGGCGCACTTTCTTTTGTTGTTGGGTGCTCGGAAGTCCTTGGCCAGCGGACACTCCGTGAAAGCGTGGTGTCGGCGCAGTACCGGCAGATTTCCATCTTAGTGCGACATGCTGTTCTGCTGTGGCCGGCCCTCTGACATCTGGAACATTGATTGACTCTTGGGACGAATCTCTCTGGCTATTGTATATTCTTGTTGATTGATATTGTGGTCGGCATCTCGTTGCCCTCTGATGTCACCATCGCCAAGGTTGTAGGAATCTTGGAGTAGGTGAGGAGCCGCTCCTCCTTCAAGAATCGTATGTGGAGATTCTCTTCTCTTAACTAATTCAGGATTTCTTCATCTGATAGCTCCACTTGGATACGCTTGACTTCATTGTCGGTGTTTCCGACTCTGATGTCTTTCTCCTCCCCCGGCTTCTCAGTAGGTTTGGCTCTTGTTTGTGGTGGGTTGCCATCGTCCTTCCTCGTGGTAGCTTCGTTAGAGGTTGCTTGAGGTTCTTGTTGTTTGCTGCAGCTTGCAGATAGATTCTCTCCGCTCGTCTTCTTGTCGGCTCCCATGCTGCACATCTTGGTTGCCACGTGTCATTTTCCCTCGTATCAGGTTGCTTGACTTGTTCAGGTGACTTGTCTTGTTAGAGCTCGCAGTTGCGAATGTGAATGTCTGACTTCGGCAAGTATTTGTGTCATGTTTATTTTCTCTATACAGATGTCATCGAGGATAACGGGCTGTATATCGGTTTTATTGCCTAGATAGCGACCTGTTCTTTGCAATTTCCAACTGTCTTTGGATTTTTAACGTGACACAGCACCTCCTGTTTTTTTTTTTTTTTTTTTTTGGGCCCTTATTCGAGAGATTAAGGGAAGAGTGCGATAGCACCAATGTTTGGAAACAATTTTCAACGCTGTGTTGAGACCAGTCTCTGTACATTCTCTGAGGCGGACATTGTACATTGTCGGCCACGACTGTTCTCTCTCTCTTCTCCCACCCTCGACAAGTAGAAACGTCTAGTATGAAAAGCAATCCAAGCATTAATAGCGTCCCACTCCGTCAGCATAACATACCAGTGAGATCTAGTCACAGCGACACTCATGAGGGGGAGGGGAGTGAGATGGGAGATGGTCGACAGACTTGCTGCAGCAGGAGTCTCAAAACAGCAAATGAACAGACCTTGTTGTAGCGAAAGGGGCCTTTTTTTTTTTTACAGCAACAATTATGACTTTATTGAATAATTATTAAAACAATAAGCACATTAGTGAGATGTAATATTATCAGCAACGTCTACAATATTTACCTTTCACCATCATCATTTTATCTGACATTATAATTTACACCTACCTCCCAATCAGGCTGGTGACCAAATGTCTAACTGCTTCTCAGAAGCCACCACACGGGTGGCTCAGACAACGAACTTGCTGAAAGGTTACTGACAGCTGCTGGTCCCATGCTCCTGAAGGAGCCTCAAGTGATCATGATGATGATGAATTACATCAAACCAATAGTAAGCCAACTGTCAAGGAAACAAAACTCTGTGGACATAGCAATACTGTAGTGTCACTTAACATACAGGGGCAACTATGGAAAAGGGTTTTTGAAGATAATACTTAACTCTTTCACTACCAAACAAAAACTGGGCTGTGACCAAACAGAAATTTATGGCAGAAAATTGGAACTAGGGGTGTGTTACAATAATGCTTTTAAAATGGTTAAGGTGGTAGAAGACCTATTGTATTACATATCAAATTAAAGAGGATTGCACAAGGAACATGACAGCGTTAATAATTAATTGATAGGTTACAAATATTATGACAATAATGAGAGGTTTAATAATAACAACTGAAATTAAAGAGGTAAAAATTATTTAAAAAACTGCACTTATAAGGTGTTTTCTACACTCCTATACTGCTAATCATGTTTAATTTACTGAATAATCAAACAAACACCACTTGTCTTCAAGAATATAAACAGTATTGCTCATTAAAGTAACCCAAAAAGAAGTTTTGGTGCATTTTCTGAACCATGTATTTTTCACACAAAATGACAAAAAATAATGGCTGAAATCTTGAAGGTGGGGTCTGTCACAGTAAAGTTATGAAAATGGTTAAAATTGTAGCCTTATAAATCTAAATCTTGACACGTAAATAATTCTGCAATAAAAATTCCTTTCTTTTTCCTTAAACTAAATAAAAAGTAGT
The DNA here is from genome assembly GCA_014155875.1 of Cepaea nemoralis. Lineage (NCBI taxonomy): Eukaryota > Metazoa > Mollusca > Gastropoda > Stylommatophora > Helicidae > Cepaea > Cepaea nemoralis. The sequence continues at coordinate 13,922 of JACEFZ010016079.1, forward strand.
TTGCAACATACAATTGTGAAAAATGAATACGCAACAGCAGCATCAAAGGAACGTGAAACTCAAAGCAAAACAATGTGATGGAACATGTATTAACAACATGGTAGTGAAAATGTCTCAGGCAGGTGGCTGATGTGGGTAGGCCAATGCTCTTGTGCTGCATGCAGGACTATGCTAAATGTTCTGAGCTGGTCTAGTACTTGTTGGAATTCTGCTTCAATCAATCAATCATGTGCCATGCCGGAAAGCGTGGGCGGTCATGACTCGCCATTTCACTCGATCACCAGTGTCGTGGATCAGCTCAGTGTTCCTGTCTCGTCCATGCCATGTGGCCAAGCCATCCAGGTATTTTCCTCTCGGTCTTCCTCTTGGTCTGTTCCCTTCGATCTTGCCAGTTGTAACCAAGTTCTCCAATCCATTTCTTCTCATAACATGTCCAAAAAATTTTGACTGTCTACGTCTAATTCTCTAATCAGCTTACGATGTTCATTTGTCTCCTGTAGTACTTGGTCATTGGTTTTTCTGTCTGTCCATGGTATTCTTTGCATTTTCCTCAGAAACCACATTTCTGCAGCCATCAGATGTTTTTCAGCTTGACTGCTCATTGTCCAAGTTTCACATCCATACAAAAGAACAGGCTCTATGTATCCCCTCAACACTCTTTTTCTCGTTTCAATTGACATCTTTTTATTGGTCAGAATGTTTTTCATCTTGCTAAAGGCTACTTTCGCCATGGCGATTCTTGTTCTAATCTCTTCAAGGCATCTCCCATCAGATGTTATGACTGTTCCAAGATAATTGTACCGATTCACTTGTTGAAGAATATTTCCATTTACTTGTATATTACATTGTGGCACTTCTTCTTCCTAGTGACGACCATAACCTGAGTCTTTTTACAATTTAATTCTAACCCCAGTTGCTCACTGTGTACAACAACCGCATCTACTAATTGTTGCAGGTCCTGCGCATTGTCTGCAATTAATACTGTATCATCTGCATATCTAATGTTATTGATGTTTCGTCCTCCAATGCTGATTCCATTTATATCCTCTACATTTCTGAAAATATTTTCACTGTATAGGGAAAAAAGATCTGGAGACATCACACATCCCTGCCTAACACCTCTCTTAATTGGCTGATACTGTCCCACTTCATTATCAATCCTTATTGCAGCTTGTTGTTTCCAATATATGTTTTTTATAAGTCTAATGTCTTTCCCATCAATTTGTAGATCTGCAAGCATATCCACCATGTTGACATGTCTAACTCTATCAAAAGCCTTTGTATAGTCAATAAAGCAAAGATGTATATCCTTGTTTACTTCTATAGCACGTTCAATAACTGTTCGCAGCATATACACAGCATTTACTGTACCCTTTCCTTCTACAAACCCGCATTGTTCTTCCCCTATTTCAGGTTGTATCTTCTTCCTCACTCTTTGCATGATAATTCTTAGCAAAATCTTTGTGATGTGACTCATTATACTAATTGTTCTATGTTGATCACATTCCAAGGTTCCTGATTTCTTTGGGATTGCAATAAATACAGAGTTACATAATTCAGGAGGTATATCTCCTGTATCATATAATGTGTTCAGCAGTCTGGTGACTTGCTCTAGTCCAAATTCTTCTGAAGCTTTAATAATTTCTGTTGTGATGTTATCTGCACCGGGGGCCTTGCCAGCTTTCATATGCTTAAGAACATTTCGAACCTCCATCTCCAAAATTGGCGGTCCTTCATTATTAAATCTAATATCATACTGTTCGTCTCTATTATCATCATAAAGGTGTTTCACATAATCTGTCCATACATGTAGAATCTGGTCTTTTTCTATTATGATTTTGCCATCTTTAGTTTTTAGACACCCTGTTGATGTACTTGTTCTTTTATTAGTAAGTTCCCTGAATTCTTTTGTGCACTAATTTGGTATTTTGACTGTTGTATTGGTTTTCAATTTCTAAGCACTTTTCCTCAAGTCTTTGGCCCCCTTACATAATATTCTGACTTGTCTGTGAATTTCTTCATATTTGACAGAATTATTTTTGTTGAGTCTTCTTGTTTCCATGAGGTGTAAAATTTCTTCAGTCATCCATTTCTTACGACCCACCTTCTTTAATTTTGGAATAGTTGTTTCTGCAGCCACATTGATTGAATTCTTCAACGTTTCCCATTGATCATCCACATCCTGGAATAGGATCTCTAGATCAGACAATATTTCAAATCTGTTCTGTACTTCTATGTTGAATTTGTTTTGTATTTCCTTGTCATTACTCAATGTACACAAATCATATTTAGTGTTTCCTGTTATATACTTGACTTTCTTCAACTTTATCCTCAATGTTCCTGGGAGTAATCTGTGGTCACTATAACAATCAGCACTGGGAACTGTTTTTGCTACTGTTAGCGCGTTTCTAAATCTTCTGCTAATGAGAATGTAGTCAATCTGGTTTCTAATCCTGCTATCAGGACTCCTCCATGTCCATAATCTTCTAGGGTGTTGCTTAAACCAGGTGTTTCCTACAATCATTTCCTGTTCTTTTGCCCACTCTACAAGTCTGTATCCTCTTTCATTTCTCTCTCCTAAACCATAGTTTCCTACTGTGTATCTATCCCCTTGATTTCCTACTTTTGCATTGAAGTCCCCTATTATGATGTTTATTTCTGAATTTTTACATTTCTTTAAGGCAGACAATGCCATTATAAAATTCTTCTACACTATCTTCACTGGATTCTCCTGTTGGGGCATATACTTGAATAATATTTATCACAAATCAAAATTAATCGTTATGGTGCTAATCCCGTGAAGTCCCATCAGGCGGCGATAGTGCCGGGCCCCCTGCCTCGAGGGGGTCCACCCATGACTACTGGTGGTCACCTTCCCCTGTGCTGTGGAGTCAAGGCACAGAGGAGTAGGTTAAGAGCTATTGACCAAATACCCCGGACACTCAACATACTACAGTGGAATGCCGAAGGAGTTTAGAAGAAGAAAGACTCCCTAACACAGCGTCTTTATAAAGATAGAATAGATCTGGCATGCATTCAAGAGACACACCTCAACGCCAATCACAAATTCTCAGTCAGAGGATATCAGGCCACACGTTTCGACCGCGAAGGACACAAAGGAGGAGTTCTAATACTTACACGAAACACAATACCTTGCAGCGAAGTATCTGTGATCTCTGACAACCAAACGGAAATTATAGGTGTTGATATAATGATAAAGGACGTGAAAATAAGAATCTACAATCTGTATAGCCCAGCAGATAAGGACCTTACACTCTCAAATATGAAAATAACTGACACAAACTGCATTATTGTCGGAGACTTTAATAGCCGTTCAGAAAGATGGGGATACCCAGATACTGACAAAAGAGGAGATGAATTGGAGGACTGGGAAATAGACTCAAATCTCCATCTACTCAACAAAGCGGATGACACACCGAGCTTCTACTCCAGAAGATGGCTTACCACTTCTACTCCAGACTTAGCTTTCTGCACAGGAGACATCCTCCACAAAATCGATCGCCATGTGCTGGACCAATTAGCAGGTAGTGACCACAGACCAATCAAGCTTGTAATGAATATGGAGTATGTTCCACAGGAGCAAAAGCCCTTGCCCCGCTGGAATTACAAACGAGCAGATTGGGACAGATTTGCCATACTAACAGACAAATATTGTGAAAACATAAATACACGATATGGCAACATAAAGCAAATGGTGGAAAGTCTAAACAGAGCGATAATACAGGCAGCCACTGAGTCCATTCCAAGAGGAGCGAGGAAAAATTACAAACCATACTGGACTGAAGAACTACAAAGTTTGGAGGACAAAGTTGAAGATGCCAGGAAGACAGCAGAGAGAGAACAAACAATTGAAGCGAACATCTCTCTCAAAGCCATCTCAGCAAAATATAAAAGAACAGTAAATCAAACAACAAGAGATTGTTGGAGGGAAAAAACAGAAAACCTGAATTTTGACAGGGATGGAAACAAACTATGGAAACTAGTGAAAGCCATGAACAATGAAGGACCTAGAAACAAACAAATAACAATTAAACAAGGAAATGCCTTGCTTACAGGAAAAAAGGCTGCAAATGCACTAATGGAACACTATGCAAAGGCAAACCACATTGATATTACAACCGAACAGAAGAAAGCAATCAAAGACAAACAGATACATCATAGAAATACAGAGACAGCAGCAGAATATATGATGGCAAATCTAACAATGGAAGAAATGGAACAGGCAATGAATACCCTAAAAAAGAAGAAATCACCAGGAAAGGATGGAATCACAAATGAAATGCTAATAGGACTAGGCACCAAGGCAAAGAAGAAACTACTAGCAGTCCTAAATAACAGCTGGAAGAGAGGAATAGTCCCACAGGCATGGAAGGAAGCTATACTAATACCAGTCCCAAAGAAAGGAAAAGACCTGGAAGAACCAAATGGCTATCGACCTATCAGTCTACTTAGCTGTGTAGGAAAATTAATGGAACGCATTATCAATGGCAGGCTAACATGGCATCTGGAAGAAAACAAACTCTTAACACCACACCAAGCAGGATTCAGAAAGTACAGATCTACTGAAGATCAAATAACCTATATAGCTCAGGAAATAGAGGATGCCTTCCAAGAGAAAAAGCACACACTAGCAGTCTGGATAGATTTAGAAAAAGCATTTGATAAAGTATGGAAGGAAGGACTGAAAGTAAAACTGCAAAACATGCATGTTTGTGGAAAAATGTATAAATGGATCAGCCACTACCTTGAGAACAGAACTGCAAGGACAAAAGTACAAGGACAAAGAAGCAAAATGATGCTGCTGGAGCAAGGTGTCGCCCAAGGAGGAGTTCTTTCACCAACATTATTCCTAGCATATATAAATGACATCACAGAAAAGTTTCCAGCCAGAGTACACACATCCTCCTTTGCAGATGACCTAGCCATATGGACATCTGAAGAATATATTAGTACAGCTAACAGCAGAATACAGCAAGCCTTATTAGCGCTAGAGGACTGGTCAAAATCATGGCTAGTGAAGATAAGTGAGGAGAAAACAACATGCACAGTGTTCTCCCTCTCAAATAAAACTCAGCAACCTAAGCTGGTATTGAATGGAAAAATATTGCGCCATGAAGAAAATCCAAACTATCTAGGAGTCACCTTTGATCGTCGCCTGACATGGAAGACACAGGTTGAGAAAAATCGAACAAGAGCAAGGCAGAGAATGGCAATCATGAAAAAGCTTGCTGGTACAACGTGGGGAGCAGATGAGAAAGTTCTCAAGAAGTTATATACTGGACGGGTGAGGCCAATACTGGAATATGGCATTGCAGCTTGGGCAACAGCAGCTAAGTCAAACTTTAGCAAAATAAGTAGAGTCCAAATCCAGGGAATGCGAATCATAACTGGAAGCCTGAAGACAACGCCTATTAATGAACTCGAAAAGATCACTTGTTTACAACCAATGCAGGATAGAAGAGATAGCAGAGCCCAGCAACAAGCAGAAAAATTTAGAAGATTGACAGACCACCCTATGTACAACAGATTTAATGGTTTTGGAAAGGGAAGACTGAAGCGTAGCAACTTTGTAGAAACTGCAAAACGAAGGATTAGGGCAGATCCTATACTTAACATATCAACAGTCAAGCCCATACACAATGCACACAAGTTCCCAGCTTGGAGACAGCAGCAACTGCCTGAGATGATAGAAAACATTCCTGGTATTGAGAAAAAGAACACTCAGCATGAAACCGAAAGAAGAGAAATAACCCTAAACTACATAAAAGAACATTACCCAAGCAGCAATTGGACCCATGCATATACAGATGGATCAGCCAAAAATTCAATAGAGAATGGAGGAGGAGGAATTCTCCTAAATTTAAAAAATGGAGTGAAAAAAACACATTCAATGGCAACTGGAAAATTTTCAAGTAACTTCAAAGCGGAGGTAGAGGCTCTGAAAACTGCAGCAGAAATGCTCCTGATGGAGGAAAATAAAGAGAAGCAAATAGCTATCTTCACAGATGCAAAGTCAGCTGTCTCAATACTGAAGAGCAATAACAGCACAGAACTAACTGACCTAAGAGCAGCACTCCATGGTCTATGCCAGAAATCCAAAAAAGTTGTAATACAGTGGATCCCATCACATTGCAGTATACCTGGAAACGAAGAGGCTGACAGACTGGCAAAAGAGGGCGGACGACTACCACAGCCTGACATAGACATAACCTATAATGAGGCAAAGAGGTTGATAAAAAGCACTTATAGAACCAAATGGGAATCAGAGCATCCAGGCCATCAGAAGGATGATGCATATTACAAACTCGACCGAAGAGAACAAGTAGCAATCTTCAGACTCCGCACAGGACATAACAGGCTGAAATATCACTTGTTCAATAAACTAAAGATAGGAGATACCGATGAATGTAATTGTAGAACTGGAAAAATGACAGCAAAACATTTGCTGCAGGATTGCCCAACGTATGCAGAACAGAGAAAGATATTTTGGCCCACACCTGCTTCATTTGAGGACAAGCTCTATGGAGATATCAACAAGCTCAAGTTGACCGCAGATTACTTTAACTACATACAGGTTGACATTTAAAGGTGCATGAAGACCCAGAGGCATGAAATGGAATATTGCTTGGATAGCAAATCCATTATGTGGAAAGTCCAAATCGAAAGCTCGCTGTGTGGGCTTCGTAAAAGGTGGAAAAGTGTCCTAGTGGCACGAAATGGAATATTGCTTGGATAGCAAATCCATTACATGGAAAGTCCGAATCGAAAGCTCACTGTGTGGATGTTATCTGCAGACTGCATTCTTCTGGTTTCCGGAAGAACAGTCTATGGTGAACGGAAGGCCCAATATACGGAAGTGAGGCTAAGCAGCCATGTGCAGGACGTGACGATTCCTTGGGTGAGCCCAGTACCAGAGCGCTATGTATCGGCTCTGCAATTATGGAAGCCTCCTTGGATGGCAGGGAATGCCCATGGTCTGCCCCTGCCTTCCCTTGAGGGCTGACCAGGATCTTTGGCTGTTCTATATGGACCAGCTGGGATGGGGGATAACACCACAACAGTGAGAGTCAAACGTCCTAAGAAACCCCCGGGAAGGTTAACCCGGTCAACAAATGCCCGCAGAAGTCGGATGTGTCGGCCTAACGGCGCAAGAACGCAGCTCTGCTGTAAACAGGCACAACGCAATCACATCCGAAAAAAAAGTCCGGATGACCGAAGAAAAAGAAGAAGAAGAAGAAGAAGAAGAAGAAGAAGAAGAAGAAGAAGAAGAAGAAGAAGAAGAAGAAGAAGAAGAAGAAGAAGAATATTTATGCTAAAAGGTCTGCCACTTAATTTAACTAGTAGAACTCTGTCTGACACGGCCCAATATCCTTGAACAGATTTTGTTGTTTTCCGGTCCAAAATAATTGCCACTCCCCTATGACGATCTTCACCTCCAGAATAAATAATCTTGAAATTTTCATCTATCTTGATGCCTGCTCCTGTCCATCTCGTTTCGCACATACCTAAAATATAAATGCTTTCCCTTTCAATTTCGTGTTTTATGTTCTCTAATTTTTCGTCGTCGTTTACCGTACTAACGTTTCAAGTTGCTCTTTAAGCGAATCATGATATACTAGGCACTTTTAAAGAGGTAGTTTGCCGTTGCTTTCTTCTATGGCAGTGACCTTACTGGTCGGAGACCGCAGCCATTGACGCAAGAAGAGCTCCTTTGCCTGCCGTCGTGAAACTCGAGACCATGACCAACCAATATCTGTCGGCTGCCCTCAAAATTTCATCCACCACCTGCCTTCCGTGGCTTCTTTTGAAAACTTCCAATCAAAGAACACAAAATGACATCACATAATCCACAGGAAAACACTATTCACAGGAAATCACACGAAATCCAAAGGAAAACACTAAATAGTGTCCCTCCGAAAAGTAACGCGTCATTTTATCGCCATCTTAGACCGGAACTTGTTTGGAATATCAAATCTGTAGATGAAGCGTTTTTTTTTTTTTTTTTTTTGCGTTTGCAGGCAAATTTAACATCATTGTTTCTCAGGTTGACCGGAGAGTACGCTTTCAAAGGACGGTCGTTGACTATCACGGCTCTTGCAATCATCGTGCTCATTATCGTCCAGGTATCTTGGGTGACTTGTGTTATCACGGCGTTCCACCGCTGGACAAGTCTTGAGGTTAGTGTATACGCTACTCTTGTACTGCTGATTACAGTGATCTGCTTCCTATTTGGCAGCAAAGTTGAGTTCTTTTGTCTTCAAGATGCCTAGAAGCAATCAAGCCGCTTGCCTGCGAAGATTAGGCCAGATTAGATTTTTTATTTAAACGTTTATTTCATACAAAGCAATGTATATTTACAAGGTGTAATGTGTGTTTCTTTTGTTTGTGTATATTACATAGCGTTGCCGTTTGTTAGTGTTAGGTGTCACATGTGTGAACAAAGCAAATACATACATATATATAGTTTATGGCATATTGCATGTAAACACACATGCCTTGTATATGATTAATTTCCACTTACACCCGCGGAATCACAACGTATAAATTATTAGATTAAATTTATAAGTTGATTCTCTTGTTGTCCCCAATCACTGTCATGTGCTCCGTCAGAGGTAGCACAGAATAACTGACTCGAACGTCATAGCCTGTACGGAGGTAAACGGAAAACTATTAAATCCGTTTAAACCAACCAATTTAAAAGAGGGAGATAATATAAAACTCGCCTCTTGCGGGCATAATACAGAGTTTAAATATAATAATTTATACGTTGTGAAGAGAAACCAGACATCAAGGCGTCCATTGGGGGGGGGGGGGGGAAACAGTCGTTAACATCGTGCACGGAGCTTGCAGTGTTTTTAAATATTGTATATATTGCATTAACAAGTACATTTTATTTATTTTTAGCAGTAAAAGTATTTGAAACTTTAGGATGTCAAATTATTGTGTCAACTGTGAATAAGTTATAGCATTATATTAAACATTTAACAATTAATACAACTAATTGCTTCTTTAGAAAAACGTTGGCGAGTTATGTCCCTTGCAAACAATAAATTGAATAATATGTTCCCGTGAAAAGGAGGTATTTGTTTCCCTTTAAATTTCGCTTACTAAGTGCACAGGCTGTCGAGAGCGCGCACGATAGCTAATGGTTAGCCCGTAGATCATGTAATTGAGTCCCCACTATTGCTCTCGGGTTGACTCAGCCGAAACTAAGCACCATGAAATGTTCTGGAAAGTAAAGGCGAAGTGTGCGCTATTGACCACATCACTCATTGAGTACCAATTGTTTTACAAAAATGTGGCACTGTCAGCTGAAGGGAATGACATACACACCTAACTAGTACCAGATGAGGAGCTTCGGATTTTAATGTTGTATATACTCTTGTCGCGAAACGCAAGTGGGTCTCAGAGGGACAACACAGTACCCACTCTGTCCCACCCCGTCTCGGTGGCTAGTCCACATTTTAAAGCGGGTGAGGGAGGATTTCCGAGTAAAAAAGAGGTAGGACCGTCTTCCGGGTCCTTGAGATGTTATGTATCGGGATTGTCATGAACTTCACGCTCCCGAGAATCATCACTCAACTCTTCATCAACTTTCACTTTTGGCGTCAAGCGTCGCGGGGAGGAATAATTGGCGCTCCAGAGCCCGATGGGTGGCACTGGATAGTGTCATTTCGTGTGATAGTAAAATGTCTTTAATGTCGTAAATCCATTTTCTTCTCGGGCGTCCTCTTGCTATTTTCGTAGATAATCTTTGATTAAGGGCCAGTGGTGGTAGTGATAGTGTTGCATTCTAACGAGATGGCCAAACCACTTGATCTCAATAAATGTGATAGAAGGTGTTGATCCCACCGTCTGTCTGAAAACAACATTTCTCATTTGGCCTCAGATCGTTAAGTAGGCAGCTCTCCTCAGGCATCTCATCTCAGAGGTGTCGATTTTGCGAAAGTGTGATTTGGATAATGTCCAAGTTTGAGATTGGTAGCATAGGGTTGGTGTGAATATGCTGATTATTATCTGTCGTTTTGCGGACATTAGTATATTTGGATGTTTCAGTATAGGTGATAGTTGAAATGTAAGTGCACTTACTTTTTGACACAAAATTTCGATTTCTCTGCCCAATCTGACATATTCTGTGATCATACTTCCAAGATATTTGAATTCTTTAACTTGTTTCAGAAATGTGCTAACTATCTGTATACTTAGTGGATCAGGAGATCTGCTAACTTGCATTACTTCGGTTTTGGCTGTATTTATACTCATATTGTATCTGCTGCAGGTTGAACTCAGATTATTAATATGATTTTGCAGTCTGCCCTCGTCGCTATAAAACAGGCACTGATCGTATACAAATGGAAGTTCAGTTGTTTCATCTGAAGTAACAAGTTCAACATTTTCTGAATCTGTTCTGTCTGCCTTTGTTATAGACAAGTTCTACGAATATCTTAGATACAGAAAAGAACAAATGCATCCATACTTCAAGAGCTGAATATTGAAGAAGGTTGGCTATTAAAGACGATACAACAAGAAAACTGAAATATTTTGGTCACTTGAAACGTCACAAAAGTTTGGAAAAAACACTATTGGAGGGGCATATGCCTGGGAACTGGTCTCCCTGGCCTAGGTGTTGGCGTCTTTCTCCGGAATCCCGTATATTCTCGTGAGTGACGTAATTGTGCGAGAATCTGTAGCGGTTCTCGCCGCGTTGGTAACTTAGGGGTATGTGAGCCGGCAGCTCAGAAAGCAATGGCAAACTACTGAGCGTAATTTTGCCTAGAAATCAACAATCAGCTGATGTTGACAGCGATATCCTGTAAAGGATATGCGAAAAAAAAAATATGCACAGGAAGAAAGGAAGAGGAAGGCAAAGGAGAAAATGGGTGCAGGGTGTGGCGGATGATCTCCAGATGGGTGTATCAGACGCAGGACATCTTACTTATGATCGAGAGGTTTTTCGGAAGGTTGTTATCATCATCATCATCATCATCATCATCATCATCATCATCATCATCATCATCATCATCATCATCATCATCATCATCATCATCATCATCATCATCATCATCATCATCATCATCATCATCATCATCATCATCATCATCATCATCTTCCACTTCTGCCGTCAAGCGACGTGGGGAGAAATAATTTGCGTTCCAGCGCCCGGTGGACGGCACTGGACAGTGTCATTCCGTGTGGTTGTATAATGTCTCTGATGTCGTCAATCCATTTTCTTCTTTGACGTCCTCGTGGTCTCGTCGCAGATGATCTTTGATGTAAGGCCAGTGATGGTAGTTGCTGATGTTGCATTCTAACGACATGGCCAAACCACTTGATCTTTTGTCTTTCAATAAATGTGGCACAAGGTGTTGATCCCACAGTCTGTCTGATAGTAGCATTTCTTACTCGGTCTCTGATTGTTAAGTTTGCAGTTCTCCTCAGGCATCTCATTTGGCAGGTGTTGATATTGCGAAGGTGTGATTTGGATAAACTGATTTATTTGTTGTTTCGGGATTTGAGATTTTTAAATATTGAGCACAACCCACTACTGGCAACGCTGATCACAGTCTGGTATGAACCTAAGGCCTATCCACGTCAATATGGAAGCACTATACGCGAGTTTCGCTCTCGTTTAAGCTCTTCAATAGTGCATATCCTTGACCGGACCCGGAAACAAGCTCCGGATCAATGGCGTGTGAAGCGGGTGTGTAAACACTAGAACACGCAGCACACACTGGACACGGCCAAATTATCACAACAGAATATCACAACGTCACCCATCGTAGGCTGTAGCTCAAGATTTGCCCGATCGCTGCGACTGACATCCGTCATTCGATGTGGACCCGAACGATCAAGTCTTCTCACTGGCAAGGCACACCAGGCCGCCTAAGGTCCAGTGAGCAATAATCAAACTGATTTATTTGTTGTTTCGGGATTTGAGATTGTTAAATATTGAGCACAACCCACTACTAGCAACGCTGATCACATTCTGGTATGAACCTAAGCCCTATCCACGTCAATGTGGAAGCACTAGACTCGAGTTTCGCTCTCGTTTGAGCTCTTTAGTAGTGCATATCTTTGACCGGACCCGGAAACAAACTCTCTCTGCCTTCCCTGGCTTGTTTCTCATTAATGTCGGTAGTTGTCACCAAGTTTTTTTTTTTTTTTTTTAAACTTTATTTCTCCTCACAAAGTACCCCAAAAAATGTTGACTGTCTACGACTAATTTCTGGAATCAATTTTAAATTGAAATTGCAGTTGTCGTTTGTTTCTTGGACTTGTTCATTAGTCTTTCTGTTCGGCATAGTAGGTTACAGTGGTGTTATGCTTCTCTTAGAGGCCCCGGTAACACATTGTATAGTGTATACAATAATATCTACCCCTTTTTTCACTTTACCTCCACGAGTGCCAATCTATACCAGTGGATTGGTTTCACGTGATTTCACGCTTCACGTGATGCCTTCTCCAGAGCTGAAACACCTGATCTGAGTTGCTTAGCAAGTTTCCCACCAGTCATTACAATACGCTCTTCGAATCTTGGACATTCAATGTACCGACTTCGTCCCCAAACGTCCCTGTTGTCATTTGTTGGTAACCATTGACTTCGCAGTTTCTGATTATGCTTATGCCCCGGAAGTTCTAACTGAAGCTGTTACATCAACACCAGCAGTGGAATTATTCAGTTTAGTTACATCATTTATTAGATTTTACTTTTTTTTTTTTTTTTTGCAGGGCACATGATTTATTGATTAATTGATAATTGTTGTGGCCCTTTAAAAAAAGGGCCTTTAAAAAAATTAAATGAAATTTAAGTTTAATGGTTTTGATCACTGCGACTGTTCCGCCGTCGCCTGAGTCCGCCAGTTTATCTTTGCCTTCTCCGGTTCATAAATGCGGCATTTCGAATTCTTATGTAAACATCCGCATCAACGTCTGGTGGAATGTAAGCATGGGCCCCGAAAAACGAAATATTTCTCAATCAGGAGGAAGTAGGAACTGTCGACATCCCAAGTGTTTTCCCTGAATTGTCGAGGCAAATCTTGGTTTTAGACGAGGATATTTAATGCTTAACATATCCAGGCCTAGAGAGACAACAGTGGAAGATCTATGGACCGCTGAGTGAACTAAAAAAGACTGTTAGATTCATACAAGAGACAACATTGCAGTTATAAACATATTTCAGGCGAACGAAAGAAGAAGAAGAAGAAGAATGCTTCAAAATCATCAACTGTGAAAACCACCAGAGTATGGCTGATGAGCCACCGTTCTTACAGAGGTTGTTGGGTTTCTTCCCACAACTATGAGGACATGTTGGGAATATGTTTTAAAATTCTGTACCCAAATGTTTGGGCACAACGACCAACAAGGGGTACATTTTTTTTAAATTTTGGGTGGCCTTACAAGCCCAGTCAAAAAAGATTGTTTTTCCCCACGGATCGGAAAGTGCAACAAGTGCAACAAGTGCAAAAAGTGGCACGTTATTTTATTTATTTATTTTTTTTTCCAAATCTAAAAAATTTTATTTCTGTACTTTTTTGGGAGAGAAACCTTTGCATATACTTTGAATTACGCCGCAGTCAACCCGGAGGGGTAAATTTTTTTTTTTTTTTTTTTTTTTAACGTTTATTTCATACAAAGCAATGTATATTTACAAGGTGTAATGTGTGTTTCTTTTGTTTGTGTATATTACAGAGCGGTGCCGTTTGTTAGTGTTAGGTGTCACATGTGTGAACAAAGCAAATACATACATATATATAGTTATAATATGACATTTATGGCATATTGCATGTAAACACACATGCCTTGCATATGATTCATTTCCACTTACACAAGCGGAATGCATGTAACACCTGTCCATCTCTCTCTCTCTCTCTCTCTCTCTCTCTCTCTCTCTCTCTCTCTCTCTCTCTCTCTCTCTCTCACACACACACACATTTTATCTTGATCTATCTCATGCTTTCTGGAGACAACAGTACATTGAATGCTGTGAGCTTGGGCAATAAACTTTAAATTATCATCTGCAAGACATATACACAAAGATTCAAGCGCTGAGAATCCAACATATAGGACATATTCTTAGTCACCCAGAACAACACCCACTAGCACTCTACTATATAGAAATGAGACTGCAACACCTTAGGAGAATACATCTTAATATACCACACTACTTTGGAACATTACCAGCATTCTATAAGACATGTATAAAAGCACTCCTAGGGAGTGAGCACTTACTACACCAGACAACACGCCAAATCTACAAATACCTGGTTAAACAACAAGCACCCCCACTACAAGTTAGAATTAAAAGAGGGAAAAAATACTACATACAAGACTATACATGTACATTTACTAATCTCCACAACCCAAACATAACTCCCAAGGCGAGGGAAATTACATATCGTTTGATCTTTAACATGACACCTACTACCGAAAAACAAGCACACAGGTCAAAACGAATATCACCATGTCAACTCTGTAGACAAAACATACAAGAAACAGAAGACCACATTTTTTTTTAACATGCCCAACAGTACAAACTGCACTAGACACTTTAAGACAACTAATTGAGATATTCACCAAAAAGAAGACAGATATGTACAAAGCAATATTTTTAAACACAATACCAAAAACCACAGAAAATAATCACATAAGATTGTTGACTGCACTAGCAGAGTACAGGTATGTGGTATGGCCCTGTAGAAATGCAGCAACATATAGATTCAGAACATACAACACACATATAATACAGCACATGGTACAAAACAAAATCACACTTCAAAACCACTTAGACAAAAGGGATTATACACGTTTCAAATTTGTCTGTGGGATTTGGATAAGGTATACAAACATAGAGATACATCTAAATATGTATTAGTTTGTGCATGCATAGATATGTCTGTACATATACGTATAAGTAGGTATGCGCGCGCGCGCGCGCGTGTGTGTGTGTGTGTGTGTGTGTGTGTGTGTGTGTGTGTGTGTGAGACTGAAAATATACACATAAATGTGTATGTATAATTGGTATGTAAATATCTCTGTCGGTAGTGTCTGTTTTGATGTATTTTTGACCCCTAGTCAGGCGTGGATAAACGTATAGTTTTCATAAATGCGTGACGAAAAAATAAATTGAATTTAATGACGGATAGCAACAAGGATGGCAGCGTCAACTTTTACTTTGATTCAGACAAGTGATTGTGTGTTCATGCTGCTGTTTTCGTGTAGTATTATTATCATGTAATATTATTTGAAAGAAAAAAAAAAGCTAGAATTTTATTTCTGCATCATCATCATCATCATCATCATCATCATCATCATCATCATCATCATCATCATCATCATCATCATCATCATCATCATCATCATCATCATCATCATCATCATCATCATCATCATCATCATCATCATCATCATCATCATCATCATCATCATCATCATCATCATCATCATCATCATCATCATCATCATCATCATCATCATCATCATCATCATCATCATCATCATCATCATCATCATCATCATCATCATCATCATCATCATCATCATCATCATCATCATCATCATCATCATCATCATCATCATCATCATCATCATCATCATCATCATCATCATCAGCAGCAGCAGCAGCAGCAGCAGCAGCATCATCATCATCATCATCATCATCATCATCATCATCATCATCATCATCATCATCATCATCATCATCATCATCAGCAGTAAGTGTATATGGGGTGGGCAAAACTACAGCACGCTTGAGCATCAGGGTAGAATGGGAAGAAGGATGCTCAAGTCGTGACGTAGTTTGTGGTAACGGATCAGTGAACTTCGGGGACTAAAAGAAGAGATGGACGTATGATTTAACTGAGTAACATCTGGCTTGATTCTGAATAAAGCAACCTAGAACTGGAACCGTCTTGGAGTTGTTGATAGTCCATCGTCCCTTTGCTGTACTGGTACAGTACAGAATTGTTGCCCAGACCAGGACGAATAATTCAGTTGTCGCGGTACCGCTATGTACTAGGCCACTATATTTGATGCAGCTACTAATTCGTACGGCGTTTGTGGGGAAAATGCGGTGCCTATAAGACATTAGCACGTTGTCAGATTGTTGCTGAACGGACTGCAGAAAGTTTTTCAAAATGCCCGATCTAAACTGGCACAGGAACAGATTAACCTTTGATGTCCTCAGGCGATAGTGAAGTCCGTTCTCAAGTCATGTTCGAGCTTTACTGGTGGTGAAGTCCAGGCCGCTCTTAAGTCATGTTCGAGCTCTACTGGTGGTGAAGTCCAGGCCGCTCTTAAGTCATGTTCGAGCTTTACTGGTGGTGAAGTCCAGGCCGTTCTTGGATCGTTATCGAGACAATTGAGCAGTTGTCAAGTCGTCTCCGGACTCTGTTGTGTGAGAGAGCCGCTTTGTCAAATCAGTCAGCCGCTGCTCTACATTGTCAATTGTTTTAAGAAGCTGACTATCATTCATTGCTGATTTCAGAGGGCTGGCCAGTGCTGTCCTCTGATCACAATCGTTCCTTGCCGTGTTTCAAGAGCCCATCCCTGGGTGGCTGATACGTTCTATCGTTCCTTGCCGTGTTTCAAGAGCCCGTCCCTGGGTGGCTGATACGTTCAATCGTTCTTTACTGTCTTGTCGCGCCCAGTCGAGCGTTTTTGATCCTTACTGAAGCCGCTTTGTCGATCTTGGTTCAAGTACTCGAGTACCAGATATCGTGCTTCTCAGTCTCGGCATACAAGGGAAGAGACGTCAAGGACTTAGTGTTCGATTGGAAAATTTGGTTCAACGGGAACAGGGGTAATGTAATTAAATTTTTCTATTAGATAGAAAATTATTGAATTTCAGCAGAAAGATAACATCCTTTGGCTAATTTAAGACTGCATATTAATAAGTATTGATTGTTTTTTTGCTTGAATAACTGTAAATATTTCAGCATGACGGAACAAGATTCATTGGCACAAGTTTTGACGGGGGTAGGAACAGCGGTAGGTAGACTTCATACGGTCATCAAACAACAGGGAATGGCAACTGAAATTGTAAAGTGTAGTGGACAGGCCAGAGAGTGTAAGAAATGGATAACTTCCATAGAGAAATATGCATATTTGGTGTCTGCATCAGATGAAGAGAAAATGAGACTTGCTTATCAAGCGGCAACAGAACCGGTTTCGGATCATATCAGAAGAAAGTTAGAGGCTAGAGTAGATGAGACATGGGAGCAGTTCAAAGACGACCTAGCACATAAGTACGCGGAAATAACGGATCCACAACATGCGTTTTCGGCGTTGAGACAGTCTAAACAGAACACTGGAGAGACGGTACAATTGTTCAGTGATAGGTTGATTAACCTGGCTGAAGAAGCATTCTTAGGACAGAATGTACGAGGAGAGGGAGTGGAGAGGATGTTAGTCGGGATTTTTGTAGATGGCATAAAATCCGATGGATTGAAATTTAAGCTGATGAGAGAAAACCCTGAGAGGTTATCACAAGCTGTAGATATTGCAGTACAAGAAGAAAATTTGAGACGTAGATTTAGATTGAGAACAGGACGAGAAGTAGGAACTAGTCGAGAAGACAGGATTGAGGAGCCTATGGAGATAGGACAAACAAGGTTCGGATGGAATAGGAGAGGAGGTATTCAGACAGTACAAGGTAGTAATAGAAGTGCTTATGGGGAAAGAAGACAAATAAGGTATCCTACAAGTGAGACAGTAGGTAGAACGAACAACACAAATATAGTCTGTTGGTTTTGTGGACAACGCGGACATGTTTCTCGTTTTTGTGATAACAGGCGTGCCCAGTCGAATACACAAAGTAGAAATGGAAATAGAACGTTGAATAGGAATGTTGAAGATAGACACATGAATTTTACAGGTACAAGAACGCAGGAAAACCGGCGCCCTACCTATTAAATAGGACCTGTAGTAGGAGGGAAAATAATAAGGTCCCAAGGTTTAGAGAATATGTTAATAACAGGCATAGTAGGACGAGTAGAGAATACTTTCAACTAGATGAAATCAAACAGTTTAAAGAAAATAAAACAGATCATAGCTCATGTATAATAGAAATAGGAAAATATAGAGCTCAGGTTAGTGTGATTAAAGAAAGCTTTTTATATAAAATAATGAGAAATAGTAGAATATTTAAGAGTTATAATAATCTTCACTCTGTTACAGGACAGAATTTACAAGTAATTGGACAGACAATGATCAATTTTAAATTAGGGGGGATCAATGTAAGACATCTTTTTCATGTAGTGAAAGATTTAAATAGAAACATGCTTATAGGAAGAGATTTTTTAATAAAAAACGGAGTAAGACTTCTCTTTGATTTACACAAATTAAAATTCAAGGACGTGTATGTAGATATGGAAGAAGACATGCATATATCGGCACTAGTTAGAATTAAAATGTCCACGACGTTAAAACCACAGTCGGTTAATTTGATACAAGCGAAGATAAAGAGAAACCCATATTATGTGGCAGGACACACAGTTAGAATCACTGAGTTGCAAAAGGAAGTTATTGATGAGCCTGGTCTTGAAGTTCCGGATGGAATAATATCCTTAGACAAACACTTAACCTTCCCAGTGATGATTATTAACAACACAGGTAGAGAAATCAAATTATACAGAGGATGTGTAATAGCCAAACTAGAACATAACGTTAGTGATATATTGGCAACGGATAGAGTAGAAATTATTCAGAAACTTCTAGTGAAAGAGTTAATAACAGACGCGGACGCGGAAGAAGAGGGAACGTACAAATGGATGAATTGATCCATCCATCCAGAAGAAAGACAGCCCAAATACATTCACTAGACAAAATGACAAGGGAACAAGAATTGTTGGCACAGTTAAAAGCGCCACCAGAAAATAAGGAAGTATTAGAACAACTTATAAAGGAAAATCAGGATGTATTTGCAATTAATGATTTAGAATTGGGTAGGACAAAAACAGTTACAATGGAAATAGATACGGGAGATCATCCACCAATTAGTTTAAACCATATAGAACTCCCTTAAGAAATAGAGAAAGTGTCGAAAAAGCAACAGAAGACATGTTGAAAGCAGGGATAATAACAAGATCGAAGTCAGAATGGTCATCTCCGATAGTAATCGTGACCAAACCTGATGGTTCACATCGATTCTGTTGTGACTACAGGGCGTTGAACAAAATCACTAAGAATGTAGCGTACCCACTGCCGGTGATTGATGATATTTTGGGGTTGCTTAATGGCTCCACATTTTTTCACGACACTAGACGCAAGATCAGGATTCTGGTGTATCCCGATGTCGGAGGACGCTCAAAAGAAAAGTGCTTTCTGTACTCATATGGGTTCTTACGAATTCTTACGAATGCCATTCGGGGTTCGAACGGCCCCTTCTCACTACATGCTGTTAATAAATGAGGTATTAGAGGGTATGCAAAAGTTTGCATTAGCATACATAGACGACATTCTGATATTTACGGCAGGGGATGTGGATGATCATTTAAAACATATTAGATTAGTATTCGACAGATTAAGAGTACATGATGTTAAGTTGAAGCTTAGTAAATGCCAGTTTTTAAAGACAGAAACAAAATATTTAGGGTATATTATAAATAGAGACGGAATTAAACCAGACCAAGACAAGATAAAGGTTATTAAAGAATTACCTCCTCCAACTAACGTAAAAGAAGTGCGTGCGTTTATAGGAACCTGTGGGTATTATAGGCGCTTTGTCCCAGGGTTTTCTAAAATAGCAGAGCCAATTGTTAATTTAACGGGCAAATACGCTAGATTTAAATGGGATGATGAGTGTCAAAAAGCGTTCGAATTTTTAAAAAACAGTTTAACACTAGTACCACAATTGACGCATCCAGACTTGAATAAACAGTTAATACTATATACAGATGCTTCGGACAATGCTATAGGAGCGTGTTTGGTTCAACCATATGAAGGAAAAGAATCTGGAATACCAGGGGTTAAAAATGAAAGGCCAATTTATTTCTTGTCTCATAAACTTAGCAGATCTCAACGAAAATGGGCGACCATTGAGAAGGAGGCGTATGCTATTCATTATGCTCTCCAAAAACTAAATTACTACTTACATAACGCAAATTTTGTTATTAGAACTGACCATATGCCTTTAAAATCTCTGTTAGAAGCTCCAGTGCAGAACAGGAAGATACAGACGTGGGCATTGAATCTACAGGGATACAATACGAAAATTGAATACATTCCAGGTAGGATTAACACATGTGCTGATTTATTGTCTAGGGTTCCGTATCCACAGTCATCAGGAGACACAGAAGATGAAGGTGAACCAGAGATCGACGACCGAAACTGGCAAGTAAATATATTAGATTCTGCCATAATAAATAGAGAAGAGTTTGAGAGTTTACCATCGGATCAAGAGTCTGAACCTAGAGCAGAAGACCCACACTTAGCACAGTTTAATATGAAAGAAGAACAAGAATTAGATCCAAAAGTCTTACAAATAAAACAGAAATTAAAAGAAACGGAAGAGAACAAATATAAGAAGAATTATTTAGTTTTACAAGAGGACGAACAGTTATATTATATGCGTGAAAGGAACGAACAGCTAAGAAAATATATTCCAAAACATTTAGAAAATGAAGTGTTAAAAGCATATCATGATGAGAATGGTCATCTCGGGCGTGATAAATTGGTGAAAGCAATTACGAGTAAATATTATTGGCCGAACTTGTTCAGATCTGCTTGCAAATATGTAGATACGTGTGAAAGATGCAGGTTAAGGAATATGAAAACAATTAAGTGTCCTTTACAAGATACAGATATTCCTCAGTTTCCTATGCAAAAAATTAGTTTAGATATATCGGGTCCTCACCCTAGAACATTGTCAGGAAACGTGTATTTAATTCATATAGTTGACGTCTACAGTCTTTGGCCAGAAGTTTATGCAATCCCAGATAAGAGCGCAGATACTGTCATTAATATTTTTTTTACAAGAGATTGTACCAAGATTTGGTTGCCCACAAAGTATTCTTTCGGATAATGGTAGGGAATTTGTAAATAAAAAGTTCGAAATGTTATTAAAAGATTTGAATATAAAACATACAAAGACCTCATACTATAGACCTTCTTCAAATGCTAGGAACGAACGTCAACATAGGACATTGTATGATATCATAGCAAAGATCGTCGATGAACATGAAAAAGATTGGGATTTATTCTTGGGACCAGCGCTTAGCGCTATACGCACAAATCAAAATGAGAGCACGGGATTTTCACCATTCTATTTAATACATGGGAGAGAACCAGTACTACCTATAGATAATCTGTTAAAACCAAGACGGAAGTATATGGGGGAAGACTTTCAAGAGACCATCATACAGGAAATGCATAAGGCACACGTAAGATTAAAGAATAATATAATTAAAGCTAGGGAAAGACAGAAAAAGTACAAGAAAGTGAATACAAAATTGCAGGAGTTTAAAGTAGGTGATAGAGTTTATTACAAGAAACATAGAAGGAACTCTAAGTTTGATGCTCGTTGGGTCCCAGGTTATTACGTTTTAGAAAAGCTAGGAAATGTATCGTATAGTATTAAGAACCAGATCACGGGACATGTGGCAAGGGCACACGTGGAACACTTAAGAAGAGATGATGATGAGAAGGGAAATGATAATTATAATAATAATTGTTATTCAGACACCGGATACTTAGATGAACAAGTCGTCAGGAGAACTACAATAACCCCAGGTTTTAGAAAAGATACAGCACAAAATCAGTCAATAACAACTCCAGTTGACGGTGATACTCAAGAACAGACAATACCGAAAACGATAGAAGAAGAAAAAGTGAATGAGAGTCATTATGATAGTATAGAATCTATGGAAGAGGAAACAGGTGCTCCATTTAAGAATACTAGACAAGCAACGAAAAGAAGAGTGGATAGACAAAGAGAAAGAAAGGTGAAAAGACAGAGGAGAATTAGAGATTATTCAACAAGCGGTGAAGATATGCCTCTACTAGAAAGGTCCATAAGAAATAGTGACAGACAAATTAGATGGGATATTGAACGGAAGAGATTAGCGGCTGCTAGCGAGAGACATACAGGTGATGAAGAGGAAATGGATGAAAAGTCAGAATCAAATAGTAGTATGGAAGAAACTAATAAGTTATACGAAGAAGATGATATTGATGTGGAGATAGCACTTATTCAAAGAAACTTGGAGTTATTGAAGAACTGGAAACGTAAGAAGTAATGATTAGAAAATACTGCAGATGGCAAGATATAAGTTTCATGATGTGAAAAGGAAATATTTGATGAAGTATATGAAACGCTGGAAATGGAAAAGGCTTCTATAGATACTTTTCATAAATGGTCTTGAGGAGTAGTTAAGCATTGAGATAACTAATATAGAGGTAGGTTCGAGTGAGGCATATATTTTTTCCTCTCTGTGATGGAATTGCTGGTTGATTTTATGTTTCAACTTCATGAGTTTTTGTAGATAGACAAGTTGGATAAAGGTACAGCAGGTGGATGTGCTCTATAGTAGATAGACAGTTTTTTGTTGGTGCTAGAAATGTCGTGGTTAACGGTAATAATTAAGAAGTTGTAGTGATGGTTGGTACAAATCCAAGGGAAACAATTGGTGTGCCGAGCCACAGGTTAATTAGTAGATAGATGACGGCTGGTACATTGAGATGACATTGAGATAATCGCCACATTAGTAATAGATAAAATGAGGTAACCTGTAGTTACAGTGCTTGCTTAAGATGATATTTGTGATGTGTTAGAAGTTAGGCTGGAAAAAGATAGAAAATTGTGAGGGGAGAGAATCAATGATAGTACGGTCATTGCTGATTAGTGATTTTTTTGGTTCTAAGTTAAAAAATTGGTCTGTAGTTAACAGATATACATACGTGGCAGTGAAGTGTTTTGTTTTCTCGGTTATAGAAAAAGTGGAATGATATGTGTTACATTAGTTCGTATAGGAGGCCAATGTTGATGGGCCACTGTACGTAGTTAATTTTAAGGGAGTTATATTTTTTTGAAAACCTTCTCTTGAGCGAGAAGACAATTGTTTTATTCAGTCTGAGTTTTGATGTCTCATATATAATATGTTTTTTTTGCTTGAGTTGGTCCTGTAAAATGATTGTTATTATTTGATTGTTTTATTGAGTCTGAGTTTTTGATGTCTCATATATAATATGTTTTTTTTGCTTGATTTGGTCCTGTGAAATGCTTGTTGTTATTTGAATAGGATTATTGTGTTCCTAGACTTTTGCATACAAACTATTGGTCCGTAAAAGAGACCAATAGTGATAGGTAATAATAGAATATTTTCTTCTGATGTGATAAGATGCATGTAATATTATTTTAAAATGTGTTTTTCTTTGAATAAGTTGGGGGTATGATGTCTTGTTTTGATTTTATTTCGCTTAACTCATAATTTGATTAAGTTGTTTTGTGTATTAGGTTACCTTGTTAGTAAATATGTTATAAATTTAATTAAGTAAATTTAATTTCTAAATAGTTATGGTGTTGGCTAGAATAAAGAAAATATATGGGGTTTTATTTAAGACCCTTTGTTCAGAAAAGAGTTAATAAAACTACTAAGGGCTAATAGAGAGACACATTCTCTTTGCTGTGAAAATCGGCATGAAGATATAAGGTTGGAGGGGAGACTGTGAATGGCAGCATATAACTGGGTATATATATTGGTGGACAAAGAAGCAGATTATGGGATGTGAGGGGGCAAGATATAGGAGCTGTGAAAAACCAGCGTTAAATTAAATTTAAAATGTTCATGGAATATGAACATTGGCTTGTGGTAAAAGAGAGGTAACGGAAATATAGACAAGATTGTGGATGGCAATATAAATGTTGAATATATAAATGTTGAGAAAACTTATGTCAACTTGATTTATAGAGAGCAAAGATCTATTTCATAAGATGTATGTTAAAAAATTATTTTACAAAAATTTTTTTATTGGCAAGGGAGGTAAATGTGATTGTGTTGACTATTCATTACTTTATGTAAATGTGATCATGTTGACTATTCATTCTTTATGCTTTTCACTGGGTGCGCACCCCTTCTTTGCTTTTTCTAACTACATTGTTGTTGTCCATCCTGTGTTGTGAAAGAGTGAAGAATTTCATAGTTTCAAGTATACGATAACGATTTATACGAGCTGTTCTTATGATATGTATATTTTCTATAGGAACCTTGAGGGGCCAAGAATATGGCAGGGGAAAGAGTTACGAACAGATTGTTTTACTTAAAATAAAGTTGCTTTGGGGAAGATTAGAGGGGCTGTGGGAAGTAAGGAAAGAGAGGGAATAGAGTAGGGGGATTGGGAGTAAGACTTTTTAAGGGAAAAAGTCTTTAGAATACATAGGAAGGTGTAGCAGTAAGTGTATATGGGGTGGGCAAAACTACAGCACGCTTGAGCATCAGGGTAGAATGGGAAGAAGGATGCTCAAGTCGTGACGTAGTTTGTGGTAACGGATCAGTGAACTTCGGGGACTAAGAAGAGATGGACGTATGATTTAATTGAGTAACATCTGGCTTGATTCTGAATAAAGCAACCTAGAACTGGAACAGTCTTGGAGTTTTTGATAGTCCATCGTCCCTTTGCTGTACTGGTACACATCATCATCATCATCATCATCATCATCATCATCATCATCATCATCATCATCATCATCATCATCATCATCATCATCATCATCATCATCATCATCATCATCATCATCATCATCATCATCATCATCATCATCATCATCATCATCATCATCATCATCATCATCATCATCATCATCATCATCATCATCATCATCATCATCATCATCATCATCATCATCATCATCATCATCATCATCATCATCATCATCATCATCATCATCATCATCATCATCATCATCATCATCATCATCATCATCATCATCATCATCATCATCATCATCATCATCATCATCATCATCATCATCATCATCATCATCATCATCATCATCATCATCATCATCATCATCATCATCATCATCATCATCATCATCAAGTAATGTGTAGGCAATTGCACATGCCATAAATGTAATAGTATCGCATATGTGTATATTAATGCATTTGTTGTATTCGGAATTTTAAAGGAAAACATGAATTTAAAAAAAAATGTTTTACAGGCCAAATAATCTGACAATTATTATTATTATTATTATTATTATTATTATTATTATTATTATTATTATTATTACTTATTATTATTAATATGTTTATTACTACTGCTACCATTATTATTAATTTTTCCATTTTATATTTGAATGTGCAACATGAAATATATTGTGGATGTGTGGTTGTGTCGTTGGCAGTAACATATGTATGCGTCTGGGTGTGGATGCAGGTGTGTATGTGTGGTGCATGTATTTGCACGCGCATGTGTACGAGTGTGTGTTTGTGTGTGTGCGCGCGCGTGTAGCAGCCTTTAAACCAAGGCGATATCTCAAGTATTAAAATGACGTTATATGGTATGGATATTTTTGAAAAGGGAAAAATATACACCACCATGTATAAACAAATTAAATAAACCCTTTAGGTACCCTAAGCTAAAGTGTCTTGTAGTGTCTTGTAGTGGTCAGATTTTAAAGTCCTTCCAATTGTATCTGAAACCCAGTCACTATCACAGCTTTGAACCGATTACCTCCCTGGGGACAGGCCATGGACTCTAATTGCTAGTTATACATCCCTGATTCTTGTCCCCCAAACAAAAAGAGTCATGGACATTTACAGGACACTAGAGCGTCATCCTGTAATTTGACATCAGGCCAACAACATCAACAATGTGAACCTTCACCTCGGTAGCTAAGTGACCCAGAAATTACAAAGTCTCACGTTAGATTTTACTTTAATAATTTATACGTTGTGAAGAGAAACCAGATATCAGGGCGTCCATTGGGGGGAACAGTCGTTAACATCGTGCACGGAGCTTGCAGTATTGAAACATTGTATATATTGCATTAACAAGTACATTTTATTCATTTTTGCCGTAAAGAGTATTCCAAACTTTAGGATGTTAAATTATTGTGTTAACTGTAAATAAGTGGTGTCATTATATTAAAAATTTAACAATTAATACAACTAATTGCTTCTTTAGAAAATTGTTAGCAAGTTATGTCCCTTGCAAACAATAAATTGATATTATGTTCCCGTGAAAAAGAGGTATTTGTTTCCCTTTAAATTTCGCTTACCAAGTGCACAGGCCGTCGAGAGCACGCACGATAGCTAATGGTTAGCCCGTAGATCATGTAATTGAGTCCCCACTATTGCTCCCGGGTTGACTCAGCCGAAACTAAGCACCACGAAATGTTCTGGAAAGTAAAGGCGAAGTGTGCGCTATTGACCACATCACCCATTGAGTACCAATTGTTTTACAAAAATGTGGCACTGCCAGCTGAAGGGAATGACATACACACCTAACTAGTACCAGATGAGGAGCTTCGGATTTTAATGTTGTATATACTCCTGTCGCGAAACGCAAGTGGGTCTCAGGGGGACAACACAGTACCCACTCTGTCCCACCTCGTCTCGGTGGCTAGTCCACATTTTAATGCGGGTGAGGGGGGATTTCCGAGTAAAAGAAGAGTTAGGTCCGTCTTCTGGGTCCTTGAGATGTTATGTATAGGGATTGTCATGAACTTCACGGGTCCCGAGAATCATCACTCAACTCTTCATCAACTTCCACTTTTGGCGTCAAGCGTCGCGGGGAGGAATAATTGGCGCTCCAGCGCCCGATGGGTGGCACTGGATAGTGTCATTCCGTGTGATAGTAAAATGTCTTTAATGTCGTCAATCCATTTTCTTCTGGGGCGTCCTCTTGCTATTTTCGCAGATAATCTTTGATGAAGGGCCAGTGATGGTAGTGATAGTGTTGCATTCTAACGAGATTATCAAACCACTTGATCTTCTGCCTTTCAATAAATGTGATACAAGGTGTTGATCCCACTGTCTGTCTGACAACATTTCTTATTCGGTCTCGGATCGTTAAGTAGGCAGCTCTCCTCAGGCATCTCATCTCACAGGTGTCGATTTTGCGAAAGTGTGATTTGGATAATGTCCAAGTTTGAGATTGGTAGCATAGGGTTGGTGTGAATATGCTGATTATTATATGTCGTTTTGTGGACATTAGTATATTTGGATGTTTCAGTATAGGTGATAGTTGAAATGTAAGTGCACTTGCTTTTGCTTTTTGACACATGATTTCGATTTCTCTGTCCAATCTGCTATCTTCTGTGATCATACGTCCAAGATATTTGAATTCTTTAACTTGTTTCAGATATGTGCTAATTATCTGTATACTTAGTGGATCACGAGATCTGCTAACTTTCATTACTTCGGTTTTGGCTGTATTTATACTCATATTGTATATGATTTTGCAGTCGCTCATTTTGCCCTCGTCGCTATAAAACAGACACTGATCGTATGCAAATGGAAGTTCAGTTGTTTCATCTGAAGTAACAAGTTCAACATTTTCTGAATCTGTTCTGTCTGCCTTTGTTATAGACGAGTTCTACGAATATCTTAGATAAAGAAAAGAACAAATGCATCCATACTTCAAGAGCTGAATATTGAAGAAGGTTGGCTATTAAAGACGATAAAACAAGAAAACTGAAATATTTTGGTCACTTGAAACGTAACGAAAGTTTGGAGAGAACACTAATGGAGGGGTATATGCCTGGGAACTGGTCTCCCTGGCCTAGGTGTTAGCGTCTTTCTCCGTAAACCCGTATATTCTCGTGAGTGACGTAACTTGCGCGAGAATCTGTAGCGGTTCTCGCCGAGTTGGTAACTTAGGGGTATGTGAGCCGGCAGCTCAGAAAGCAATGGAAAACTATTGAGCTTAATTTTGCCAAGAAATCAACAATCAGCTGAAAGATGCTGATGTTGACAGCGATGTCCTGTAAAGGATATGCGAAAAAAAATATGCACAGGAAGAGAGGAAGAGGAAGGCAAAGGAGAAGATGGGTGCAGGGTGTGGCGGATGATCTCCGGATGGGTGTATCGGACGCGGGGCATCTTGCTTATGATCGAGAGGTTTTTCGGAGGGTTGTTATGAGAGCGAGGTTCTGCAAAGGGGATGCTACTGAATGAATGAATGAATGAATGAATGAATGAATGAATGAATGAATGAATGTTCTGTCAAGGCTTGCTTCTTTTGATATTCTGTCCATGTAGATAGGGGAGAGTGGTACATGGCCGCGATGTTTTCTAAGCAACTGTCCTTGTATCCCGCAATCTTCAAGATTTGGCCGTAGACAGCGAAAAACCTGGCAATGGTTCACGTCTGCTTCCTCGCAGCACAACTTAAACACTGAATCGCAACTCGGCGAGAAATATGTTTCAATTTACATCTCATGGAGACAACTAGCAGTCTTTTCATTGTCCTCATTTCCAGCATCCTTGGTAAGTACGTGCCGTTGATGACTTGTACTTGCATCCGTTGGATCGTTATCCCAGGCCACGCTGGTGTGTGGGAAACGAGCGGTCGGGCAGAATGGCTAGGTCTGCACAGCTGGGTGACGTATTGGTGCATGGTAAGGCAGATGTGGTCAGTGGAAGAACAGATAAACCACCATGGTAGGGAGTGACCAGTGGATCTGACCGACAATTAGTACTTCGTGGAAAAGCCAGACGGACACAGAATCAGATAGCTGGTACCATTTTTAGTTTTTACTGCGACACTTCTCACTTGTATCTCGGTCTACAGCTTCCCCGTCTGCCTTCAACTCTCCCCTCCATGATGGTTGTGACAAGAGTGATATGTTTGTTATTCTGATTATTTTATTCACATTCCCTCGCTGTGAACTCAAGCGTAGTTCTTACACGTGCTGCCACTTCTAGTGCACTGAACTGATTTGTTGCCTGTGAATTAGCTTTCCCTATTACCAGTGTCCCTCGCCATCAGGCGAACCCACTCCGACATAAGAGGTATCTTCTTTTTTTTAATGTCTTTCGTTAACTCTCTTTTCATATCCAATCTCTTTAGAACATCTATGTTTGATTGTTCTTAAGTGATGTAGGGTAGAGAGAGAGAGAGAGAGAGAGAGAGAGAGAGAGAGAGAGAGAGAGAGAGAGAGAGAGAGAGAGAGAGAGAGAGAGAGAGAGAGGCTAGTATTTCACTGTGAGTTGCAGCCATGGGATAGTCTAGGATCTTGTTTTATCCCTATCTCTTTTCCCAATCTCCTACCTCAGAAGTCGGAGTACGTTCGCCTGATAGTGAGGGACACTGATAATAAGGACAGCTAATCCTCAAGCTAATCCTATTTTGGTAGTCACTAGGAAGAAGGAAATACCACAATGTAATATGCAAATACAAATGGCAATATTCTTAAACAAGTGAATCGGTACAATTATCTTGGAACAGTCATAACATCTGATGGGAGATGCCTTGAAGAGATTAGAACAAGAATCGCCATCGGGAAGGTAGCCTTTTGCAAGATGGAAAACATACTGACCAACACAAAGATGTCATTTACAACGAGAAAAGGAGTATTGAGGTGCTACATAGAACTTGTACTTTTGTATGGATGTGAAGCGTGTAGACTGAGCAGAAAAGCTGAAAAACATCTGATGGCTATGTAAATGTGGTTTCCGAGGAAAATGCAAAGAAAACCATGGGCAGATAGAAAAACCAACAACCAAGACCTATAAGAAACAAATGAAAACCGTAAATTGATTAGAGAATTTAAAAGAAGACCCCTCTGCTGTGTGTCCACGGTGACGAGGTAGAGGGGCTTGCGTGTTCCAATAACCCAAGAGCTATGCCTACGGTAGCACAGCTACTGGTAGGGTCACCCATGTCGGACAGGTCAAGGGAGAGGAACCAGACTAAAAAACGCACATACCTGCTGCCTTGTAGGATAGACTGAGGGACAATCAAAGGCTAGGGAAAGCACACCTGAAAAATGCTTATCGAAATCGGATGTACTGAGCCACAGGCTTGACAAAGCAGTGCAACGTAACTTAATCAATTCATGATGTCACAAATTAAAATTAATCGTTATGGTGCTAATCCCGTGAAGTCCCATCAGGCGGTGATAGTGCCGGGCCCCCTGCCTCGAGGGGGTCCACCCATGACTACTGGTGGTCACCTTCCTCAGTGCTGTGGAGTCAAGGCACAGAGGAGTAGGTTAAGAGCTATTGACCAAACACCCCAGACACTCAACATACTATAGTGGAATGAAGAAGGAGTTTATAACAAGAAAGTCCCCTTAACACTTCATCTTCATAAAGATAGTGACACAAAGTGAATGTTGACTAAGTGACAGATAGAGTGGCTATGGTTGTGTCTAGGGTATGTCCTTGTAACAATGTGATGTTGAACAACAGATTAATCAAGATGTATCACCACCAAACACCAGTCAGTGAACAAGCGTTAATTTGCGCACATAATATTCCTTTAATTCTGAATTAACACAGGCACATGTAACATATAAATCCAGGAACAATAATTCTCTAAGAATATATCTCCATCCCAATGGAACACGTCGAATAACACTGCCTCTCAAGGCTACTAAAATCTCGTCCCACACGACAGGTATACTAGCCTCTCTCTCGGCCCGACTCAAAGTAACCCACTATGGGTCTCGAATTCCACTCACTATCCCTGGAACCCACAGTGCGGAGTTATCTTCCAAACTCCGTCACAATTCTTCACTTTATCAGACCACGACCTTCTCCTGGTCTGGTCTACACTCCACTCCCTCTCAGCTCGGAGTCCAAACATCAACTGCCCCGTCAATCTTTGTCCCTGTCTTTTTAACAATTCTATCCCCCACAATGCTTCACACACAACACACAACCTCACTGCTCCAACTGTCTGCCTCACCAGCATCCTAGCCAGCTGACCTCTTCTCAGCTCCCCCTTTCACTTACTGTCTTCTCATTTACGCCCTCTGGGGGACTTACTATCCGCCCTATTTTATCTCGTGAACTGTTTATCTTGTACGGCCACTCACTTTAATGCCACTGAACACAGGCATGTGACACTACCCCACCCTCAAAAGAAAACATCGTTTTCAAATGTTGGGAGACTCATACTTATCAAATATGTGACCCAGACACATTGCCTGGGTAGTCGTTAGTATAAATCCAACTTACTCTAGCTACCACACTTAATAATATATCAAATACTCATAGTAAACTCCCATATTCCCCACACATAAATACAACCATCTTTCTATCTTTTGTATCAATGCATGAACTAATACATCACATAATAATAATAATACATCATAGAAAAGCATTATACTTATGTACCCAAGGTTTTTTCTT
>JACEFZ010016080.1:0-22500 GCA_014155875.1 Cepaea nemoralis
GAAACTTAGAAACAGGGAACGTCAGACGACAACAGAGAAGGACAAGGGAGAGGACCTTGGGTGATTCGGCTGAGGCGCGACATATTGTGTGAAGCCTGTGTTCGTTTGGAGATTTGGTTGTGAGAAGGCAAAGGCTTGGCTTGAGGACTATCAGGTGGAGGATGTCTAACGAAGAAAGTGTCAATATTGAATAGAGGACCTGAAGGCATGGAACACCTAGACAATCTGTGAAAATGAGAACAGCGAGATAGATTGAGCTCCTAACTACAGTCGGACATTACTGGGATGGAGTCGTAAATATTTTGGTGTGAATGCCGTTCCTGTGTTAAAAGGGACAATTCATTTTCTCGATGAATCCATTGTATTGATCCAGCGCATCATTAAAAGAATGTGTGAGTACTGTTGTTTAGGAAGGCGTCGGTTGATTCTTCGCATTCACAGTTCGAGCTTATTATTGCTTCAACGTTAACGTTGCCAATTTGATAATTGCGGGAGTTGCGTTGTGGCAGTGCACTCACTAGTAAAAGCATCTGCCACTAGTAGCAGTTGCATATCTGTGGACTACACTCGAGTTGGCGCTTGTTGGTAGTCCTGGTTAGTTGGCACTTGTTGGTAGTCCTGGTTAGTTGGCGCTTGTTGGTAGTCCTGGTTAGTTGGCGCTTGTTGGTAGTCTTGGTTAGTTGGCGCTTGTTGGTAGTCCTGGTAAGTTGGCGCTTGTTGGTAGTCCTGGTTAGTTGGCGCTTGTTGGTAGTCCTGGTTAGTTGGCGCTTGTTGGTAGTCCTGGTTAGTTGGCGCTTGTTGGTAGTCCTGGTTAGTTGGCGATTGTCTGTAATCCTGGTTAGTTGGCACTTGTTGGTAGTCCTGGTTAGTTGGCACTTGTTGGTAGTCCTGGTTAGTTGGCACTTGTTGGTAGTCCTGGTTAGTTGGCACTTGTTGGTAGTCCTGGTTAGTTGGCGCTTGTTGGTAGTCCTGGTTAGTTGGCGATTGTCTGTAGTCCTGGTTAGTTGGCGCTTGTTGGTAGTCCTGGTTAGTTGGCACTTGTTGGTAGTCCTGGTTAGTTGGCACTTGTTGGTAGTCCTTGTTAGTTGGCGCTTGTTGGTAGTCCTGGTTAGTTGGCGCTTGTTGGTAGTCCTGGTTAGTTGGCGATTGTCGGTAGTCCTGGTTAGTTGGCGATTGTCTGTAGTCCTGGTTAGTTGGCGCTTGTTGGTAGTCCTGGTTAGTTGGCGCTTGTTGGTAGTCCTGGTTGGTTGGCACTTGTTGGTAGTCCTGGTTAGTTGGCGATTGTCTGTAGTCCTGGTTAGTTGGCGCTTGTTGTAGTCCTGGTTAGTTGGCGCTTGTTGGTAGTCCTGCTTAGTTGGCGATTGTCTGTAGTCCTGGTTAGTTGGCGCTTGTTGGTAGTTCTGGTTAGTTGGCGCTTGTTGGTAGTCCTGGTTGGTTGGCACTTGTTGGTAGTCCTGGTTGGTTGGCACTTGTTGGTAGTCCTGATTGGTTGGCACTTGTTGGTAGTCCTGGTTGGTTGGCACTTGTTGGTAGTCCTGGTTAGTTGGCACTTGTTGGTAGTCCTGGTTAGTTGGCGCTTGTTGGTAGTCCTGGTTAGTTGGCACTTGTTGGTAGTCCTGGTTAGTTGGCACTTGTTGGTAGTCCTGGTTAGTTGGCACTTGTTGGTAGTCCTGGTAAGTTGGCACTTGTTGGTAGTCCTGGTTAGTTGGCACTTGTTGGTAGTCCTGGTTGGTTGGCACTTGTTGGTAGTCCTGGTTAGTTGGCACTTGTTGGTAGTCCTGGTTGGTTGGCACTTGTTGGTAGTTCTGGTTAGTTGGCACTTGTTGGTAGTCCTGGTTAGTTGGCACTTGTTGGTAGTCCTGGTTAGTTGGCGCTTGTTGGTAGTCCTGGTTAGTTGGCACTTGTTGGTAGTCCTGGTTAGTGGCACTTGTTGGTAGTCCTGGTTGGTTGGCACTTGTTGGTAGTCCTGGTTAGTTGGCACTTGTTGGTAGTCCTGGTTGGTTGGCACTTGTTGGTAGTCCTGGTTGGTTGGCACTTGTTGGTAGTCCTGGTTAGTTGGCACTTGTTGGTAGTCCTGGTAAGTTTGCACTTGTTGGTAGTCCTGGTTAGTTGGCGCTTGTTGGTAGTCCTGGTTAGTTGGCGCTTGTTGGTAGTCCTGGTTAGTTGGCACTTGTTGGTAGTCCTGGTTAGTTGGCGCTTGTTGGTAGTCCTGGTTAGTTGGCACTTGTTGGTAGTCCTGGTTAGTTGGCACTTGTTGGTAGTCCTGGTTAGTTGGCACTTGTTGGTAGCCCTGGTTAGTTGGCACTTGTTGTTAGTCCTGGTTAGTTGGCGCTTGTTGGTAGTCCTGGTTACTTGGCACTTGTTGGTAGTCGTGGTTAGTTGGCGCTTGTTGGTAGTCCTGGTTGGTTGGCACTTGTTGGTAGTCCTGGTTAGTTGGCACTTGTTGGTAGTCCTGGTAAGTTGGCACTTGTTGGTAATCCTGGTTAGTTGGCATTTGTTGGTAGTCGTGGTTAGTTGGCGCTTGTTGGTAGTCCTGGTTGGTTGGCACTTGTTGGTAGTACTGATTAGTTGGTGCTTGCTGGTAGTCGTGGTTAGTTGGCGCTTGTTGGTAGTCCTGGTTGGTTGGCACTTGTTTGTAGTCCTGGTTAGTTGACACTTGTTGGTAGTCGTGGTTAGTTGGCACTTGTTGGTAGTCGTGGTTAGTTGGCACTTGTTGGTAGTCCTGGTTAGTTGGCACTTGTTGGTAGTCCTGGTAAGTTGGCACTTGTTGGTAGTCCTGGTTAGTTGGCGCTTGTTGGTAGTTCTGGTTGGTTGGCACTTGTTGGTAGTCCTGGTTAGTTGGCACTTGTTGGGTAGTCCTGGTTAGTTGGCACTTGTTGGTAGTCCTGGTTAGTTGGCACTTGTTGTTAGTCTCTGGTTAGTTGGCGCTTGTTGGTAGTCCTGGTTAGTGGCCACTTGTTGGTAGTCATGGTTAGTTGGCGCTTGTGGTAGTCCTGGTTGGTTGGCACTTGTTGGTAGTCCTAGTTAGTTGGCACTTGTTGGTAGTCCTGGTAAGTTGGCACTTGTTGGTAGTCCTGGTTAGTTGGCGCTTGTTGGTAGTCCTGGTTGGTTGGCACTTGTTGGTAGTCCTGGTTAGTTGGTGCTTGCTGGTAGTCGTGGTTAGTTGGCGCTTGTTGGTAGTCCTGGTTGGTTGGCACTTGTTTGTAGTCCTGGTTAGTTGGCACTTGTTGGTAGTCGTGGTTAGTTGGCACTTGTTGGTAGTCCTGGTTAATTGGCACTTGTTGGTAGTCCTGGTAAGTTGGCACTGTTGGTAGTCTGGTTAGTTGGCACTTGTTGGTAGTCGTGGTTAGTTGGCACTTGTTGGTAGTCCTGGTTAGTTGGCACTTGTTGGTAGTCCTGGTTAGTTGGCACTTGTTGGTAGTCCTGGTTAGTTGGCGCTTCTCGGTAGTCCTGGTTAGTTGGCGCTTCTCGGTAGTCCTGTTAGTTGGCGCTTGTTGGTAGTCCTGGTTAGTTGGCGCTTGTTGGTAGTCCTGGTTAGTTGGCGCTTGTTGGTAGTCTGGTTAGTTGGCGCTTGTTGGTAGTCCTTGTTAGTTGGCGCTTGTTTGGTAGTCCTGGTTAGTTGGCGCTTTTTGGTAGTCCTGGTTAGTTTGGCACTTGCTGGTAGTCCTGGTTTAGTTGGCGCTTGTTGGTAAGTCCTGGTTAGTTGGCGCTTTTTGGTAGTCCTGGTTAGTTGGCGCTTGTTGTAGTCCTGGTTAGTTGGCACTTGCTGGTAGTCGTGGTTAGTTGGCACCTGCTGGTAATCCTGGTTAGTTGGCGCTTGTTGGTAGTCCTGGTTAGTTGGCGCTTTTTGGTAGTCCTGGTTAGTTGGCGCTTGTTGGTAGTCCTGGTTAGTTGGCACTTGCTGGTAGTCCTGGTTAGTTGGCACTTGCTGGTAATCCTGGTTAGTTGGCGCTTGTTGGTAGTCCTGGTTAGTTGGCGCTTTTTGGTAGTCCTGGTTAGTTGGCGCTTGTTGGTAGTCCTGGTTAGTTGGCACTTGCTGGTAGTCGTGGTTAGTTGGCACTTGCTGGTAATCCTGGTTAGTTGGCGCTTGTTGGTAGTCCTGGTTAGTTGGCGCTTGTTGGTAGTCCTGGTTAGTTGGCGCTTGTTGGTAGTCCTGGTTAGTTGGCGCTTGTTGGTAGTCCTGGTTAGTTGGCGATTGTCTGTAGTCCTGGTAAGTTGGCGCTTGTTGGTAGTCCTGGTTAGTTGGCACTTGCTGGTAGTCGTGGTTAGTTGGCACTTGCTGGTAATCCTGGTTAGTTGGGGCTTGTTGGTAGTCCTGGTTAGTTGGCGCTCGTTGGTAGTCCTGGTTAGTTGGCGCTTGTTGGTAGTCCTGGTTAGTTGGCGCTTGTTGGTAGTCCTGGTTAGTTGGCGCTTGTTGGTAGTCCTGGTTAGTTGGCGCTTGTTGGTAGTCCTGGTTAGTTGGCGCTTGTTGGTAGTCCTGGTTAGTTGGCGATTGTCAGTAGTCCTGGTAAGTTGGCGCTTGTTGGTAGTCCTGGTTAGTTGGCACTTGTTGGTAGTCCTGGTTAGTTGGCGCTTGTTGGTAGTCCTGGTTAGTTGGCGATTGTCTGTAGTCCTGGTAAAGTTGGCGCTTGTTGCTAGTCCTGGTAAGTTGGTGCTTGTTGGTAGTCCTGGTTAGTTGGCACTTGTTGGTAGTCCTGGTTAGTTGGCGATTGTCTGTAGTCCTGGTTAGTTGGCGCTTGTTGGTAGTCCTGGTTAGTTGGCGATTGTCTGTAGTCCTGGTTAGTTGGCGCTTGTTGGTAGTCCTGGTTAGTTGGCGCTTGTTGGTAGTCCTGGTTAGTTGGCGCTTGTTGGTAGTCCTGGTTAGTTGGCGATTGTCAGTAGTCCTGGTAAGTTGGCGCTTGTTGGTAGTCCTGGTTAGTTGGCACTTGTTGGTAGTCCTTGTTAGTTGGCGCTTGTTGGTAGTCCTGGTTAGTTGGCGCTTGTTGGTAGTCCTGGTTAGTTGGCGATTGTCGGTAGTCCTGGTTAGTTGGCGATTGTCTGTAGTCCTGGTTAGTTGGCGCTTGTTGGTAGTCCTGGTTAGTTGGCGCTTGTTGGTAGTCCTGGTTGGTTGGCACTTGTTGGTAGTCCTGGTTAGTTGGCGATTGTCTGTAGTCCTGGTTAGTTGGCGCTTGTTGGTAGTCCTGGTTAGTTGGCGCTTGTTGGTAGTCCTGCTTAGTTGGCGATTGTCTGTAGTCCTGGTTAGTTGGCGCTTGTTGGTAGTTCTGGTTAGTTGGCGCTTGTTGGTAGTCCTGGTTGGTTGGCACTTGTTGGTAGTCCTGGTTGGTTGGCACTTGTTGGTAGTCCTGATTGGTTGGCACTTGTTGGTAGTCCTGGTTGGTTGGCACTTGTTGGTAGTCCTGGTTAGTTGGCACTTGTTGGTAGTCCTGGTTAGTTGGCGCTTGTTGGTAGTCCTGGTTAGTTGGCACTTGTTGGTAGTCCTGGTTAGTTGCACTTGTTGGTAGTCCTGGTTAGTTTGGCACTTGTTGGTAGTCCTGGTAAGTTGGCACTTGTTGGTAGTCCTGGTTAGTTGGCACTTGTTGGTAGTCCTGGTTGGTTGGCACTTGTTGGTAGTCCTGGTTAGTTGGCACTTGTTGGTAGTCCTGGTTGGTTGGCACTTGTTGGTAGTTCTGGTTAGTTGGCACTTGTTGGTAGTCCTGGTTAGTTGGCACTTGTTGGTAGTCCTGGTTAGTTGGCACTTGTTGGTAGTCCTGGTTAGTTGGCGCTTGTTGGTAGTCCTGGTTAGTTGGCGATTGTCTGTAGTCCTGGTTAGTTGGCGCTTGTTGGTAGTCCTGGTTAGTTGGCACTTGTTGGTAGTCCTGGTTAGTTGGCACTTGTTGGTAGTCCTTGTTAGTTGGCGCTTGTTGGTAGTCCTGGTTAGTTGGCGCTTGTTGGTAGTCCTGGTTAGTTGGCGATTGTCGGTAGTCCTGGTTAGTTGGCGATTGTCTGTAGTCCTGGTTAGTTGGCGCTTGTTGGTAGTCCTGGTTAGTTGGCGCTTGTTGGTAGTCCTGGTTGGTTGGCACTTGTTGGTAGTCCTGGTTAGTTGGCGATTGTCTGTAGTCCTGGTTAGTTGGCGCTTTTTGGTAGTCCTGGTTAGTTGGCGCTTGTTGGTAGTCCTGCTTAGTTGGCGATTGTCTGTAGTCCTGGTTAGTTGGCGCTTGTTGGTAGTTCTGGTTAGTTGGCGCTTGTTGGTAGTCCTGGTTGGTTGGCACTTGTTGGTAGTCCTGGTTGGTTGGCACTTGTTGGTAGTCCTGATTGGTTGGCACTTGTTGGTAGTCCTGGTTGGTTGGCACTTGTTGGTAGTCCTGGTTAGTTGGCACTTGTTGGTAGTCCTGGTTAGTTGGCGCTTGTTGGTAGTCCTGGTTAGTTGGCACTTGTTGGTAGTCCTGGTTAGTTGGCACTTGTTGGTAGTCCTGGTTAGTTGGCACTTGTTGGTAGTCCTGGTAAGTTGGCACTTGTTGGTAGTCCTGGTTAGTTGGCACTTGTTGGTAGTCCTGGTTGGTTGGCA
Source organism: Cepaea nemoralis (assembly GCA_014155875.1). Taxonomy (NCBI): domain Eukaryota; kingdom Metazoa; phylum Mollusca; class Gastropoda; order Stylommatophora; family Helicidae; genus Cepaea; species Cepaea nemoralis. The sequence goes on from JACEFZ010016080.1 coordinate 6,545, forward strand.
CTTGTTGGTAGTCCTGGTTAGTTGGCACTTGTTGGTAGTCCCTGGTTGGTTGGCACTTGTTGGTAGTTCTGGTTAGTTGGCACTTGTTGGTAGTCCTGGTTAGTTGGCACTTGTTGGTAGTCCTGGTTAGTTGGCGCTTGTTGGTAGTCCTGGTTAGTTGGCACTTGTTGGTAGTCCTGGTTAGTGGCACTTGTTGGTAGTCCTGGTTGGTTGGCACTTGTTGGTAGTCCTGGTTAGTTGGCACTTGTTGGTAGTCCTGGTTGGTTGGCACTTGTTGGTAGTCCTGGTTGGTTGGCACTTGTTGGTAGTCCTGGTTAGTTGGCACTTGTTGGTAGTCCTGGTAAGTTTGCACTTGTTGGTAGTCCTGGTTAGTTGGCGCTTGTTGGTAGTCCTGGTTAGTTGGCGCTTGTTGGTAGTCCTGGTTAGTTGGCACTTGTTGGTAGTCCTGGTTAGTTGGCGCTTGTTGGTAGTCCTGGTTAGTTGGCACTTGGTTGGTAGTCCTGGTTAGTTGGCACTTGTTGGTAGTCCTGGTTAGTTGGCACTTGTTGGTAGCCCTGGTTAGTTGGCACTTGTTGTTAGTCCTGGTTAGTTGGCGCTTGTTGGTAGTCCTGGTTACTTGGCACTTGTTGGTAGTCGTGGTTAGTTGGCGCTTGTTGGTAGTCCTGGTTGGTTGGCACTTGTTGGTAGTCCTGGTTAGTTGGCACTTGTTGGTAGTCCTGGTAAGTTGGCACTTGTTGGTAATCCTGGTTAGTTGGCATTTGTTGGTAGTCGTGGTTAGTTGGCGCTTGTTGGTAGTCCTGGTTGGTTGGCACTTGTTGGTAGTACTGATTAGTTGGTGCTTGCTGGTAGTCGTGGTTAGTTGGCGCTTGTTGGTAGTCCTGGTTGGTTGGCACTTGTTTGTAGTCCTGGTTAGTTGACACTTGTTGGTAGTCGTGGTTAGTTGGCACTTGTTGGTAGTCGTGGTTAGTTGGCACTTGTTGGTAGTCCTGGTTAGTTGGCACTTGTTGGTAGTCCTGGTAACTTGGCACTTGTTGGTAGTCCTGGTTAGTTGGCGCTTGTTGGTAGTTCTGGTTGGTTGGCACTTGTTGGTAGTCCTGGTTAGTTGGCACTTGTTGGTAGTCCTGGTTAGTTGGCACTTGTTGGTAGTCCTGGTTAGTTGGCACTTGTTGTTAGTCCTGGTTAGTTGGCGCTTGTTGGTAGTCCTGGTTAGTTGGCACTTGTTGGTAGTCATGGTTAGTTGGCGCTTGTTGGTAGTCCTGGTTGGTTGGCACTTGTTGGTAGTCCTAGTTAGTTGGCACTTGTTGGTAGTCCTGGTAAGTTGGCACTTGTTGGTAGTCCTGGTTAGTTGGCGCTTGTTGGTAGTCCTGGTTGGTTGGCACTTGTTGGTAGTCCTGGTTAGTTGGTGCTTGCTGGTAGTCGTGGTTAGTTGGCGCTTGTTGGTAGTCCTGGTTGGGTTTGGGACTTGTTGTAGTCCTGGTTAGTTGGCACTTGTTGGTAGTCGTGGTTAGTTGGCACTTGTTGGTAGTCCTGGTTAATTGGCACTTGTTGGTAGTCCTGGTAAGTTGGCACTTGTTGGTAGTCCTGGTTAGTTGGCACTTTTTGGTAGTCCTGGTTAGTTGGCACTTGTTGGTAGTCCTGGTTAGTTGGCACTTGTTGGTAGTCCTGGTTAGTTGGCACTTGTTGGTAGTCCTGGTTAGTTGGCGCTTGTTGGTAGTCCTGGTTAGTTGGCGCTTTTTGGTAGTCCTGGTTAGTTGGCGCTTGTTGGTAGTCCTGGTTAGTTGGCACTTGCTGGTAGTCGTGGTTAGTTGGCACTTGCTGGTAATCCTGGTTAGTTGGCGCTTGTTGGTAGTCCTGGTTAGTTGGCGCTTGTTGGTAGTCCTGGTTAGTTGGCGCTTGTTGTAGTCCTGGTTAGTTGGCGCTTGTTGGTAGTCCTGGTTAGTTGGCGATTGTCTGGTAGTCCTGGTAAGTTGGCGCTTGTTGGTAAGTCCTGGTTAGTTGGCGACTTGCTTGGTAGTCGTGGTTAGTTGGCACTTGCTGGTAAGCCTGGTTAGTTGGGACTTGTTGGTAAGTCCTGGTTAGTTGGCGCTTGTTGGTAGTCCTGGTTAGTTGGCGCTTGTTGTAGTCCTGGTTAGTTGGCGCTTTGTTGGTAGTCCTGGTTAGTTGGCGCTTGTTGGTAGTCCTGGTTAGTTGGCGCTTGCTGGTAGTCCTGGTTAGTTGGCGCTTGTTGGTAGTCCTGGTTAGTTGGCGATTGTCAGGTAGTCCTGGTTAGTTGGCGCTTGTTGGTAGTCCTGGTTAGTTGGCACTTGTTGGTAGTCCTGGTTAGTTGGCACTTGTCTGGTAGTCCTGGTTAGTTGGCGATTGTCTGTAGTCCTGGTAAGTTGGCGCTTGTTGGTAGTCCTGGTTAGTTGGTGCTTGTTGGTAGTCCTGGTTAGTTGGGCGACTTGTTGGTAGTCCTGGTTAGTTGGCGATTGTTGTAGTCCTGGTTAGTTGGCGCTTGTCTGGTAGTCCTGGTTAGTTGGCGATTGTCTGGTAGTCCCTGGTTAGTTGGCGCTTGTTGGTAGTCCTGGTTAGTTGGCGCTTGTTGGTAGTCCTGGTTAGTTGGCGCTTGTTGGTAGTCCTGGTTAGTTGGCGATTGTCAGTAGTCCTGGTTAGTTGGCGCTTGTTGGTAGTCCTGGTTAGTTGGCGCTTGTTGGTAGTCCTGCTTAGTTGGCGCTTGTTGGTAGTCCTGGTTAGTTGGCGCTTGTTGGTAGTCCTGGTTAGTTGGCGCTTGTTGGTAGTCCTGGTTAGGTTGGCGACTTGTTGGTAGTCCTGGTTAGTTGGCGCTTGTTGGTAGTCCTGGTTAGTTGGCGACTTGTTGGTAGTCCTGGTGGTTGGCACTTGTTGGTAGTCCTGGTTAGTTGGCGACTTGTTGTAGTCCTGGTTAGTTGGCGCTTGTTGGTAGTCCTGGTTAGTTGGCGAGCTTGTTGGTAGTCCTGCTTAGTTTGGCGACTTGTCTGTAGTCCTGGTTAGTTGGCAGCTTGTTGGTAGTTCTGGTTAAGTTGGCGCTTGTTGGTAGTCCTGGTTAGTTGGCACTTGTTGGTAGTCCCTGGTTGGTTGGCACTTGTTGGTAGTCCTGATTAGGTTGGCACTTGTTGGTAGTCCTGGTTGGTTGGCACTTGTTGGTAGTCGTGGTTAGTTGGCACTTGTTGGTAGTCGTGGTTAGTTGGCACTTGTTGGTAGTCCTGGTTAGTTGGCACTTGTTGGTAGTCCTGGTTAGTTGGCACTTGTTGGTAGTCCTGGTTAGTTGGCACTTGTTGGTAGTCCTGGTAATTGGCACTTTTGGGCCGGTTAGTTGGCGCTTGTTTGGGAGTTCTGGTTGGGGGCACTTGTTGGTAGTCCTGGTTAGTTGGCATTGTTTGGGAGTCCTGGTTTTGGTTGTTGGGACCTTTTTTTTTTGTTGTTTCCCGGTTAGTTGGCCTTGTTGGTAGTCCTGGGGTTTTGGTTTTTGGGATTGGGGTTGGGTGTTGGGTTTTTGGGGTTGGGGTTTTGGTTTGTTTTGTTTGGGTTTGGTAGGGGTTGGATTTTGGTTTGTTGGTTGTTGGGGGGGTTTTTTTTTTTGGCCTGTTTTTTTGTTGGGGGTTTTTTTTTTTTTCCTTTTTTTTTTTGGGGACTTGTTTTTCCCGGTTAGTTGGCCTTGTTGGGAGTCTGGTTAGTTGGCACTTTTTGGTAGTCCTGGTTTTGGACTTGTTGGTAGTCCTGGGTTGGGGTTTTTTGGGTTTTTTTGGGTTTTTGGGGTTTGGTTGTTGGCATTGTTGGTAGTCTGGTTAGTTGGCCTTGTTTGGGAGTCCTGGTTAGTTGGCATTGTTGGGAGTCCTGGTTAGTTGGCCTTGTTGGTAGTCCTGGTTAGTTGGCGTTTCGGGAGTCCTGGTTGTTGGCGCTTTTGGTAGTCTGGTTAGTTGGGGGTTTTGGTAGTCCTGGTTAGTTGGCCTTTTTGGTAGTCCTGGGTTTTGGCGCTTGTTGGAGTCCTGGTTAGTTGGGTTGGGAGTCCCGGTTAGTTTGGGGCCTTTTTTTGGGAGTCCTGGTTAGTTGGCCTTTTTGGGAGTCCTGGTTAGTTGGCCTTGTTTGGGGAGTCCTGGGGTTGGCCTTTTTTGGGGGGTTTTTTTTTTGGGGGTTGTTGGTTTTTGTTTTTTGGGTTTTGGGGGTTTTGGGGTTTTTTGTTGGGGTTGTTGGGTTTTTTGGGGTTTTTTTTTTTCCTGGTTGTTGCGCTTGTTGGTAGTCCCGGTTGTTGGCCTTGTTGGGAGTCCTGGGTTTGTTGGCCTTGTTGTCCTGGTTAGTTGGCCTTGTTGGTAGTCCTGGTTATTGGTTGTTGGGGTTTGGGGGGCCTTGTTGGTAGTCCTGGTTAGTTGGCCTTGTTGGTACCTGGTTAGTTGGCCTTGTTGGTAGTCCTGGTTTTGGCCTTTTGGTAGTCCTGGTTAGTTGGCCTTGTTGGTAGTCCTGGTTAGTTGGCGCTTTCGGTAGTCCTGGTTAGTTGCCTTTGGGAGTCCTGGGTTTGTTGGCGCTTGTTGTAGTCCTGGTTAGTTGGGGCCCTTTTTGGTAGTCCTGGTTAGTTGGCGTTGTTGGGAGTCCCGGGTTTGTTTGGGTTGTTTTAGTCCTGGGTTTGTTGGCCTTGTTTGGGAGTCCTGGGTTTGTTGGCGCTTTTGGTAGCCTGGTTAGTTGGCTTTTTTGGGAGTCCTGGTTTTGGCGCTTGTTGGTATCCTGGTTTTGGCCTTTTTGTAGTCCCGGTTAGTTGGCGCTTGTTTGGGAGTCCTGGTTAGTTGGGTTTTGGTAGTCCTGGTTAGTTGGCCCTTTTTTTGGTTTTCCCGGGTTGTTGGCCTTTTTTTGCCCGGGTTGTTGGGTTTTGTGGGTTGTTGGGTTTTGGTAGTTTTGTTTGGTTTGGGGGCCCGGGTTTTTTTCCCCGGGGGGGGGGGGGGGGGGGGGGGGGGGGGGGGGGGGGGGGGGGGGGGGGGGGGGGGGGGGGGGGGGGGGGGGGGGGGGGGGGGGGGGGGGGGGGGGGGGGGGGGGGGGGGGGGGGGGGGGGGGGGGGGGGGGGGGGGGGGGGGGGGGGGGGGGGGGGGGGGGGGGGGGGGGGGGGGGGGGGGGGGGGGGGGGGGGGGGGGGGGGGGGGGGGGGGGGGGGGGGGGGGGGGGGGGGGGGGGGGGGGGGGGGGGGGGGGGGGGGGGGGGGGGGGGGGGGGGGGGGGGGGGGGGGGGGGGGGGGGGGGGGGGGGGGGGGGGGGGGGGGGGGGGGGGGGGGGGGGGGGGACTTGTTGGTAGTCCTGGTTGGGTTGGGACTTGTTGGAGTCCTGGGTTTGTTGGCACTTGTTGGTAGTCCTGGTTAGGATTGGCACTTGTTGGTAGTCCTGTTAGTTGGCACTTGTTGGTAGTCCTGGTTAGTTGGCACTTGTTGGTAGTCCTGGTTAGTTTGGCACTTGTTGGTAGTCCTGGTTAGTTGGCGCTTGTTGGTAGTCCTGGTTAGTTGGCGCTTGTTGGTAGTCCGGTTAGTTGGCACTTGTTGGTAGTCGTGGTTAGTTGGCACTTGTTGGTAGTCCTGGTTAGTTGGCACTTGTTGGTAGTCCTGGTTAGTTGGCACTTGTTGGTAGTCCTGGTTAGTTGGCACTTGTTGGTAGCCCTGGTTAGTTGGCACTTGTTGTTAGTCCTGGTTAGTTGGCGCTTGTTGGTAGTCCTGGTTACTTGGCACTTGTTGGTAGTCGTGGTTAGTTGGCGCTTGTTGGTAGTCCTGGTTGGTTGGCACTTGTTGGTAGTCCTGGGTTTGTTGGCACTTGTTGGTAGTCCTGGTAAGTTGGCACTTGTTGGTAATCCTGGTTAGTTGGCATTTGTTGGTAGTGTGGTTAGTTGGCGCTTGTTGGTAGTCCTGGGTTGGCACTTGTTGGTAGTACTGATTAGTTGGTGCTTGCTGGTAGTCGTGGTTAGTTGGCGCTTGTTGGTAGTCCTGGTTGGTTGCCTTGTTTGTAGTCCGTGTTAGTTGACACTTGTTGGTAGTCGTGGTTAGTTGGCACTTGTTGGTAGTCGTGTAGTTGGCACTTGTTGGTAGTCCTGGTAGTTGGCACTGTGGTAGTCCTGGTAACTTGGCACTTGTTGGTAGTCCTGGTTAGTTGGCGCTTGTTGGTAGTTCTGGTTGGTTGGCACTTGTTGGTAGTCCTGGTTAGTTGGCACTTGTTGGTAGTCCTGGTTAGTTGGCATTGTTGGTAGTCCTGGTTAGTTGGCACTTGTTGGTTAGTCCTGGTAGTTGGCGCTTGTTGGTAGTCCTGGTTAGTTGGCACTTGTTGGTAGTCCTGGTTAGTTGCGCTTGTTGGTAGTCCTGTTGGTTGGCACTTGTTGGTAGTCCTCGGTTAGTTGGCCTGGTTGGTAGTCTGGTAAGTTGGCACTTGTTGGTAGTCCTGGTTAGTTGGCCTTGTTGGTAGTCCTGGTTGGTTGGCACTTGTTGGTAGTCCTGGTTAGTTGGTGCTTGCTGGTAGTCGTGGTTAGTTGGCGCTTGTTATTAGTCATGGTTGGTTGGCACTTGTTTGTAGTCCTGGTTAGTTGGCACTTGTTGGTAGTCGTGGTTAGTTGGCACTTGTTGGTAGTCCTGGTTAATTGGCACTTGTTGGTAGTCCTGGTAAGTTGGCACTTGTTGGTAGTCCTGGTTAGTTGGCACTTGTTGGTAAGTCGTGGTTAGTTGGCACTTGTGGTAAGTCGTGGTTAGTTGCACTTGTTGGTAGTCCTGGTAGTTGGCACTTGTTGGTAGTCCTGGTTAGTTGGCACTTGTTGGTAGTCCTGGTTAGTTGGCGCTTCTCGGTAGTCCTGGTTAGTTGGCGCTTCTCGGTAGTCCTGGTTAGTTGGCGCGCTTGTTGGTAGTCATGGTTAGTTGGCGCTTGTTGGTAGTCCTGGTTAGTTGGCGCTTGTTGGTAGTCCTGGTTAGTTGGCGCTTGTTGGTAGTCCTGGTTAGTTGGCGCTTTTTGGTAGTCCTGGTTAGTTGGCGCTTTTGGTAGTCCTGGTAGTTGGCGCTTGTTGGTAGTCCTGGTTAGTTGGCGCTTTTTGGTAGTCCTGGTTAGTTGGCGCTTTTTGGTAGTCCTGGTTAGTTGGCGCTTGTTGGTAGTCCTGGTTAGTTGGCACTTGCTGGTAGTCGTGGTTAGTTGGCACCTGCTGGTAATCCTGGTTAGTTGGCGCTTGTTGGTAGTCCTGGTTAGTTGGCGCTTTTTGGTAGTCCTGGTTAGTTGGCGCTTGTTGGTAGTCCTGGTTAGTTGGCACTTGCTGGTAGTCTGGTTAGTTGGCACTTGCTGGTAATCCTGGTTAGTTGGCGCTTGTTGGTAGTCCTGGTTAGTTGGCGCTTTTGGTAGTCCTGGTTAGTTGGCGCTTGTTGGTAGTCCTGGTTAGTTGGCACTTGCTGGTAGTCGTGGTTAGTTGGCACTTGCTGGTATCCTGGTTAGTTGGCGCTTGTTGGTAGTCCTGGTTAGTTGGCGCTTGTTGGTAGTCCTGGTTAGTTGGGCGCTTGTTGGTAGTCCTGGTTAGTTGGCGCTTGTTGGTAGTCCTGGTTAGTTGGCGATTGTCTGTAGTCCTGGTAAGTTGGCGCTTGTTGGTAGTCCTGGTTAGTTGGCACTTTGCTGGTAGTCGTGGTTAGTTGGCACTTGCTGGTAATCCTGGTTAGTTGGGGCTTGTGGTAGTCCTGGTTAGTTGGCGCTTGTTGGTAGTCCTGGTTAGTTGGCGCTTGTTGGTAGTCCTGGTTAGTTGGCGCTTGTTGGTAGTCCTGGTTAGTTGGCGCTTGTTGGTAGTCCTGGTTAGTTGGCGCTTGTTGGTAGTCCTGGTTAGTTGGCGCTTGTTGGTAGTCCTGGTTAGTTGGCGATTGTCAGTAGTCCTGGTAAGTTGGGCGCTTGTTGGTAGTCCTGGTTAGTTGGCACTTGTTGGTAGTCCTGGTTAGTTGGCGCTTGTTGTAGTCCTGGTTAGTTGGCGATTGTCTGTAGTCCCTGGTAAGTTGGCGCTTGTTGGTAGTCCTGGTAAGTTGGTGCTTGTTGGTAGTCTGGTTAGTTGGCACTTGTTGGTAGTCCTGGTTAGTTGGCGATTGTCTGTAGTCCTGGTTAGTTGGCGCTTGTTGGTAGTCCTGGTTAGTTGGCGATTGTCTGTAAGTCCTGGTTAGTTGGCGCTTGTTGGTAGTCCTGGTTAGTTGGCGCTTGTTGGTAGTCCTGGTTAGTTGGCGCTTGTTGGTAGTCCTGGTTAGTTGGCGATTGTCAGTAGTCCTGGTAAGTTGGCGCTTGTTGGTAGTCCTGGTTAGTTGGCACTTGTTGGTAGTCCTTGTTAGTTGGCGCTTGTTGGTAGTCCTGGTTAGTTGGCGCTTGTTGGTAGTCCTGGTTAGTTGGCGATTGTCGGTAGTCCTGGTTAGTTGGCGATTGTCTGTAGTCCTGGTTAGTTGGCGCTTGTTGGTAGTCCTGGTTAGTTGGCGCTTGTTGGTAGTCCTGGTTGGTTGGCACTTGTTGGTAGTCCTGTTTAGTTGGCGATTGTCTGTAGTCCTGGTTAGTTGGCGCTTTTGGTAGTCCTGGTTAGTTGGCGCTTGTTGGTAGTCCTGCTTAGTTGGCGATTGTCTGTAGTCCTGGTTAGTTGGCGCTTGTTGGTAGTTCTGGTTAGTTGGCGCTTGTTGGTAGTCCTGGGTTGGTTGGCACTTGTTGGTAGTCCTGGTTGGTTGGCACTTGTTGGTAGTCCTGATTGGTTGGCACTTGTTGGTAGTCCTGGTTGGTTGGCACTTGTTGGTAGTCCTGGTTAGTTGGCACTTGTTGGTAGTCCTGGTTAGTTGGCGCTTGTTGGTAGTCCTGGTTAGTTGGCACTTGTTGGTAGTCCTGGTTAGTTGGCACTTGTTGGTAGTCCTGGTTAGTTGGCACTTGTTGGTAGTCCTGGTAAGTTGGCACTTGTTGGTAGTCCTGGTTAGTTGGCACTTGTTGGTAGTCCTGGTTGGTGGCACTTGTTGGTAGTCCTGGTTAGTTGGCACTTGTTGGTAGTCTCTGGTTGGTTGGCACTTGTTGGTAGTTCTGGTTAGTTGGCACTTGTTGGTAGTCCTGGTTAGTTGGCACTTGTTGGTAGTCCTGGTTAGTTGGCGCTTGTTGGTAGTCCTGGTTAGTTGGCACTTGTTGGTAGTCCTGGTTAGTGCACTTGTTGGTAGTCCTGGTTGGTTGGCACTTGTTGGTAGTCCTGGTTAGTTGGCACTTGTTGGTAGTCCTGGTTGGTTGGCACTTGTTGGTAGTCCTGGTTGGTTGGCACTTGTTGGTAGTCCTGGTTAGTGGGCACTTGTTGGTAGTCCTGGTAAGTTTGCACTTGTTGGTAGTCCTGGTTAGTTGGCGCTTGTTGGTAGTCCTGGTTAGTTGGCGCTTGTTGGTAGTCCAGGTTAGTTGGCACTTGTTGGTAGTCCCTGGTTAGTTGGCGCTTGTTGGTAGTCCTGGTTAGTTGGCACTTGTTGGTAGTCCTGGTTAGTTGGCACTTGTTGGTAGTCCTGGTTAGTGGCACTTGTTGGTAGCCCTGGTTAGTTGGCACTTGTTGTTAGTCCTGGTTAGTTGGCGCTTGTTGGTAGTCCTGGTTACTTGGCACTTGTTGGTAGTCGTGGTTAGTTGGCGCTTGTTGGTAGTCCTGGTTGGTTGGCACTTGTTGGTAGTCCTGGTTAGTTGGCACTTGTTGGTAGTCCTGGTAAGTTGGCACTTGTTGGTAATCCTGGTTAGTTGGCATTTGTTGGTAGTCGTGGTTAGTTGGCGCTTGTTGGTAGTCCTGGTTGGTTGGCACTTGTTGGTAGTACTGATTAGTTGGTGCTTGCTGGTAGTCGTGGTTAGTTGGCGCTTGTTGGTAGTCCTGGTTGGTTGGCACTTGTTTGTAGTCCTGGTTAGTTGACACTTGTTGGTAGTCGTGGTTAGTTGGCACTTGTTGGTAGTCGTGGTTAGTTGGCACTTGTTGGTAGTCCTGGTTAGTTGGCACTTGTTGGTAGTCCTGGTAACTTGGCACTTGTTGGTAGTCCTGGTTAGTTGGCGCTTGTTGGTAGTTCTGGTTGGTTGGCACTTGTTGGTAGTCCTGGTTAGTTGGCACTTGTTGGTAGTCCTGGTTAGTTGGCACTTGTTGGTAGTCCTGGTTAGTTGGCACTTGTTGTTAGTCCTGGTTAGTTGGCGCTTGTTGGTAGTCCTGGTTAGTTGGCACTTGTTGGTAGTCATGGTTAGTTGGCGCTTGTTGGTAGTCCTGGTTGGTTGGCACTTGTTGGTAGTCCTAGTTAGTTGGCACTTGTTGGTAGTCCTGGTAAGTTGGCACTTGTTGGTAGTCCTGGTTAGTTGGCGCTTGTTGGTAGTCCTGGTTGGTTGGCACTTGTTGGTAGTCCTGGTTAGTTGGTGCTTGCTGGTAGTCGTGGTTAGTTGGCGCTTGTTGGTAGTCCTGGTTGGTTGGCACTTGTTTGTAGTCCTGGTTAGTTGGCACTTGTTGGTAGTCGTGGTTAGTTGGCACTTGTTGGTAGTCCTGGTTAATTGGCACTTGTTGGTAGTCCTGGTAAGTTGGCACTTGTTGGTAGTCCTGGTTAGTTGGCACTTGTTGGTAGTCGTGGTTAGTTGGCACTTGTTGGTAGTCGTGGTTAGTTGGCACTTGTTGGTAGTCCTGGTTAGTTGGCACTTGTTGGTAGTCCTGGTTAGTTGGCACTTGTTGGTAGTCCTGGTTAGTTGGCGCTTCTCGGTAGTCCTGGTTAGTTGGCGCTTCTCGGTAGTCCTGGTTAGTTGGCGCTTGTTGGTAGTCCTGGTTAGTTGGCGCTTGTTGGTAGTCCTGGTTAGTTGGCGCTTGTTGGTAGTCCTGGTTAGTTGGCGCTTGTTGGTAGTCCTGGTTAGTTGGCGCTTTTTGGTAGTCCTGGTTAGTTGGCGCTTTTTGGTAGTCCTGGTTAGTTGGCGCTTGTTGGTAGTCCTGGTTAGTTGGCGCTTTTTGGTAGTCCTGGTTAGTTGGCGCTTTTGGTAGTCCTGTTAGTTGGCGCTTGTTGGTAGTCCTGGTTAGTTGGCACTTGCTGGTAGTCGTGGTTAGTTGGCACCTGCTGGTAATCCTGGTTAGTTGGCGCTTGTTGGTAGTCCTGGTTAGTTGGCGCTTTTTGGTAGTCCTGGTTAGTTGGCGCTTGTTGGTAGTCCTGGTTAGTTGGCACTTGCTGGTAGTCCTGGTTAGTTGGCGCTTGCTGGTAATCCTGGTTAGTTGGCGCTTGTTGGTAGTCCTGGTTAGTTGGCGCTTTTTGGTAGTCCTGGTTAGTTGGCGCTTGTTGGTAGTCCTGGTTAGTTGGCACTTGCTGGTAATCCTGGTTAGTTGGCGCTTGTTGGTAGTCCTGGTTAGTTGGCGCTTGTTGGTAGTCCTGGTTAGTTGGCGCTTGTTGGTAGTTCTGGTTAGTTGGCGCTTGTTGGTAGTCCTGGTTAGTTGGCGATTGTCTGTAGTCCTGGTAAGTTGGCGCTTGTTGGTAGTCCTGGTTAGTTGGCACTTGCTGGTAGTCGTGGTTAGTTGGCACTTGCTGGTAATCCTGGTTAGTTGGGGCTTGTTGGTAGTCCTGGTTAGTTGGCGCTTGTTGGTAGTCCTGGTTAGTTGGCGCTTGTTGGTAGTCCTGGTTAGTTGGCGCTTGTTGGTAGTCCTGGTTAGTTGGCGCTTGTTGGTAGTCCTGGTTAGTTGGCGCTTGTTGGTAGTCCTGGTTAGTTGGCGCTTGTTGGTAGTCCTGGTTAGTTGGCGATTGTCAGTAGTCCTGGTAAGTTGGCGCTTGTTGGTAGTCCTGGTTAGTTGGCACTTGTTGGTAGTCCTGGTTAGTTGGCGCTTGTTGGTAGTCCTGGTTAGTTGGCGATTGTCTGTAGTCCTGGTAAGTTGGCGCTTGTTGGTAGTCCTGGTAAGTTGGTGCTTGTTGGTAGTCCTGGTTAGTTGGCACTTGTTGGTAGTCCTGGTTAGTTGGCGATTGTCTGTAGTCCTGGTTAGTTGGCGCTTGTTGGTAGTCCTGGTTAGTTGGCGATTGTCTGTAGTCCTGGTTAGTTGGCGCTTGTTGGTAGTCCTGGTTAGTTGGCGCTTGTTGGTAGTCCTGGTTAGTTGGCGCTTGTTGGTAGTCCTGGTTAGTTGGCGATTGTCAGTAGTCCTGGTAAGTTGGCGCTTGTTGGTAGTCCTGGTTAGTTGGCACTTGTTGGTAGTCCTGGTTAGTTGGCGCTTGTTGGTAGTCCTGGTTAGTTGGCGATTGTCTGTAGTCCTGGTAAGTTGGCGCTTGTTGGTAGTCCTGGTAAGTTGGTGCTTGTTGGTAGTCCTGGTTAGTTGGCACTTGTTGGTAGTCCTGGTTAGTTGGCGATTGTCTGTAGTCCTGGTTAGTTGGCGCTTGTTGGTAGTCCTGGTTAGTTGGCGATTGTCTGTAGTCCTGGTTAGTTGGCGCTTGTTGGTAGTCCTGGTTAGTTGGCGCTTGTTGGTAGTCCTGGTTAGTTGGCGCTTGTTGGTAGTCCTGGTTAGTTGGCGCTTGTTGGTAGTCCTGGTTAGTTGGCGCTTGTTGGTAGTCCTGGTTAGTTGGCGCTTGTTGGTAGTCCTGGTTAGTTGGCGCTTGTTGGTAGTCCTGGTAAGTTGGCGCTTGTTGGTAGTCCTGGTTAGTTGGCGATTGTCTGTAGTCCTGGTTAGTTGGCGATTGTCTGTAGTCCTGGTTAGTTGGCGCTTGTTGGTAGTCCTGGTTAGTTGGCGATTGTCTGTAGTCCTGGTTAGTTGGCGATTGTCTGTAGTCCTGGTTAGTTGGCGATTGTCTGTAGTCCTGGTAAGTTGGCGCTTGTTGGTAGTCCTGGTTAGTTGGCGCTTGTTGGTAGTCCTGGTAAGTTGGCGCTTGTTGGTAGTCCTGGTTAGTTGGCGATTGTCTGTAGTCCTGGTTAGTTGGCGATTGTCTGTAGTCCTGGTTAGTTGGCGCTTGTTGGTAGTCCTGGTTAGTTGGCGATTGTCTGTAGTCCTGGTTAGTTGGCGATTGTCTGTAGTCCTGGTTAGTTGGCGATTGTCTGTAGTCCTGGTAAGTTGGCGCTTGTTGGTAGTCCTGGTTAGTTGGCGATTGTCTGTAGTCCTGGTTAGTTGGCGCTTGTTGGTAGTCCTGGTTAGTTGGCGATTGTCTGTAGTCCTGGTTAGTTGGCGCTTGTTGGTAGTCCTGGTTAGTTGGCGATTGTCTGTAGTCCTGGTTAGTTGGCGATTGTCTGTAGTCCTGGTTAGTTGGCGATTGTCTGTAGTCCTGGTAAGTTGGCGCTTACTGATAATCATTGACAGGTGGCGAGTAAACATGGTTATGTGGCGCTGGTAATCCTGATTATCTTGCTCACGGTGGTAATCGGAATTCGAACCTGTCGGCTCCAGACAGCGACATTATTCAGGTGTGTCATCCACCATGCATCTGAATCCACAGCTTGGAATATGGACATGATTCTCATCTAGCCACTGAAATAGCACCATAAGTTTGAGATGTTTATATTAACTAACCACGGGTTGTAAAAGTATCGGAAAGAAGTAGAGATCAGAGGACACGGTTGTCAATGTTATAGTGTGAAAGCCAGTTTTACCACTAAGTGACAGGGAAGTCTAGTTGGCCGTACATCGAAGCTCGCTAGTTACTGCAATAAGGCGTTGTTGTAATTTGGACACGACAAGTTAGAATCCCCGTGTGATAACTACAGCTTTCATATTGTATATTGTCAGGTGTGTCTTCTTCGCTCTACTTCTGTCCTCTGTAGGTACCAGTCGATACTTAAGTTTATTTCTCGCGCTAAGAATAGAGATGACAAATGCTTGTGGTGGTTCACGTTCGCCGACGCTGCCCGTACAGGCACATGATGGTGCTGTTGTTGCATGTAGATATGCGAAGGATAGGAGGAAGGCGATGTGTAGATTTAGCAGTTGAGTGGAGATTATCTCTGGCAGATTAAAGGTAAGGCGTGAGCAGAATGTGTCAGACCCAACCGCCGGCTGTCAGTGTTTGTTTAGTCAGGCTTAGCCCTTGCCACTCCGTGTGGAAACGGTCTGTGCCAGTGTGTTTACAGTTATGGGACTTGCCAGGCGTGTAGGCGTTCTAACCATGGTCAATCTGGGGAAGGGCAAATCACTTGATGTGGACTCATGGCCGATCTCTTCAACTTCTGCGTCCTGTTCCCAGGGTATTTAAACGGTCTTTTAAAAGGTAAGATGGTCGACTTCATTGCACCGGGTATTACCCCATATGTCTCGGCACGAACTCTGTAGCTTCAGCGACCACCCCAGGAGTATCCGAGAAAATTGAAATCTTGAACCGAACGACATATGCCGGAATCGAACCCACAAGCTGCGCGAGGCAAATGGCTGAACCACTTCACCACGTTGACTCCCTGTTTCGAAAGGTGTGCCTCACAACCAGTCAGGCACCCCAGAGGTCAGCGTGTCCGACTTCAGCATGCATGCGTGTCAGGTTACTCTTCTAGACAGATTCCGCCCACGGTAACGGGCTCCATCTACTCGTGGGTAGGCTTTGTACTTTTCCTAACACGTTTGCTTACGAAATACTCTTTGTGATTTCCACCTGCCGTGGAATTTTTAACTTGCACGCGGGGTCTTCTGTTTTTCGCCCTTATCCGAGCAGGCTAGATATCGGATATCACTATCAAAGAAACTGCTAATTATCAATAATTGCTAAAATCAAATGCGCTATCTCGTAACACCAAGATCACAATATACAAAACACTGATCAGACCAGTTGTGCTGTATGGCTCTGAAACCTGGAGTACAACTAAAGGAGACGAAGCCTTGTTACAAACCTTTGAGAACAAAGTCTTAAGACGCACTGTTGGGCCCATTAGGGATACACAAAGTTGAAAGTGGAAAAGAAGAAGCAACAAAGACATTTATTATCTGTTTAAGTCCTCGCTAATCACTGGTATCATGAAGGCTAGACTGCAATTGCTGGGGCATATAGAAAGAATGGAAGATAATAGGGAAACAAAACTCGCTTACACTCAAGAAATAAATGACCGTAGACCCCGAGGTAGACCAAGAAGACGGTGGAGAGATAATATACATACAGGCCTACAAGCACTTGGAATCAGCGACTGGAAAGAGAGAGAGACGAATGGAGACGGCTTGTATCTGCAGCAAAGAACCTCAATGGCTCAGAATGAAGAAGAAGAAGAAGAAGAAGAAGAAGAAGAAGAAGAAGAAGAAGAAGAAGAAGAAGAAGAAGAAGCAGAAGAAGAATTTGCATCGACAACGTGAGTGGAGCTATTGCGTACACTGTCGGGTTTATTTTCCTATTGCATATTTGGATACACGTAAAGACAACGCCAACCTACACAATCACAATGAAATCAATAAATATAGGGACGTTTCTAGAATTGTCCTACTGTTGTCTTCAGAACTCAGTACATTTCACCACCGGCCTCCCGTCACAGTCGCTTGGAAAATTCACTTAAGTATATTGTTCTCCCTCACAAGTTACAGTTCCATTCGATTCTACCATTACCCATACCCCGTTCAACCTCAAGTAGAAGTTATATTACTATTAGGGTACATCCCTGGCTCGGATTAATAATCCTGTGACTGAGTCAGCCACAAATATCAGCTTCCCACGGTTTTACCCTCACGAGCTGATTAATTCTAAGGTGATTGTTGTGCACAGGGGGTAATGGTTTAAAGTTAGTTAGCTGCGTGTCCTTTTATATGACACTAGCTGACCCGGCCCGGCTTCGCCCAGGCCCTGGAGGGGATCTATCTATCTATCAGTCTGTCTGTCTGCTTGTTTGTCTGTCTGTCTGGCTGACCCTCACCCAGTCCCTGGTGGGGAGCATCTCATTTAATTCATATAAGTAGTCATATAAGCTCTCCCGTTCCCGACTATCTGTCTGTCTGTCTGTCTATCTGTCTGTCTGTCTGTCTGACCGGGCCCGGCTTCACCCAGTCCCTGGTGGGGAGCATCTCATTTAATTCATATACGTAGTCATATAAGCTCTCCCGTTC
>JACEFZ010016080.1:27500-29382 GCA_014155875.1 Cepaea nemoralis
AAGAGACGGAATGGCTAAAAACTCTGGCCACATACAAATAGATAATATGACCATTAAAAGAACGGAAACATACAAATACCTGGGTACAATCTTCAACTTCTCCAACATCATAAGGGAAGAAATACAAACTAGAATCAACTCTGAAAATATGATATACTATGCACTACAACATCTACTAAAATCAAAGGCGCTATCTCGTAATACCAAAATCACAATATACAAAACACTGATCAGACCAGTTGTGCTGTATGGCTCTGAAACCTGGAGTACAACGAAAGGAGACGAAGCCTTGTTACAAACTTTTGAGAACAAAATTTTAAGACGCATCTTTGGACCCATTAGGGATACACAAAGTGGAGAGTGGAAAAGAAGAAGTGTCACAAAGTGAATGTTGACTAAGTGACAGATCGAGTGGCTATGGTTATGTCTAGGGTATGTCCTTGTAACAATGTGATGTTTAACAACAGATTAATCAAGATGCATCACCACCAAACACCAGTCAGTGAACAAGCGTTAATTTGCGCACATAATATTCCTTTAATGATGAATTAACACAGACACATGTAACATATAAATCCAGGAACAATAATTCTCTAAGAATATATCTCCATCCCAATGGAACACGTCGAATAACACTGCCTCTCAAGGCTACTCAAATATCGTCCCACACGACAGGTATACTGGCCTCTCTCTAGGCCCGACTCAAAAGTAACCCACTCTGGGTCTCGAATTTCACTCACTATCCCTGGAACCCACAGTGCGGAGTTATCTTCCAAACTCCGTCACAATTCTACACTTTCTCAGACCACGACCTTCTCCTGGTCCGGTCTAGACTCAACTCCCCCTCAGCTCGGAGTTTCAAACATCAACTGCCCGTCAATCTTTGTCCCTCTCTTTTCAACAATTCTATCCCCCACAATGCCTCACACACAACACACAACCTCACTGCTCCAACTGTCTGTCTCACCAGCTGACCTCTTCTCAGCTCGCCCCTTCAATTACTGTCCTCTCATTTACGCCCTCTGGGGGACCCACCATCCGCCCCATTTTATCTCGTGAACTGTTTATCTTGTACGGCCACTCACCTTAATGCCACTGAACACAGGCATGTGACACTACCCCACCCTCAAAAGAAAACATCGTTTTCAAATGTTGGGCGACTAATACTTATCAAATATGTGACCCAGACACATTGCCTGGGTAGTCGTAAGTATAAATCCAACTTACTCTCGCTACCACATTACATAATACATCAAATACTCATAGTAAACTCCATAATCCCACACATAAATACAAACAACTTTCTATCTTTTGTATCAATGCATGAACTAATACATCACATAATAATAATAATACATCATAGAAAAGCATTATACTTATGTACCCACAGGTCTCTTACTACTTCACGACCACACAATACTATTTGTGTACCGACACTATATCAGGTGGTTCTGTTCTTGCATTAACCCACCTCTGATTCCTGTCGATGCTGTGTCTACCTTTCATGTACCCATCACTCATGGTACCTCTACAATTACAACATCTGTTTGCTATCCCTAGCCCTGGGTCAGTAATGTCGCGAACACTCTTTTGACCTGACTCAACTTTCCTATCTGTATATTGCACCATTACACTTGAGTCTCTGTTTAGTCTGAACTCTTTATTCAATCCTGGCCCATATATCTGGCACCTTTCTTTCTGCTGCATACGCCTTATGCCTATGTGCCCTGCACATGCACTATCCTGAGCTGTTCTAGTATATCGGTGTCTGTGTGCTAAAGGTACTGCTACTTGCCCACGTGCAGTTCCACTATCTGAAAAGCGGCGAGTAAGAACATTGTTCTTCCTCTCGAAGCACCATCTACCTTTCTTGACCCCCTTT
>JACEFZ010016081.1:0-12500 GCA_014155875.1 Cepaea nemoralis
AAAGCTTCTAGTGACGTCTTCAGGGTGTCTTTAAAAGCGTTTCCATTGACCGCATTGGAAGCATTTACCACAACGCAGCTCGCCGTAAAAAAAAAAAAAAATAGTTTCGGGAGCCTGCGATCTGGCATGCGAGTCAAGTGGCCAGCCCAGCGAATCTGATTCTTCATTAGTTCAGTGTGGATACTGGGCATGGACGCTCTTTCTATGACTTCAATGTCTGGAATCTTGTCTTGCTATTTAATCTTTAATGTTGTTTGTCCATCAAGACTGATGATGACCATTCATTTTATCCAGTGGGGTTGAAAGTATGGAGCCGTGAGTTCTAAGATGGCTGAAGTGATAAGACCTATTTTGGCTCGAAATGTTCTTGACAATGTGGGCAAAGAATGCTTGACGTTCCAGGAGGAGGATCTCCTGCAGTGGTCTTTCTGTCAAGTCTCTTCTTCACAGCTCTTGGTTGCTTCACAAGTGACTGCACCCTTGCGGAATGATGGACGCCACGAATTTCGGTCTTTGGCAGCAGTTTCCCAGATGTCAAGATGAATTCCAAAAGCTTTCAGTGAGATTTGTGAGATTTTCAGAGTGTCTTTAAAGCGTTTCCTCTGGCCACCCTGAGAGCGTTTACCACAACGTAGCTCGCCATAAAAAATTCGTTTAGGGAGCCTGTGATCTGTTATGCGCCCTTGGGCCGAAACCCGTAGGCCAACACATCCGGCTACAGCGTGCTTTTTTGACCAGGTAGCATGCCTGGGAGACTCACTTTTGTGGTGCCATCTACAACCCAGCTGGCCAAGTTTGAACGGTCGAAGGCAACGGTCATCCCTCAAAGGAAGGCAGGCACAGTCCATAGCATTTTCCGCCATCCAAGGTTGCTTCCATAGTTGCAGGGCCGACACATAGCGCCCTGGTGCTGGGCTCACCGAGGGAATCGTCACGCTGCTCATGTCTGCTTTAAATCCTCACTTCAATATATTGGTAATTTCGTTTGCCCCGGGCCATTCCCGCACAAACCAGACGGGTTGCAGACGGTATCCACTCAGCGAGTTTTCGGACATGTGCTTGTCGTTGCGCCCGTCAGAGCTGTTCCAGGCACGACGGACATTCAGAAAACTACCTAGTCAGAGCTGTTCCGAACAAGAGCGGCATTCGGAAACTAGGTAGCCAGAGCTGTTCCTAGCACGAGAGACATTCGGACGAGACATTTCACTCGGACGTAATTGCGTAGTGTCAATTTTTAGTTTGCCACCCGTAGGACGACACTTCCAACTTCCGGCGGGCATTTTTAATGAGGTTAGCCTTCCTCTGGTTTCGAGGCACGATAGACTGTTGTGATGTCGCCCTCATCTCAGCTGGTCAAGATAGAACGATCAACGACATCGCGGTCGGCCCTCAAGGGAAGGCAGGGGCAGACCATGGGCATTCCCTCGCTATCCAAGGAGGCTTCCATAATTGCAGAGCCGGCACATATTGCTCTGAGACTGGGCTGACTCGGGGAGTTGCCACGTCCTGCTCATGGCTGCTTTAGTTCCTCACTTCCATGTGTTGGGCATTCTCGCTTGCCACTGGTCGCTCAAGCACACACCAGGAGCGGTCAGACTGCGAGCGACATCCACTCGGTAATCTTTGCTTTTGACTTCAGACCACGCAATAGGTTCGCTCGCCGTGCGTTCCATTTCGCGTCATTGAGACGTTCTTCCACTTTTGTCTACACTCTCTATGAGTTAGATACAGACAGTTTTCGTAACCATTTCCTTCGACTGGGGCACTTTTCTGACTTTTTGTACTCGCTCACGAGGTAGGCTACATGTGCTGCCGGCTCAGCACCTTACCTTCGTGCAGCACTGAACGAGAAACGGCCAGGCTCTCTCATCCGGGAATCCCTCATATCCCCCAGCTGAGAGCCTTCGAACATGTATCAGACCTGAGCATGTAGCTTGCTTAGTATCTCGCCCCTATTTTTCGGTAGGTGGGTATCGGCCCGGCTCTCAGATCCGAGGGTTTGTGGCTGCCACAGCCCTCGACAGGGAGCCTTAAGAGTTTTGTCCGGACCAAGAACTTCTGCCTTCGTGCACCTGATTTAAATTTTTGACTGCTATCCTCAGCCTAACCTGCAGAGAAGCAGGTTGTATCTCTCTTAGTCTGGTCCCTATCCCATAAGCTGTCCGATATGTAGTTTTTCATCCATCGGCAAGCAAATGGGGTCGATGGGACACGCAAGCCCCCCCCCCCCCCCACACCACGTCAAGGTGGAGACACATCGGGGGAGGGCCTGCCCTTATGCAATCATCCTTTAACCTTCCCTCTTTCTTTTTCTCTCTCTCATCTCCTCTCTCTCTCTCTCTCTCTCTCTCTCTCTCTCTCGTCTCTCTCTCTCTCTCTCTCTCTCTCTCTCTCTCTCTCTCCCTTTTTGTTTGTTTGTTTGTTGTTGTTCATGGTGGCGTTTGATTGTTGTATTGTCTTCCATTGTCTCTGTGGAGATGACTATGGGTTGGTACATGTTTCTACAGGAAAGGTGGTCATTATTTGGCTGAAACTGGAGTATATTCCAGAATGCTGTATGTTATCATCAAGAGAGGCAGGGTCATTTATGAGAGATGACTGGGATTCGCCTTGTCATTGCTGCACGAATGAATTCCCCTTAAGCCTCATTCATCATCATCATCATCATCATCATCATCATCATCATCATCATCATCATCATCATCATCTTCCACTTCTGCCGTCAAGCGTCGTGGGGAGGAATAATTTGCGTTCCAGCGCCCGGTGGACGGCACTGGATAGTGTCATTCCGTGTGGTTGTACAATGTCTCTGATGTCGTCAATCCATTTTCTTCTTGGACGTCCTCGTGGTCTCGTCGCAGATGATCTTTGATGTAAGGCCAGTGCTGGTAGTTGCTGATGTTGCATTCTAACGACATGGCCAAACCACTTGATCTTCTGTCTTTCAATAAATGTGGCACAAGGTTTTGATCCCACAGTCTGTCTGATAGTAGCATTTCTTACTCGGTCTCGGATTGTTAAGTTGGCAGCTCTCCTCAGGCATCTCATTTCGCAGGTGTTGATTTTGCGAAGGTGTAATTTGGTGTAAGCCTCATTGATTTCTCAATTTTCACAGTGTCCTCAGCATATGACAACTAGCTAACCACTATGTTGGTATCTTTTTTTTTAATTGATGGCTGTGCCAACCGAAGAAATACTTATTACATCAGAGTTGACATATTTAAGGTCCAGATCCTCAGGACCTTATTCAGATATTTTGTGAAGATACCCTGGATATTTAAAATTGACATTTAGGTGATGAATTTTACATCTTTGGTACTCTTTTGGATTAATGAACTGTTCAACATTAGTGGCCCGTGTGCTATAAGGGACTTTATGTAATTAAGCTGAGGTGTTAAGATAAGAGACATTATAAAGATATGGTTTCAGCGGACCCATTATAATTAGAAATCATTTAAGGGCTTATCATGTTTTTCTAGTGTGTAATATTTTTAAAGTTGTGTATTGCCATAAAATCAAATCAAATCAAATCAAATCAACTTTATTAGGGTCACAAATTGGGCGCGCAGGCCCGTCTTACATTCGGCCCTTCCAATCACTCGTCTTTCGTTCATCAAGAGCATTATACATTTGCATAGGAAGAAAAATAAACATTGTGAAATGAATGTTGTAAACATAAACAAGGCTAATTACCATGGTATGAAGCCCATCTCCCACCTATCCATACATCACCCCACCCACACAACACCCCCACCTACCCACACACATGCGCACCAAGGGACACATACACACCCCCACCTACCGACACACACGCACACCAAGGGACACATACATACCCCACCAACCGACCCATCCCCCTCCCGCACATCCCCCACCCACACACACTGCCCTCACCTGATCCCCCAACCAAAACACACTCGCCACCCACAAACATTCCCCCACCAACCCACACATCCCACGCCCATCCACATTCTACCCCACACATCCTCTCCCCACCCACACCTCAAACCACCCTTCCCCCAGCCACATCTCCATCGACAACATATTCCCCACCCACACACACAATCCCCCACCAACCCACACATCGCACATCCACTCACACATCCCCAAACCATACACACACATCCCCACCAACTGACATGTCCCTACCCCCCCCCCCCCCACACACACATCTCCCTAACCACCCATACATCCCCAATCCACTCACACACACACCACCACCCACACATACAACTTCCACCCACCCACACATGCCTTAACCTAATCCCCCACCACACAATCCCCCACATACACCTCCTACCACGCACTATTCCCAACCCACGCACCACACACACACATATCCCTCACCAACACATCCCCACTTACACACCACACACATATCCCCCACCCAGATACCACAAAATAATCCCACCCACACCCACACAGATACCCTTACCCATCCACCCCACATACCCCCACTCACACACCACAAAAATCCCCCACCCACACACACATACCTCACCCACACAATATCACCAACCAACACACCACACACCTCTCCCCACCCACACACGCATTCCCTACCCGTCCACCAACACACACTCACTCACACATCCTCCACTACGCACCCACACACCCCCACCAACCCACTCCCATCTCTCGATCACAATACCCCTACCCCCACACACATCCTCCACCCACTCACACATCCCACCCCGACACATACAACTCCCTCACCCACCTACACATCCCTAAGCCACTCACACACCCCCACCCACACATTCCCCATCCACATACACACATCTCCCCACACACTCCCCACATACTTCCCCCAACCACCACAATCCCCTGCTCACCCACACATATACCCCACCCATACGCACATTCCCCACACCCATCACACACATCCCCTACACCACACACTATCCTCCACCCATACCACCACAAACATACCCTCCACCCACACATCATTCACACATCCCCCACCAACACACCGCACACATATCTCAAACCCACACACCATACACTTCTCCCCATCCGCCCTTCCATCCCAAATCCACCCAACACAATCCCCTACCCACACAACCCCGCCTCCCACACATACTTCCTCAAACCATCCACACATCTCCACACCACATAAACACACATCCCTGCATCCGTCCC
Source organism: Cepaea nemoralis (assembly GCA_014155875.1). NCBI lineage: Eukaryota > Metazoa > Mollusca > Gastropoda > Stylommatophora > Helicidae > Cepaea > Cepaea nemoralis. The sequence goes on from JACEFZ010016081.1 coordinate 5,143, forward strand.
ATACACATATCCTCCACCCATACACACATCCCCCACACCCATTCCAACACCCGTACTTTCACCCCCACACATCCATCCACACATCCCACCAACACCCACAAATACCACTACCCACCAAAACCCACACACCCCAACCCATCCAAATGCATACCCCCACCCACACACCCCCACCCACACATATCCCCACACTCACACACATCCTCCACATACACTCACACTTCCTCACATCTAGACACATACAAAATGTCTCACGTTAGTATTGAAACTAGTATGAACAAACTCCCACACTTTACTCACACACATACACTGACACTTGTCATGAGCAGTCTCATAAAAATGTTAAACAATATGTCAATCGAGCATACAAACAGGAACCCTCACTCTTTCGTTATCCCAATAGACTGTTATAATTTATAATTAAGATTTGTTTCTTTTATTGTTACTGGGTGTTTTACATTCTTATGTGTGTTTTCATTTGTAATAAGTATCAATGGACATCGCCAATATGGAGCTAATTGTGGCAAGACAATCACCAGGATTTTCCGCGTGCCAAGAGAGTTTCCTCTGCGAAGTTCGGTAGCTTGTACTCCATGGGCCTTCTGAGAGAACACCTAATTTTTTAATCTGTCTCCACCCCTAGGTAATCTTATTAAGCCGTTTAGGGTTTCTTATACCAGAAGTCTTTTGGAATTGGGGAATCCCTCTCCCATTTCTGTACCTGCCACACCTGTCGACTATTAAGCGACTTATATATATATATATATATATATATATTATATATATATATATATATATATATATATATATATATATATATATAAATATATATATATCAGACAGACGATAGTTTGTGCTTTAAAAAGGCATAATAACTTTTACCTATGGCGGTAGCGAATGTGACTGATAAGGCCGATTCGTGCTGTAAATGTCCGTTCACAGTGGGTGCACGTGAACACGTGGTCATTTCCACCATCATGCACCATCTTACGACTCACACGCTCGGTGTGTGACTTATCTGCAATAATTTTCTCCTTTGTCTTTATTCCATTTCTGATGTTTGCCCTCCATGCAACACGTTCAGCGGCGACTTGCTACCAATGTGCATTATATATATATATATATGGGGGGTACGGGGTGTCAGGCATTGGTAGCACCTTTGGTAAGGATGGCTCTCATGTCCTTTCAGGACCCATCCCCCACTGGTCCAAGTCTGACACCCAGCTCGTGCCTGTGGCTCCTAGTAGCTGTCAGCATGCGACAGCGGCCACCCCCCGGGCAACAGCTGTGAGAGGCTGGCTAAACCAGGCATGGGTATCCGATTTGGTGTCAAACCAAGAGGTAAACTAGGGTATGCCTACCCAGCATGTGAAGACAGGATTCGGCAGACTGCGCGGAAGAAATCATTCCTGATTCAACGGGCAAGACGGCGTTTACCTGCAAAGCGTTGTGGAACGTAACGAGCACGGCAAGGCACGTAGAGCGCCCTGGTCATCCACTGCACCTGTATTCGTCTCCAATCGTCTTGACTTGTCTTGCCACTGGACTCAGATGGACTCAGGCGAGAGAGTGAGGTCGACGAATTGCGCAACTCTTCCTCACTTTAATCCAAGTCATCGCGCAAGTCATTCTTCATCCAATACATATCACCTTCAAGCCCTGTGGCGATGGGCGAGCGGCAAAGCGGCAGGCGTGGGTACGCTACACTTGATGACCTGCCAACCATAGTGGAAATAAACAAAGCCATCCAGCAACTCTCCAGCGGCAAGGCACCTGGTCCTGACTCCATCCCAGCAGAGATATACAAGGCAGGTGGGCCGGTCCTAACAGAGCAGCTTCACCAAGTCTTCACAAACATATGGATGATCGAGACCATGCCACAAGATTTTAAGGACGCGTCAATAGTCCACCTTTACAAACATAAAGGAAACCGCCAATCCTGTGACAACCACCGAGGCATCTCCTTGCTTTCAATTGCAGGGAAGATACTCGCCAGAATTCTTCGCAATCGCCTCACAGCCCATCTCGATCAAGGTCTTCTTCCTGAGAGTCAATGTGGCTTCAGAAAAGAACGTGGAACTGTTGACATGATTTTCGCTGCAAGGCAGCTGCAAGAGAAATGTCAGGAACAGAACTGCGAAATGTTCTCCACTTTCATTGACCTTACCAAGGCCTTTGATACAGTCAGCAGAGAAGGACTGTGGAAGATTATGGCAAAATATGGCTGTCCACGAAAGTTTGTCCAAATAGTGCGGCTATTTCATGACGGCATGCAGGCAAGAGCACAGGAAAATGGTGAACTGCCTGAACCCTTTCCTGTCACCAATGGAGTGAAGCAAGGATGTGTCCTGGCACCAACACTGTTCAGCCTTATGTTTTCAGCCATGTTGGTGAATGCCTTCGAGAACGACGACATTGGAATAGACATCCACTACCGTATGGATGGAAAGTTATTCAATCTCAGAAGGCTGAAAGCTAAAACCAAAATTGACAGCGGCACCGTCAGAGAGCTCCTGTTTGCTGATGATTGCGCTCTATACGCCAACTCAGAGGCGAACATGCAACATAATGTTTCAGCTTTCTCACATGCCTGTGCCAACTTTGGGCTCAATATCAACTTGGAGAAGACTGTAGTTATGTACCAGCCAGCTCCAGGGAATAATCACACTGTGCCGAATATCAAAGTGAATGATCATAGACTAAGTGTTGTGGACAAATTCACCTATCTTGGCAGCACCGTGTCACAAGCTGCCACAATCGATGACGAAGTGAATGCAAGAATCTCCAAGGCCAGTGCAGCCTTTGGCAGACTGTACAAGAATGTATGGGACAGAACTGGAATAAGCCTGCAAACAAAGCTAACAGTCTACAACAGTGGTTCTCAACCTTTTTTGGCCCATTCCCCCCTTCACCATATTTTCAGAACGCCATTCCCCCCTTTCTATCAAAAATTTGGCCCGTTCCCCCCTTCACCGTATTTTCAGAACGTCATTCCCCCCTTTCATATTTCCTATCTAAAAATCCCCTCACCCCTACACAGTATACGTAAAAGTGGAAGGCAAATGTAATAGCATATACTAAAACAAGTCTAGACATCCACATAAAACATGATTTGTGGGTCTACTTACTTTATAAAATGAATTTTAGAAGGACGAGACATACATAACTGTAAAGTATGAAGGGAAAAACTATGTCAAGTAATCGGTTCTTGTATTAACACGATCTTGAAATGGTCTTCATTCCCCCCCTCCCCCCCCCCCCCTGGAAACCATGAAATTCCCCCCTGGGGGGGGGGGGATATTCCCCACCGGTTGAGAACCACTGGTCTACAAAGCAGTTGTATTATCCACACTGCTATATGCTTGTGAAACCTGGACTGTTTATCAGCGACACGCTAGGAAATTAAACCACTTCCACACAGTCTGCCTAAGGAAGCTACTGAAGATTAAATGGCAAGACAAGATTCCAGACACTGAAGTCCTAGAAAGAGCATCCATGCCCAGTATCCACACTCTACTGATGAAGAATCAGATTCGCTGGGCTGGTCACTTGACTCGCATGCCAGATCACAGGCGCCCTAAACGAATTTTTTACAGCGAACTGCGTTGTGGTAAACGCTCCCAAGGTGACCAGAGGAAACGTTTTAAAGACACTCTGAAAATTTCACTGAATGCTTTTGGAATTCCTCATGACACCTGGGAGGCTGCAGCCAGAGACCGAAATTCGTGGCGTGCATCATTGCGCAAAGGTGCAGTCATATGTGAGGCAAACAGGACTGCAAGAGCTGTGAAGAAAATGGCAGGACAGAAAAACCACTGCAGGAAATCCTCCTCCAGAGACGTCAAGCATTCTTTGCCCACATTGTCAAAGAACATTTCGAGCCAAAATAGGCCTTATCCGCCATCTTAGAACCCACGGCTCCACACCTTCAACCCCACTGGATGAAATGAATGGTCATCATCATTCTTGATGGACAAACAACAACATATATATATATACATTGTACATTGGCACCTTTCCGTCTTGCAGACGATAGTTTGGTACACTGTGCTTCAAAAAGGCTTAATAACTACGATCCATGGCGGTGGCGAGTGTGGCTGGTAAGGCCAATTCTTGCTGCAAATGTTTGCCCACAGTAGGTGCATGTGAAAACATGGTCATTTCCACCATTTTGGACCATCTTACGTCTCTCACGCTCTGTGTGTGCTTTATCTGCAATCATTTTCTCTCCATAGCACAAAGCCTGGGCTAAAATAAAGAAACCATGTGTTGCCCATGCAGCATGATCCCTCTCTCGGCCTGCCTAGTTCACTCCAGAGGAAAGTAGACACCTATAATCTGGAACAAGACAAGCTGCAGAAGCTGCCGGATCAGCAAAGCAATGCTCTAACTGTCCGCCTGTCGGAGCTTCGATCCTAGACCAGCTGCCAACCAAGGCTTAGGGCCTGGTCTGCCCTGCCATGACTTATTTTGTCTTTGGGTTGCATTTCCTCGCACCAGGATAAGGCTAGTACCCTCCCAATTGCACTCTTCCGCCCGAAGCCGTTGGCACAATGTGGGGTGTCGGGTTTGGTAAGCGCCGCCCAACATTCGGCGCTGACAGAAAGCAGGTAGTACCGTCTACTGTCATACGGTAGCTCAGTCATATCTGACTAAGACCTGACTCATATATATATATATATATATATATATATATATATATATATATATATATATATATATATATATATAGAGAGAGAGAGAGAGAGAGAGAGATAGAGAGAGAGAGATAGAGAGAGAGAGAGAGAGAGAGAAGTTACTCTGGAAACCGAAAACAGAAAAATTGATTTTTACAAAGAGAAATGGTACACATAAATGCAACAAAAACGTTAATGAAACCAATCTGAAACAGCGAATGTATATAACTATTTGGGTTCTTGAATAACAGCAGATCGAAGATGTATTTAGAAAGTTAAATATAGAATAGCCCAAAACCAAGGCATCATTTCACAAGATGAAGAATATTCTCTGAAATTCTCTTTGTCAGTCGAGATTTGGAAAAGAGTTCTTACAATCTATGCTCAGCCAATCCTGATGTATGAAAGCCAATTATGGACAATTGGCAGACAAGCGAGGAATTATGTGGAGGCTGAGTACATGGGTTTTATAGAAGAATGACGAGAACACCGTGGGCTGATAGAAAGAGCAATGAAGATGTCTTGAAAGACGTTAACTGGTGCAGTGCCAAACAAAAGGTATGTTTGGACCAAACAAGAATGGATGGAGGAAAATGGGGAGTATGGTCGTGTCACAGTGATCGCTTACAAGTTGTTAATATGGTAGCAGACATGTGGTATTATATATCACATTAAAGGGGGTTGCATAAGAAAAACTACTGTATATAAGCCCATGGCAAATACAGGAAGTTACCTAAGACTATTACCGTATTTTACCTTAATTTTTAAGCAATTTTTAAAAAAAAATAACATTATATTATTATATTATATTAATTTCGAGTATATGACGCACCTGAATTTTGGAGGCAATTTTTTGAAGAAAAAAGTGCGTCTTATACTCCATAAAATACGGTATTCATTCCATGGCATTTGATCAGGTAACTCACAAAGAGAACTGGTAACTCGCATCATGAGAAGGGGACAGACCACGTTGTGTGGGCATGCCATGAGACAGGGGACAGCTTACGTTGTGTGGTCATGCCATGAGACAGGGGACAGACCACGTTGTTTGGGCATGCCATGAGACAGGGGACAGACCACGTTGCTTGGGCATGCCATGAGACAGGTGACAGCCCACGTTGTGTGGGTATGCCATGAGGCAGGGACAGCTCACGTTGTTTGGGCATGCCATGAGACAGGGGACAGACCACGTTGTTTGGGCATGCCATGAGACAGGGGACAGACCACGTTGTTTGGGCATGCCATGAGACAGGGGACAGACCACGTTGTTTGGGCATGCCATGAGACAGGGGACAGACCACGTTGTTTGGGCATGCCATGAGACAGGGGACAGACCACGTTGTTTGGGCATGCCATGAGACAGGGGACAGACCACGTTGTTTGGGCATGCCATGAGACAGGGGACAGCTTACGTTGTGTGGTCATGCCATGAGACAGGGGACAGCCCACGTTGTTTGGGCATGCCATGAGACAGGGGACAGACCACGTTGTTTGGGCATGCCATGAGACAGGGGACAGACCACGTTGTTTGGGCATGCCATGAGACAGGGGACAGACCACGTTGTTTGGGCATGCCATGAGACAGGTGACAGCCCACGTTGTTTGGGCATGCCATGAGGCAGGGGAAAGCTCACGTTGTTTGGGCATGCCATGAGACAGGGGACAGCTTACGTTGTGTGGTCATGCCATGAGACAGGGGACAGACCACGTTGTGTGGGCATGCCATGAGGCAGGGGAAAGCTCACGTTGTTTGGGCATGCCATGAGACAGGGGACAGCTTACGTTGTGTGGTCATGCCATGAGACAGGTGACAGCCCACGTTGTTTGGGCATGCCATGAGAAGGGGAAAGCCCACGTTGTTTGGGCATGCCATGAGAAGGGGAAAGCCCACGTTGTTTGGGCATGCCATGAGAAGGGGAAAGCCCACGTTGTTTGGGCATGCCTAGAGAAGGGGACAACCCACGTTGTTGCTATGAGACAGGGGACACCTGGAGTATTTCGCCACAACGGGAAAGCTGGAGGGGAGGAGAGATCAAGAGAGAAGATGCTGGTCAGGTTGACACTATGATATAGAGGAAAATGATTATCAGAAATGATTGGCGGAATGGGACGCAGAGGTGTTTCCAAGGCACCAGGGCCGGGTTATGTACTGGCCAAGACCTATTGACGCGTCCTCGTCGAGCGTCCTGGGCAACAGGTCCTTTCGGGGTCCTGGCTGAGGTCAATAGGATCGCCGATTCCTCCGAAGTCGGAGAGTGTCTGCCTGTACGGCGAGGAACCACCAGTCTGCACACCAATAAGCCAGACATGGGACAACGGATACTCACGCAAAACTCAGGTTCTGTATGACATCACACTGAAGTTGGACAACAGGATGCCTTCATCCGACATACAGGACTTCGCGTTGGAGCTCAAGCCAACGAACACAAGCAAGCAACATTGGCGGAATACGAGACTGGAAGTGTGGGGAGGGGGTAGGGGGGGTGGGTGGGGGTGTGGAGAGACATGATCAGCAACGCCACAAGGCACGGACTATAACAATACGTGTGAGTGAAGGCCTGCGTGCGTGCGCTTGTGCGTGTGTATGTCTGTGTGTGTGTGTGTGTGTATGTGTGTGTGTGTGAGATAGAGAGAGAGAGAGATAGAGAGAGAGAGAGAGAGAGAGAGAGAGACAGAGACAGAGAG
>JACEFZ010016081.1:15000-26669 GCA_014155875.1 Cepaea nemoralis
GACTGGTGGTTCCTCGCCAGTACAGGCAGACACTCTCCGACTTTGGAGGAATCGGCGATCCTATTGACCTTCAGCCAGGACCCCGAAGGGACCTGTTGCCCAGGACGCTCGACGAGGACGCGTCAATAGGTCTTGGCCAGTATATAACCCGGCCCTGGTGCCTTGGAAACACCTCTGCGTCCCATTCCGCCAATCATTTCTGATAATCATTTTCCTCTATATCATAGTGTCAACCTGACCAGCATCTTCTCTCTTGATCTCTCCTCCCCTCCAGCTTTCCCGTTGTGGCGAAATACTCCAGGTGTCCCCTGTCTCATAGCAACAACGTGGGTTGTCCCCTTCTCTAGGCATGCCCAAACAACGTGGGCTTTCCCCTTCTCATGGCATGCCCAAACAACGTGGGCTTCCCCTTCTCATGGCATGCCCAAACAACGTGGGCTTCCCCTTTTCATGGGATGCCCAAACAACGTGGGCTGTCACCTGTCTCATGGGATGACCACACAACGTAAGCTGTCCCCTGTCTCATGGCATGCCCAAACAACGTGAGCTTTCCCCCGCCTCATGGCATGCCCACACAAAGTGGTCTGTCCCCTGTCTCATGGCATGACCCCACAACGTAAGCTGTCCCCCGTCTCATGGCATGCCCAAACAACGTGAGCTTTCCCCTGCCTCATGGCATGCCCAAACAACGTGGGCTGTCACCTGTCCCCATGGCATGCCCAAAAAACGTGGTCTGTCCCCCGTCTCATGGCATGCCCAAAAAACGTGGTCTGTCCCCTGTCTCATGGCATGCCCAAACAACGTGGTCTGTCCCCTGTCTCATGGCATGCCCAAACAACGTGGGCTGTCCCCTGTCTCATGGCATGACCACACAACGTAAGCTGTCCCCTGTCTCATGGCATGCCCAAACAACGTGGTCTGTCCCCTGTCTCATGGCATGCCCAAACAACGTGGTCTGTCCCCTGTCTCATGGCATGCCCAAACAACGTGGTCTGTCCCCTGTTCATGGCATGCCCAAACAACGTGGTCTGTCCCCTGTCTCATGGCATGCCCAAACAACGTGGTCTGTCCCCTGTCTCATGGCATGCCCAAACAACGTGTCTGTCCCCTGTCTCAGGGCATGCCCAAACAACGTGAGCTGTCCCTGCCTCATGGCATACCCACACAACGTGGGCTGTCACCTGTCTCATGGCATGCCCAAGCAACGTGGTCTGTCCCCTGTCTCATGGCATCCCCAAAACAACGTGGTCTGTCCCCTGTCTCATGGCATGACCACACAACGTAAGCTGTCCCCTGTCTCATGGCATGCCCACACAACGTGGTCTGTCCCCTTCTCATGATGCGAGTTACCAGTTCTCTTTGTGAGTTACCTGATCAAATCCATGGAATGAATACCGTATTTTATGGAGTATAAGACGCACTTTTTTCTTCAAAAAATTGCCTCCAAAATTCAGGTGCGTCATATACTCGAAATTAATATAAATAAAAATAATTTTTTTTTTTTTTTAAAAAATTTCTTAAAAATTAAGGTAAAATACGGTAAAAGTCTTAGGTAACTTCCTGTATTTGCCATGGGCTTATATACAGTATTTTTCTTTTGCAACCCCCTTTAATGTGATATATAATACCACATGTCTGCTACCATATTTAAAACTTGTAAGCGATCACTGTGACACGACCATACTCCCCATTTTCCTCCATCCATTCTTGTTTTGGGCCAAACATACCTTTTGTTTGGGACTGCACCAGTTAACGTCTTTCAAGACATCTTCATTGCTCTTTTTATCAGCCCACGGTGTTTTCGTCATTCTTCATAAAACCCATGTACTCAGCCCCCACATAAATTCCTCGCTTGTCTGCCAATTGTCCATAATTTGGGTTTCATACATCAGATTGGCTGAGCATAGATTGTAAGAACTCTTTTCCAAATCTCGACTGACAAAGAGAATTTCAGAGAATATTCTTCATCTTGTGAAATGATGCCTTGGTTTTGGGGTATTCTATATTTAACTTTCTAAATACATCTTCGATCTGCTGTTATTCAAGAACCCAAATAGTTATATACATTCGCTGTTTTAGATTGGTTTCATTAACGTTTTTTTGCATTTATGTGTACCATTTCTCTTTGTAAAAATCAATTTTTCTGTTTTCGGTTTCCAGAGTAACTTCTCTCTCTCTCTCTCTCTCTCTATTCCCCTCTCTCTATCTCTTCTCTCTCCTCTCTCTCTCATTATATATATATATAATATATATAAAATATATATATATATAATAATATATATATATATGAGTCAGGTCTTAGTCAGATATGACTGAGCTACCGTATGACAGTAGAGGGTACTACCTGCTTTCTGTCAGCGCCGAATGTTGGGCGGCGCTTACCAAACCCGACACCCCACATTGTGCCAACGGCCTTCGGGCGGAAGAGTGCAATTGGGAGGGGTACTAGCCTTATCCTGGTGCGAGGAAATGCAACCCAAAGACAAAATAAGTCATGGCAGGGCAGACCAGGCCCTAAGCCTTGGTTGGCAGCTGGTCTAGGATCGAAGCTCCGACAGGCGGACAGTTAGAGCATTGCTTTGCTGATCCGGCAGCTTCTGCAGCTTGTCTTGTTCCAGATTATAGGTGTCTACTTTCCTCTGGAGTGAACTAGGCAGGCCGAGAGAGGGATCATGCTGCATGGGCAACACATGGTTTCTTTATTTTAGCCCAGGCTTTGTGCTATGGAGAGAAAATGATTGCAGATAAAGCACACACAGAGCGTGAGAGACGTAAGATGGTCCAAAATGGTGGAAATGACCATGTTTTCACATGCACCTACTGTGGGCAAACATTTGCAGCAAGAATTGGCCTTACCAGCCACACTCGCCACCGCCATGGATCGTAGTTATTAAGCCTTTTTGAAGCACAGTGTACCAAACTATCGTCTGCCAAGACGGAAAGGTGCCAATGTACAATGTATATATATATATGTTGTTGTTTGTCCATCAAGAATGATGATGACCATTCATTTCATCCAGTGGGGTTGAAGGTGTGGAGCCGTGGGTTCTAAGATGGCGGATAAGGCCTATTTTGGCTCGAAATGTTCTTTGACAATGTGGGCAAAGAATGCTTGACGTCTCTGGAGGAGGATTTCCTGCAGTGGTTTTTCTGTCCTGCCATTTCTTCACAGCACTTGCAGTCCTTTTTGCCTCACATATGACTGCACCTTTGCGCAATGATGCACGCCACGAATTTCGGTCTCTGGCTGCAGCCTCCCAGGTGTCATGAGGAATTCCAAAAGCATTCAGTGAAATTTTCAGAGTGTCTTTAAAACGTTTCCTCTGGTCACCTTGGGAGCGTTTACCACAACGCAGTTCGCTGTAAAAAATTCGTTTAGGGCGCCTGTGATCTGGCATGCGAGTCAAGTGACCAGCCCAGCGAATCTGATTCTTCATCAGTAGAGTGTGGATACTGGGCATGGATGCTCTTTCTAGGACTTCAGTGTCTGGAATCTTGTCTTGCCATTTAATCTTCAGTAGCTTCCTTAGGCAGACTGTGTGGAAGTGGTTAATTTCCTAGCGTGTCGCTGATAAACAGTCCCAGGTTTCACAAGCATATAGCAGTGTGGATAATACAACTGCTTTGTAGACCAGTGGTTCTCAACCGGTGGGGAATATCCCCCCCCCCCCCCAGGGGGGAATTTCATGGTTTCCAGGGGGGGGGGGGGGAGGGGGGGAATGAAGACCATTTCAAGATCGTGTTAATACAAGAACCGATTACTTGACATAGTTTTTCCCTTCATACTTTACAGTTATGTATGTCTCGTCCTTCTAAAATTCATTTTATAAAGTAAGTAGACCCACAAATCATGTTTTATGTGGATGTCTAGACTTGTTTTAGTATATGCTATTACATTTGCCTTCCACTTTTACGTATACTGTGTAGGGGTGAGGGGATTTTTAGATAGGAAATATGAAAGGGGGGGGATGACGTTCTGAAAATACGGTGAAGGGGGGAACGGGCCAAATTTTTGATAGGAAAGGGGGGGGAATGGCGTTCTGAAAATATGGTGAAGGGGGGAATGGGCCAAAAAAGGTTGAGAACCACTGTTGTAGACTGTTAGCTTTGTTTGCAGGCTTATTCCAGTTCTGTCCCATACATTCTTGTACAGTCTGCCAAAGGCTGCACTGGCCTTGGAGATTCTTGCATTCACTTCGTCATCGATTGTGGCAGCTTGTGACACGGTGCTGCCAAGATAGGTGAATTTGTCCACAACACTTAGTCTATGATCATTCACTTTGATATTCGGCACAGTGTGATTATTCCCTGGAGCTGGCTGGTACATAACTACAGTCTTCTCCAAGTTGATATTGAGCCCAAAGTTGGCACAGGCATGTGAGAAAGCTGAAACATTATGTTGCATGTTCGCCTCTGAGTTGGCGTATAGAGCGCAATCATCAGCAAACAGGAGCTCTCTGACGGTGCCGCTGTCAATTTTGGTTTTAGCTTTCAGCCTTCTGAGATTGAATAACTTTCCATCCATACGGTAGTGGATGTCTATTCCAATGTCGTCGTTCTCGAAGGCATTCACCAACATGGCTGAAAACATAAGGCTGAACAGTGTTGGTGCCAGGACACATCCTTGCTTCACTCCATTGGTGACAGGAAAGGGTTCAGGCAGTTCACCATTTTCCTGTGCTCTTGCCTGCATGCCGTCATGAAATAGCCGCACTATTTGGACAAACTTTCGTGGACAGCCATATTTTGCCATAATCTTCCACAGTCCTTCTCTGCTGACTGTATCAAAGGCCTTGGTAAGGTCAATGAAAGTGGAGAACATTTCGCAGTTCTGTTCCTGACATTTCTCTTGCAGCTGCCTTGCAGCGAAAATCATGTCAACAGTTCCACGTTCTTTTCTGAAGCCACATTGACTCTCAGGAAGAAGACCTTGATCGAGATGGGCTGTGAGGCGATTGCGAAGAATTCTGGCGAGTATCTTCCCTGCAATTGAAAGCAAGGAGATGCCTCGGTGGTTGTCACAGGATTGGCGGTTTCCTTTACGTTTGTAAAGGTGGACTATTGACGCGTCCTTAAAATCTTGTGGCATGGTCTCGATCATCCATATGTTTGTGAAGACTTGGTGAAGCTGCTCTGTTAGGACCGGCCCACCTGCCTTGTATATCTCTGCTGGGGATGGAGTCAGGACCAGGTGCCCTTGCCGCTGGAGAGTTGCTGGATGGCTTTGTTTATTTCCACTATGGTTGGCAGGTCATCAAGTGTAGCGTACCCACGCCTGCCGCTTTGCCGCTCGCCCATCGCCACAGGGCTTGAAGGTGATATGTACTTGGATGAAGAATGACTTGCGCGATGACTTGGATTAAAGTGAGGAAGAGTTGCGCAATTCGTCGACCTCACTCTCTCGCCTGAGTCCATCTGAGTCCAGTGGCAAGACAAGTCAAGACGATTGGAGACGAATACAGGTGCAGTGGATGACCAGGGCGCTCTACGTGCCTTGCCGTGCTCATTACGTTCCACAACGCTTTGCAGGTAAACGCCGTCTTGCCCGTTGAATCAGGAATGATTTCTTCCGCGCAGTCTGCCGAATCCTGTCTTCACATGCTGGGTAGGCATACCCTAGTTTACCTCTTGGTTTGACACCAAATCGGATACCCATGCCTGGTTTAGCCAGCCTCTCACAGCTGTTGCCCGGGGGGTGGCCGCTGTCGCATGCTGACAGCTACTAGGAGCCACAGGCACGAGCTGGGTGTCAGACTTGGACCAGTGGGGGATGGGTCCTGAAAGGACATGAGAGCCATCCTTACCAAAGGTGCTACCAATGCCTGACACCCCGTACCCCCCATATATATATATATATAATGCACATTGGGAGCAAGTCGCCGCTGAACGTGTTGCATGGAGGGCAAACATCAGAAATGGAATAAAGACAAAGGAGAAAATTATTGCAGATAAGTCACACACCGAGCGTGTGAGATCGTAAGATGGTGCATGATGGTGGAAATGACCACGTGTTCACAGTGCACCCACTGTGAACGGACATTTACAGCAGCGAATTCGGCCTTATCAGTCACATTCGCTACCGCCATAGGTAAAAGTTATTATGCCTTTTTAAAGCACAAACTATCGTCTGTCTGATATATATATATTTATATATATATATATATATATATATATATATATATATATATATATATATATATATATATATATATATATATATAAGTCGCTTAATAGTCGACAGGTGTGGCAGGTACAGAAATGGGAGAGGGATTCCCCAATTCCAAAAGACTTCTGGTATAAGAAACCCTAAACGGCTTAATAAGATTACCTAGGGGTGGAGACAGATTAAAAAATTAGGTGTTCTCTCAGAAGGCCCATGGAGTACAAGCTACCGAACTTCGCAGAGGAAACTCTCTTGGCACGCGGAAAATCCTGGTGATTGTCTTGCCACAATTAGCTCCATATTGCGATGTCCATTGATACTTATTACAATGAAAACACACATAAGAATGTAAAACACCCAGTAACAATAAAAGAAACAAATCTTAATTATAAATTATAACAGTCTATTGGGATAACGAAAGAGTGAGGGTTCCTGTTTGTATGCTCGATTGACATATTGTTTAAACATTTTTATGAGACTGCTCATGACAAGTGTCAGTGTATGTGTGTGAGTAAAGTGTGGGAGTTTGTTCATACTAGTTTCAATACTAACGTGAGACATTTTGTATGTGTCTAGATGTGAGGAAGTGTGAGTGTATGTGGAGGATGTGTGTGAGTGTGGGGATATGTGTGGGTGGGGGTGTGTGGGTGGGGGTATGCATTTGGATGGGTTGGGGTGGTGTGGGTTTTGGTGGGTAGTGGTATTTGTGGGTGTTGGTGGGATGTGTGGATGGATGTGTGGGGGTGAAAGTACGGGTGTTGGAATGGGTGTGGGGGATGTGTGTATGGGTGGAGGATATGTGTATGGGACGGATGCAGGGGATGTGTGTTTATGTGGGTGGAGATGTGTGGATGGTTTGAGGAAGTATGTGTGGGAGGCGGGGTTGTGTGGGTAGGGGATTGTGTTGGGTGGATTTGGGATGGAAGGGCGGATGGGGAGAAGTGTATGGTGTGTGGGTTTGAGATATGTGTGCGGTGTGTTGGTGGGGGATGTGTGAATGATGTGTGGGTGGAGGGTATGTTTGTGGTGGTATGGGTGGAGGATAGTGTGTGGTGTAGGGGATGTGTGTGATGGGTTGTGGGGAATGTGCGTATGGGTGGGGTATATGTGTGGGTGAGCAGGGGATTGTGGTGGTTGGGGGAAGTATGTGGGGAGTGTGTGTGGGGAGATGTGTGTATGTGGATGGGGAATGTGTGGGTGGGGGTGTGTGAGTGGCTTAGGGATGTGTAGGTGGGTGAGGGAGTTGTATGTGTCGGGGTGGGATGTGTGAGTGGGTGGAGGATGTGTGTGTGGGTAGGGGTATTGTGATCGAGAGATGTTTGGTTGGGAGTGGCTTGGTGGGGGTGTGTGGGTGCGTAGTGGAGGATGTGTGAGTGAGTGTGTGTTGGTGGACGGGTAGGGAATGCGTGTGTGGGTGGGGAGAGGTGTGTGGTGTGTTGGTTGGTGATATTGTGTGGGTGAGGTATGTGTGTGTGGGTGGGGGATTTTTGTGGTGTGTGAGGGGGGGTATGTGGGGTGGATGGGTAAGGGTATCTGTGTGGGTGTGGGTGGGAATATTTTGTGGTATCTGGGTGGGGGGATATGTGTGTGGTGTGTAAGTGGGGATGTGTTGGTGAGGGATATGTGTGTGTGTGGTGCGTGGGTTGGGAATAGTGCGTGGTAGGAGGTGTATGTGGGGGATTGTGTGGTGGGGGATTAGGTTAAGGCATGTGTGGGTGGGTGGAAGTTGTATGTGTGGGTGGTGGTGTGTGTGTGAGTGGATTGGGGATGTATGGGTGGTTAGGGAGATGTGTGTGTGGTGGGGGGGGGGGGTAGGGACATGTCAGTTGGTGGGGATGTGTGTGTATGGTTTGGGGATGTGTGAGTGGATGTGCGATGTGTGGGTTGGTGGGGGATTGTGTGTGTGGGTGGGGAATATGTTGTCGATGGAGATGTGGCTGGGGAAGGGTGGTTTGAGGTGTGGGTGGGGAGAGGATGTGTGGGGTAGAATGTGGATGGGCGTGGATGTGTGGGTTGGTGGGGGAATGTTTGTGGGTGGCGAGTGTGTTTTGGTTGGGGGATCAGGTGAGGGCAGTGTGTGTGGGTGGGGGATGTGCGGGAGGGGGATGGGTCGGTTGGTGGGGTATGTATGTGTCCCTTGGTGTGCGTGTGTGTCGGTAGGTGGGGGTGTGTATGTGTCCCTTGGTGCGCATGTGTGTGGGTAGGTGGGGGTGTTGTGTGGGTGGGGTGATGTATGGATAGGTGGGAGATGGGCTTCATACCATGGTAATTAGCCTTGTTTATGTTTACAACATTCATTTCACAATGTTTATTTTTCTTCCTATGCAAATGTATAATGCTCTTGATGAACGAAAGACGAGTGATTGGAAGGGCCGAATGTAAGACGGGCCTGCGCGCCCAATTTGTGACCCTAATAAAGTTGATTTGATTTGATTTGATTTGTTTTTTATGGCAATACACAACTTTAAAAATATTACACACTAGAAAAACATGATAAGCCCTTAAATGATTTCTAATTATAATGGGTCCGCTGAAACCAATCTTTATATGTCTCTTATCTTAACACCTCAGCTTAATTACATAAAGTCCCTTATAGCACACGGGCCACTAATGTTGAACAGTTCATTAATCCAAAAGAGTACCAAAGATGTAAAATTCATCACCCAAATGTCAATTTTTTTAAATCCAGGGTATCTTCACAAAAAATCTGAATAAGGTCCTGAGGATCTGGACCTTAAATATGTCAACTCTGATGTAATAAGTATTTTTCGGTTGGCACAGCCATCAATTAAAAAAAAAAAATACCAACATAGTGGTTAGCTAGTTGTCATAGCTGAGGACACTGTGAAAATTGAGAAATCAATGAGGCTTAAACCAAATTTCACCTTCGCAAAATCAACACCTGCGAAATGAGATGCCTGAGGAGAGCTGCCAACTTAACAATCCGAGACCGAGTAAGAAAAGCTACTATCAGACAGACTGTGGGATCAAAACCTTGTGCCACATTTATTGAAAGACAGAAGATCAAGTGGTTTGGCCATGTCGTTAGAATGCAACATCAGCAACTACCAGCACTGGCCTTACATCAAAGATCATCTGCGACGAGACCACGAGGACGTCCAAGAAGAAAATGGATTGACGACATCAGAGACATTGTACAACCACACGGAATGACACTATCCAGTGCCGTCCACCGGGGCGCTGGAACGCAAATTATTCCTCCCCACGACGCTTGACGGCAGAAGTGGAAGATGATGATGATGTTATGATGATGATGATATATGATGATATGATGATGATGATGAATGAGGCTTAAGGGGAATTCTTTCGTGCAGCAATGACAAGGCGAATCCCAGTCATCTCTCATAAATGACCCTGCCTCTCTTGATGATAACATACAGCATTCTGGAATATACCCCAGTTTCAGCCAAATAATGACCACCTTCCTGTAGAAACATGTACCAACCCATATCATCTCCACAGAGACAATGGAAGACAATACAACAATCAAACGCCACCATGAACAACAACAAACAAACAAACAAAAAGGGAGAGAGAGAGAGAGAGAGAGAGAGAGAGAGAGAGAGAGAAAAGAGAGAGAGAGAGAGGGGAGAGAGAGAGGAGATGAGAGAGAAAAAAAAAGGGGGAAAGGGTTTTAAAGATGTTTGCATAAGGGCAGGCCCCCCCGATGTGTCTCCCCTTGACGTGGTGTGGGGGGGGGGGGGGGGTTGCGTGTCCTCGGACCCCATTTGCTTGCGATGGATGAAAAACTACATATCGGACAGCTTATGGGATAGGGACCAGACTAAGAGAGACTACAACCTGCTTCTCTGCAGGTTAGGCTGAGGATAGCAGTCAAAAATTTAAATCAGGTGCACGAAGGCAGAAGTTCTTGGTCCGGACAAAACACTTAAGGCTCCCTGTCGAGGGCTGTGGTAGCCACAAACCCTCGGATCTGAGAGCCGGGCCGATACCCACCTACCGAAAAATAGAGGGCGAGATACTAAGCAAGCTACATGCTCAGGTCTGATACATGTTCGAAGGCTCTCAGCTGGGGGATATGAGAGATCCCCGGATGAGAGGAGCCTGGCCGTTTCTCGTTCAGTGCTGCACGAAGGTAAGGTGCTGAGCCGGCAAGCACATGTAGCCTACCTCGTGAGCGAGTACAAAAAGTCAGAAAAGTGCCCCAGTCGAAGGAAATGGTTACGAAAACTGTCTGTATCTAACTCATAGAGAATGTAGACAAAGTGGAAGAACGTCTCAATGACGCGAAACGGAACGCACGGCGAGCGAACCTATTGCGTGGTCTGAAGTCAAAAGCAAAAGATTACCGAGTGGATGTCGCTCGCAGTCTGACCGCTCCTGGTGTGTACTTGAGCGACCAGTGGCAAGCGAGAATCCCAACACATGGAAGTGAGGAACTAAAGCAGCCATGAGCAGGACGTGGCAACTCCTCGGGTCAGCCCAGTCTCAGAGCAATATGTGCCGGCTCTGCAATTACGGAAGCCTCCTTGGATAGCGAGGAAATGCCCATGGTCTGCCCCTGCCTTCCCTTGAGGGCCGACCGCGATGTCGTTGATCGTTCTATCTTGACCAGCTGAGATGAGGGCGACATCACAACAGTCTATCGTGCCTCGAAACCAGAGGAAGGCTAACCTCATTAAAAAATGCCCGCCGGAAGTTGGAAGTGTCGTCCTACGGGTGGTAAACTAAAAATTGACACTACGCAATTACGTCCGAGTGAAATGTCTCGTCCGAATGTCTCTCGTGCTAGGAACAGCTCTGGCTACCTAGTTTCCGAATGCCGCTCTTGTTCGGAACAGCTCTGACTAGGTAGTTTTCCTGAATGTCCGTCGTGCCTGGAACAGCTCTGACGGGCGCAACGACAAGCACATGTCCGAAAACTCGCTGAGTGGATACCGTCTGCAACCCTGTCTGGTTTGTGCGGGAATGGCCCGGGGCAAACGAAATGACCAATATATTGAAGTGAGGATTTTAAAGCAGACATGAGCAGCGTGACGATTCCCTCGGTGAGCCCAGCACCAGGGCGCTATGTGTCGGCCCTGCAACTATGGAAGCAACCTTGGATGGCGGAAAATGCTATGGACTGTGCCTGCCTTCCTTTGAGGGATGACCGTTGCCTTCGACCGTTCAAACTTGGCCAGCTGGGTTGTAGATGGCACCACAAAAGTGAGTCTCCCAGGCATGCTACCTGGTCAAAAAAGCACGCTGTAGCCGGATGTGTTGGCCTACGGGTTTCGGCCCAAGGGCGCATAACAGATCACAGGCTCCCTAAACGAATTTTTTTTGGCGAGCTACGTTGTGGTAAACGCTCTCGGGTGGGCCCGAGGAAACGCTTTAAAGACACTCTGAAAATCTCACAAATCTCACTGAAAGCTTTTGGAATTCATCTTTACATCTGGGGAACTGCTGCCAAAGACAAATTCGTGGCGTTTTCCCCATCATTTCCCGGGGGGGAAAAAAAAGGGTGGGGCCCCCAAGTCAA
>JACEFZ010016082.1:0-28784 GCA_014155875.1 Cepaea nemoralis
CCGATCGCCCTTGTTCTTGTATAGTGTTATGATGCTTGAATCTTTGAAATCCTGTGGGACTTGTCCTTCATGCCAGCATAGCTCTATTAGCTGGTGGATCTGTATAGTGAGTGTGTCTTGCCCACTCCTGATAACCTCTATTGGAATCCCATCCTTACTTGAGCCTTGCCAGATGCAAGTTCATTTATAGCACACTTAACTTCTGTTATGGTGGGAAGTGTGTCCAGGTGGTCAAGAGTTGGTAGAGCCTCTATGGCGTTGAGGGCATCATCCGCTAGTTTGGTCTCACTTGAGTAAAGCTCCAAATAGTGCTCTACCCATCTGTCCATCTGCGGTTTCTTATCAGTGATGATTTCTCCAGTCAAGGTTTTCAATGGTGCACTTCTTTTGATCACTGGACCGCAGCCTTTTTTTATTCCTTCATACATGCTTCTTATGTCTCCCTTATCACTTGCGATTTGAATGGACTCACATAACTTGATCCAATAATCATTTGCACACTGCCTGGCAGCCTTTTGCACATCCTTCCTAGCTTGCCTAAGCTCACTCAGAGTGTTACGCGTTGGTCTTTCCTTGTTTCTTAAGAGAGCTTTCTTCTTCTTATCAATCAAGGGCTGCAGAGTCTCGCTGTTGGCCGCAAACCAGTCTTATGATCCACAGTGCCGTAAACCCCTACGGCAGTTTTATAAAGGGTTTCCTTAATTTGACCCCACTTTTCATTTACTGTACAATTTTCTGGTGTATCAGTTAAAGCGTCTTCAAGTTGCTGTTGAAACTGAAAGCACTTTTCAGGATCATGAGTGTTAATAATATTAATCTTGAGGCTAGATTTGTGTTTAGCTGTGTAGATTCTCTTTGGTCTCAGTCTAACCCTTGCAACAACCAAAGAATGATCCGTATCACAGTCAGCACTGTGGTAACTACGAGTCAATGATATATGGTTCAGATGTTATCTCCGTGTGATGATGAAGTGCAGCTGGTGCCAATGGCCGGATCTTGGATGTTTCCATGTGACCTTATGCATCTCTTTTGTTTTAAAAAAGGAGTTTGTAATACATAGGTCATTACTGGTGCAATGCTCCAGCAGCCTTTGCCCATTTTAATTCATGCGACCGATGTTGTATTTTCCAAGGCACACTGGCCATGAACTCGAGTCCTTGCCCACACGAGCATTGAAATAACCGAGCATATAAATGTAGTCAGATTTTGGAACTGCCTTGATCACGGAGTCTAACTCCTTATAGAACGAATCCTTCACATCATCAGAGGAATCGAGTGTCGGTGCATATGCAGTAATAATGGTGGCAAACCCACAAGAGGTTGCCAAGCGCAGGGATAATAGTCTTTCATTTCCTCCTGCTGGAATTTCAATCATTCTCAGTAGCGTATTCTTCACTGCAAAGCCCACACCGTGTTGCCTTTTTTCTGCCTGCCCTCTACCCTTCCAGAAAAAGATGTAGTTGTTTTCCCTGAGTGACCCTTCCTCAGCGAGGCGAGTCTCCTGCAGGCCAGCAATATCAATGTTTAGACGATTGAGTTCGGCATCAATCACAGTCGTTTTTCTCACATCGTCAATATTGGTCAAGTCAGTGGAAAATACTGGACACGTGGTTCTCACGTTCCAGGTTGCAGGCCGTAGCTTGAGGTTTCTAGTTTTATTTTTGTTTGTACCTGGTGCATTGGTTTTACAGCCTGCGATTCAGATTTTGTCCTAGCCCCAAGCACCCATTGAAGCAGGCAGGCTGTGGCGGATCAGCACCCAATTGGCTGGGGGCTGCCCAGCTTGAGGCGGGCGGTAGCTGATCAGTGACACCTATAGGTGTCTCCCACCGTCAGAGGCAACGCGTGGCGCCCCATGTCTACGCCAACTGACAAGGAATTATAACCCGTAACAGTTGCCTCTCGCTTTGATTCCGAGACCAGTTAAGACCAGGGATGGAGTTATTGCCTCTCCATAGCACAAAGCCTGGGCTAAAATATAGAGATCATGTGTTGCCCATGCAGCATGATCCCTCTCTCGGCCTGCCTAGTTTACTCCAGAGGAAAGGTAACACCCCTACATCTGGAACAAGACAAGCTGCAGAAGCTGCCGGATCAGCAAAGCAATGCTCTAACTGTCCGCCTGTCGGAGCTTCGATCCTAGACCAGTCGCCAACCAAGGCTTAGGGCCTGGTCTGCCCTGCCATGACATTTTGTCTTTAGCTTGCATTTCCTCGCACCAGGGTAAGGCTTGTACCCTCCCAATTGCGCTCGACCGCCCGAAGCCGTTGGCACAATGTGGGGTGTCAGGTTTGGTAAGCGCCGCCCAACGTTCAGCGCTAACAGAAACCAGGTAGTACCGTCTACTGTTATACGGTAGCTCAGTCATATCTGACTAAGACCTGACACCTACGTCACATGTATTATCATATATATATATATATTGTTGTTTGTTGTTTGTCCATCAAGAATGATGATGACCATTCATTTCATCCAGCGGGGTTGAAGGTGTGGAGCCGTGGGATCTAAGATGGCTGATAAGGCCTATTTTGGCTCGAAATGTTCTTTGACAATGTGGGCAAAGAATGCTTGACGTCTCTGGAGGAGGATTTCCTGCAGTGGTTTTTCTGTCCTGCCTTTTCTTCACAGCTCTTGCAGTCCTGGTTGCCTCACATATGACTGCACCTTTGCGCAATGATGCACGCCACGAATTTCGGTCTCTGGCTGCAGCCTCCCAGGTGTCATGATGAATTCCAAAAGCATTCAGTGAAATTTTCAGAGTGTCTTTAAAACGTTTCCTCTGGCCACCTTGGGAGCGTTTACCACAACGCAGTTCGCTGTAGAAAATTCGTTTAGGGAGCCTGTGATCTGGCATGCGAGTCAAGTGACCAGCCCAGCGAATCTGATTCTTCATCAGTAGAGTGTGGATACTGGGCATGGATGCTCTTTCTAGGACTTCAGTGTCTGGAATCTTGTCTTGCCATTTAATCTTCAGTAGCTTCCTTAGGCAGACTGTGTGGAAGTGGTTTAATTTCCTAGCGTGTCGCTGATAAACAGTCCAGGTTTCACAAGCATATAGCAGTGTGGATAATACAACTGCTTTGTAGACTTTTAGCTTTGTTTGCAGGCTTATTCCAGTTCTGTCCCATACATTCTTGTACAGTCTGCCAAAGGCTGCACTGGCCTTGGAGATTCTTGCATTCACTTCGTCATCGATTGTGGCAGCTTGTGACACAGTGCTGCCAAGATAGGTGAATTTGTCCACAACACTTAGTCTATGATCATTCACTTTGATATTCGGCACAGTGTGATTATTCCCTGGAGCTGGCTGGTACATAACTACAGTCTTCTCCAAGTTGATATTGAGCCCAAAGTTGGCACAGGCATGTGAGAAATCTGAAGCATTATGTTGCATGTCCGCCTCTGAGTTGGCGTATAGAGCGCAATCATCAGCAAACAGGAGCTCTCTGACGGTGCCGCTGTCAATTTTGGTTTTAGCTTTCAGCGATGTGACGTTGGATGAAGAATGACTTGCGCAATGACTTGGATTAAAGTGAGGAAGAGTTGCGCAATTCGTCGACCTCACTCTCTCGCCTGAGTCCATCTGAGTCCAGTGGCAAGACAAGTCGAGACGATTGGAGACGAATACAGGTGCAGTGGATGACCAGGGCGCTCTACGTGCCTTGCCGTGCTCATTACGTTCCACAACGCTTTGCAGGTAAACGCCGTCTTGCCCGTTGAATCAGGAATGATTTCTTCCGCGCAGTCTGCCGAATCCTGTCTTCACATGCTGGGTAGGCATACCCTAGTTTACCTCTTGGTTTGACACCAAATCGGATACCCATGCCTGGTTTAGCCAGCCTCTCACAGCTGTTGCCCGGGGGGTGGCCGCTGTCGCATGCTGACAGCTACTAGGAGCCACAGGCACGAGCTGGGTGTCAGACTTGGACCAGTGGGGGATGGGTCCTGAAAGGACATGAGAGCCATCCTTACCAAAGGTGCTACCAATGCCTGACACCCCGTACCCCCCAATATATATATATATATATATATATATATATATATATATATATATATATATATATATATATATATATATTAGTTTTACACAGTTAATGTATAGCTCAGACTACAAGATTCCCCAACCATTGCCCTACTCTAGGTGTTGTTCAGACAGACTATCAAAGAGATTATTAAACATCATCGGCATACACAGTGAGAATCACCAGTGAGCAGATCACTGGACCTGGCAGGACATTGTCATTTGCTGATGATGTTTTAGTGTATCGTCAGGGTAAGGATAGAGAGGAGGTTGCTGTGGAACTACAAACCGAACTCAATCGCATAAGTACTTGTTGTGATGAAGCTGGGGCAATGGTCAACCCAACAAAGGCAACAGTGACTTGGTTCTCGTTGAATAATCATATTGTCAACACTCCAACACCAACTGTAAAGCTGTGTTCAGAGACGGTGGAAAGATCGCAGGCAATGAATTACCTGGGGATACGGTTTGATCGAAGCCTTGCTTATAATGAGCACATAGAGCAGGTGATAACAAAGGCCAAGCTGGGTTTGGCTGCGATGCGGGTGATGGCGGCAGCAAACTGTGATCAGCGCCATCTATGTCTTCTGGACGAGGGGCTGGTCATGTCTGTTTTTGAGTATGCAATGGCAAGATAGAAAGAATGAAAAGGATACAGAATGAAATTATTCGCATTATTCTTGGATGTACAAGTTAGTTAGTTAGTTAGTTAGTCGACAGATCATCCTCGTTGCACATCGAACCATTCAGTCCATAAGTGCTCGGATCCCCTCCTCAGCAAATCCCGCAGCGTGTAGCGGCTAACGACGCCAGTTCTGTGTTGGTTTATCAATCTTCTTTGGCTTCCTGCGTAGTGTTCTTGTTTGGCCACCCCTCTTTTAATTTGCTGCTCCTGCAGTCTGGCCATTGTTGTAGATTCACAGTCATCACTTGGTTCTCGCAAAAGTCTCACTACAGCATGCAAGGCGATGCGCTACCTTCTTGATTTTCCAACCATTGAAGACAGAATACAAGTTTGCAGAGCACGCACCTACCTCAGAGTTAATGCAAACACACAACATCCACTGCATAGTGAAATTATGAAGGTGAAGGGCAGCAGGTTAAAAAGAGGACGGTCGTGGATGGGTCAAGCCGAAGACATTCTTCAACAGGTCTGTTCACTTGAGGACTTAGAACCTGGCGAGGAGTGGGTACAAGTGCCAACAGATTTCTGCCCATCCTTTTCAGTTTGCATCCAACTAGATAGAAAATGCAGACAAGAAAATCCGGCTGCTGTGGAGGCTGAAGTACAAGCGTTGATTTTCGAGGATTCGCTAGGCGGTGACGCGGTCATCTACACAGATGGGTCGGTCGTCCGACATGAGAGAAGCTCATGGGGCCTTTACAGCTCGGGCAGGAGGGAGAATTGTGAAGGAGGACTCTGGTGCTTTCACTGAAACCACAAGTAGCCTGACCATGGAAGTCATGGCAGTAAGTAAAGCAATAACATGGCTCGAGACACAGACATTCACTAGGGCATGTTTCCTTAGCGACTCAATGAACATGCTCCAGAGGATAGAGATGGGGGGATCCGAAGAGATTGGTTGCTATCTCTGGAGCGGTCTCGGCTGGCAAAGATTAGTTTCATCTTCGTGCCAGGGCATGCGGGAGTACAATTATGGAGGCCAACCTTGGATGGCGGACTTTTCCCATGGTTTGCCCCTGCCTTCCCCTGAGGGCTGACCGGGATGCCTTCGGCTGTCCTAACTGGACCAGCTGGGATGTAGGTGACACCACAAAAGTGAGAGTCGAAATCCGTCGAAATTCTCAGGAAGGTTAACCCGGTCCACACATGTACGCATAAGTCGGATTTGTCGGCCTAAAGGCGCAGTATCGCAGCTCTTCTGTAAACAGGCACAACACAATTACCTCCGAGTCGGAGCCAAAAGGTCCTTCGAAAAAACCCAGGAAGTTTAACCCGGTCAACAAACGCCCGCTGTAAACAGGCACACTACGATCATGTCCGAAAAAAGACTGCGAATGGACGCAGCAGACGATGAGCATATGAACATATTTGTCTTTGCTAGTGTCAAATATAACGACAGAGTTAAGGCAAACATCAGCGACTATCGTAATCCACCTGTGTATCAAAGATGAACATGGATATCGTGTGTTTCTTCGCGCCATTGGGGGTCTCAACGACCATATTTGCTATCATTATGAGGCACGTGAACATGTGCCTGCCAAAAATACTAAGTTTGGAATCCTACTCAAAGTCGCTATTAAATAGACATTACACTACATATATTATCCCGTAGGCAGACTGCACTTCTTTATAATATTATCTACCACATGAGGTCACATACTGGGATTCTAAGATATCACAATTATTTAAATTTATTTTAGTAGGTTTTGATCAGGGTAGTCATATCTTTGTTTATATAATATGCTAACGGTTCATCAAACTAACCATTTGCATTAAGTTACCTTCTTTTCTACTCAAATAAATTAGTTTCTCTTGTCTCCCTTGTTCCTTAAAACCATCGTTTCAATTTATTTCCCTTGGGACTAAGTATTTCAATTATACAGATGTCTCCATTTTTACCTCTGAAATATTACAATGATCGAAACGAGTTGCAATATTCATATGAGAAATAACGGCTGCAGCAGTATGTAGCAATAGGAAACTAAAAACAGTTAGGTATGTGTAACTTTTGCGAACAAGTGAAATACACTAAACACTAACAGAGTGTACATATATACCTTACAAAGAACTCCACAATGGTAAGCAGCGGGGGTGTAATAAAATATTAAAAAAAATAATAATAAGTATACTACGACACAACGACAGACGCGAAAGTTGACACTGGGGTCTATTTGAACCCCATGGTAGTTCTAGGGTTAAATGTCGTTAATGTGGTATCAGACTTGGTGCATTATATACGTTGACTACCCGTTCAGGAAACAATGGCAAACTA
Source organism: Cepaea nemoralis (assembly GCA_014155875.1). Taxonomy (NCBI): domain Eukaryota; kingdom Metazoa; phylum Mollusca; class Gastropoda; order Stylommatophora; family Helicidae; genus Cepaea; species Cepaea nemoralis. The sequence continues at coordinate 6,979 of JACEFZ010016082.1, forward strand.
CTGAATGTAAACTTGTATACAAACACGACCTGAGGTTGGGATTGATCGCAACGTCCTGCAAAAGCCACATTTTCTATTTAAACATGAATGTCTAGAAAAGAAACCATGGAGGAAAGTTTACCATCAGATCCCAGTTAATTTTTACTCATTCATGTGTTTAAGAATATGCCTATTGACTTGTATATCACATTGTGGTATTTATTTCGTCCCAGTGACGACCATAATCTGTGTTTTCTTACAATTCAATTCTACTCCAAGTTGTTCACTGTGTGCAACAACCGCATCTACTAAATGTTGCAAGGTCCTGTTCATTGTCTGCAATCAAGACTGTATCATCTGCATATCTAATGTTATTAATGTATCGTCCTCCAATGATGTTTCCTTCCATATCTTCTTTATTTCTGAAAATATTTTACTGTACAGGGGGAAAAAAAACTGGGAACATTTTACACACCCTTTCTCACGCCTCTCTTAATTGGCTGATATTGACCTGCTTCATTGTCAATTCTTATGGTAGCTTGTTGTTTCCAATATATGTTTTTTTGTCTTTTCACGTCTAAGGTCTTTCCCATCAATTTGTAGATCTTCACACATCTTTATCATATTGAAATGTCTTACTTTATCGAAAGCCTTTGTGTAGTCAATACAGCAAAGGTGTAGATCTTCGTTTGCTTCTATGGAACGTTCAATTACTGTTCTAAGCATATACACATTATTTACTGTATCCTTGCCTTCTACAAACCCACATTGTTCTTCTCCTATTTTGGGTTATATTTCTTCCTAACTCTTTGCATACTAATTCTTAGCAAAATCTTCGTGATTAGACTCATTAAACTAATTGTTCGATGCTGATCACAATCGAAATCATGATTTCTTTGGGATTCCAATAAATACAGAATTACATAATTCATGAGGTTATATCTCCAGTATTATATTTTGTATTCAGCAGTCTGGTCTCTTGATCTATTCCATTTTATTCTAAATCATTAATCATTTATGTTGTGATGTTATCTGAACCGAGGTTCCTGCCCGTTTTCATATGGTTAAGAGCATTTTGAACCTCCATCTTCGAAATTGATGGGTCTTCATTATTATTTCGAATACCATACTGATTTTCTCCGTTATCATCATACAGGTATTTCACATAATCTGGCCATATATGTAAAATATGATACTTTTCTATTATGATTTTTCCATCCTTTGTTTTTAGGCAGCCTGTTAATGTATGTGTTCTTTGATTAGTAAGCTTCTGAATTCTTTTGAGCATTAAATTTGTATTTTAATGTATGTGTTGTTTTTCATTTTCTATGCAAGTTTTCTCAAGCCATGCTTCATTCGCCTCCTTACATAATTTCTAACTTTTCTATGAATGTCTTCATATTTGGCAGGATTATTTTTGCTATTCCTTATTGTTTCGACTAGTTGTAAAATTTCTTCAGTCATCAATTTCTTACGAACCACTTTCTTTAATTTTGTAACAGTTGTTTCTGCAGCCAAACAGATTGAATTCATTTTACATTTCCTTATAGAATAGCACGACGAAATGTTGAACGAACAATTAAAGCATCTAAAGATTACTCCTGGAGAATATATGGTGAACAGATGGCCACCCTTAGCAAAGACTGCCCAACAAAAATTGTATAAACGTGTCAATAATATGAGAAACAGAAATGCATGCTACAACCCAACCGTCATCATAAAGAGCAAAAGTGGTATACCATTATTTAATCCACAACAAAGACTAGCAAGGTGGGCAGAATACTTTCAAGAACTACGTAAAACCACACATAATAACATAGAAAACCTAAATATTTTGCCTACAAGCTATGGACAACAAGAACCAAACTTCATCCCCGCAGACGTCAAATCAGTTATACAGAAAAGTCCTAAAAACAAATCACCGGGTCCAGTTGGAATAACAACAGAAGCTATTCAGGCCTATGGGGAAACAGGAGTTAAATGGCTGACAAGACTTTTTTTTTTAAATATAGCGTGGGAAGAAAGAAAAACCCCATACGATTGACAACAGGCAATAATAGCGCCGATATGGAAAAAAGAAAGACAATATGAGAGAGTGCGAAACACACAGAGTTATATAACTCCTGAGCCATATAGGGAAAATGTATGCAAAACTATTGGAACAAAGAGCTAGACCCATAGTTGAACAACAGTTAAGCAAAGTACAATTCGGTTTTCGGAAAGGTAAAAGTTGCACTGATGCACTTAGACAAATATGTGAAAACACCATCAAATATAGTAACCATCAAAACATTGTGTTTGTAGATCAGGGAAAGGCTTTCTATAGAGTAGACAGAAACAAATAATGGATCATCCTTGAAGACTACGGGATACAAGAACAACTGCTGAAAACATAATAACCATGCACCACTCGATCCAAAGTGCACTAAGAACACAATAAGGCATATCAGATATGTTCATAGTCAATACAACAGTGAGACATTGATGTGTGCTCTCTCCTCTGCTATTCAATATCTACATGTACAAAATATCCAAGAAGCAAGCCTTGACAGAACAGATTCGGAAAACAACTGATCCACAGGAAATATATGAACTACTATTTGCAGACAATCAGTGCCTACGAGGGCAGACTGAAAAATCATATTAATAATCTGAGTTCAACATCAGAAGATACAATATAAGCATACATATGAGAAAAAACCGACGTAATGCAAGTTAGCAAATCTCCTGGGCCACTAAGTATGAGAGACTACAGCCAGAGACCGAGAATCGTGGCGTGCACCATTATGCAAGGGTGCAGTCACGTGTGAGGCAACCAGGACTGCAAGAGCTGTGAAGAAAAGGCAGGACCGAAAAACCACTGCAGGAAATCCTCCTCCAGAAACGTCAAGCATTCTTTGTCCACATTGTCAAAGAACAATTCGAGCCAATATAGGCCTTATCAGCCATCTTAGAACTCACGGCTCCATACTTCCGACCCCACTGGATGAAATGAATGGTCATCATCATTCTTGATTGACAAACAACAAATATACAGATAAATAGCACATCTCTGAAACAAGTTAAAGAATTCAAATATCTTGGAAGTATGATCACAGAAGATGGCAGATTGGACAGAGAAATCGAAATCAGATGTTAAAAAGTAAGTGCACTTACATATCAACAATCACCCATACTTGTTGTTGTTGCATATCCTTTACAGGACATCGCTGTCACCACCAGCATCTTTCAGCTGTATGTTGATCTCTCGGCAAGATTACGCTCAGTAGTTTGCCATTGCTTTCTGCGCGGCCGGCTCACATACCCCGTAGGTTACCGATGCGATTCGAACCACTGCTGATTCTCACCGTCTTCACGTTAACCACGAGAGTATACGAGATTACGGAGAAAAGTCGTAACCTCTAAGCCAGGAAGCCGGCATCACCCATACTGAAACATCAAAATACACTGATGTCCGCAAAGCGGACATAGCATGGGTATAGCCGTTGGGTAGCTTGATATCGGCTTTCTCGTTTTGAGACATCTTCTGCATTAGTGCTGTGGTCTTTGGGTTTTTGTTGATGGAGATCACTACTCCATTCAGGTGTCTCGCGCACTGGTTGATGCTGTTCTTCCCAGCTCGTTTTATAATAGACTCAGTATCTTGTCTATTGGTAGCGCCGACAGTTTGGCTTCTCTCACTCTTGTCTGTTTTAGCAGTATTTTGCCGGTGAAGTCATCTGTTGTTGTTGTTTCCTCCTGTGTGGGGGTCTTTGTAAATTGGGCTGCTTCATCTTGGTGCTGTTGAAAGCTTCACGGCTGCTTGCTTGCTTAAATTGTAGTTGTAATCTCCGGCGTCGGAATACTTTACGGCTGCTGTTGGCTTCAGTTGTAGTTGTAATCTGCGGCGTCGGAACAGCGAAAGTAGCAGCTTCATCTGGAGTGGGTGTGGTAGCCTCCTTTAATGTTGCTTCAAGTTCTGGCGTTTCGCTGCGGCTCGCAGACAGGTTTTCTTCTTGCATCTTGCTTGATAGTCTTGGCATCTTCCACGCTGCTCATTTTGAACGTCGAGTGACTTGTGGAGTTTTTCTTGCAACGTGCCATTTTCTAGCACGTGTTCAGTTTCCGATTAGGTGACTTGCTTTCTATAGCGCGTCTAGTCGAATGGGGTGAGTGTGACCCAAAGACTAACACGACTGTCTATATAAGAGTATCAAGGTGAAATTCATGTTAGCATCACAGTCTGGAATCCTGAGTTCAGTTGCAAAAATGTTTCTTTCAAATTTTCATTTTTCTTCATTTTTCTCACTGTTTTTTCTCTCATCCCGTTCTACACTTTAATGTAGCCAACGGAGGGTCTTCTCCGTGATTATATGTTGCGTTTTGTGTATGTATTCGTTTGAGGATGAAGGCTAGTCGTCACAATATAATGTATTTTTCATAATTATGTTGTGTAAAGCTGCATTGCTTTATTATTTTATATCCTTTAGCAGTGAGTATGAAGCATTTTACAAGTTGCATCACAATAATTTGATGTTTATTGTTGTTGTTGTTGTTGTTGTTGTTGCGATTGTCAGTATTGTTTTTGTTATTTTTGGTGTTACTGTTATTGGTTGTATTATTATATGCATGGCCTTGTTATTGTTGTTATTATTATTGCTAATGTGACTGTTATTATTATTATTATTATTATATACATACTATTATTGTTATTATTGTTGCGAATATTGGTGTTATTGTTGATGTTGCTGCTGTTATTGGTATGCCTGTTACTGTTGTTATTACTCGTATATCTATGTTGTTATTATAGTTAGTGGTGGTGTCTTTGTTATGTTATTATTGCTGCAGTTATTGTTAATTTTGATATTGTTATTGTTGTTATTATTGTTTTTAGTGTTCTTACTATTATTGTTGTTATTCTTATTGTTATTGTTGTCGCCGTCGCATCTGTTATCATCGTCATCATCATCATCATCATAATCATCATCATCATAATCATCATCAGTATCATCATATATTATTAGTTTCACAGAGTTACTGTATAGCACAGACAGCAAGATGCCCCAACCATTGTCAACACCTAATCCAGGTGTTGTTCAGACAGACTCACAAAGAGAACTAGCAACTCGCATCAGAAGAGGACAGTTCGCATTCTGTGGACATGTCATGAGATAGGGAAAACTGGGGCATGTTGTCACAACGGGAAAGCTGGAGGGGAAGAAAGCTAGCGGGAGAACAAGAGAGTAGATGCTGGGCAGTTTAACATCATGGCCTGGAGAAACTTGTGAAACCGGAAATGGGTGGCGGTACACTAGACAGAAGGCTATGGACATACATGGTCACCAACAGCATACGGCATGCACTACTTGTAGAATAAGATACAAACAACATGTATATTACAATTTAATTGGATGGAACAGTCAACAAATAGATCTATACAACACACGCAGAATTGTACAAAACTTTTTTTTTTTTTTTAAAAGATAAACAAAAATTAGAAAATGAAATTTAAAACAATGTATTCCCTTAGTGTGAATTTAACCACAGAAGCCACAAACAATATGTTGCACGATTGATTGCCTGGCATATTTCGCGGCATCTCGTCAAATGGCGAGACGAGATGCAAGGTAATTTTTATTGTTGTTGTTTAGCTTTAGGGGGTCATGTAGTCTGTACTGAGATAGTGTTCAAACAGGTAACGAATGTATGTATAGTGATTGGTGGTGTCTTTGATTTCATGTGGAAGATTGTTCCACAACTGAGCGGCAGAGTACGCTAAACTGGGATACAATCTAGTGCAATGAAGTCGATTCACTTGACCTTTTAACATATTCAGTTCCAAAAATGTTTGTTTGGGCGTAACAAAAATCGATGGCAGAAAATTATAAGTAGGAAGGTTTTGTCACAGTTATGACTTAATGCTGAGACAGTGATGAACAGACCAAGAGGGTAAGACACGGGTGTGTTTTGTCACCAACTTCTCGTATTAGAAAGAAAACTAAGGTAAAATATGTTACATGTTTGGCGACTGATTGTTATTGCAGGTGAACACTTCAAACGGTGGCTTGTCTTTGCTAGGATAAAACATAACTGCAGCGTTAAGGCAAACATCAGCAACTGCCGTAATCCACTTGCGTATCAACGACTATCATCGATATCATCTGTTTCTTAGCGCCATTAAAAGTATCTAAGACCATATTTTCTATCATTATAAGGCACATGCACATGTGCCTTCCAAAAATATTATTTACATGCCCAAAAAATTGGTATCATTAAACGGATATTGCACTAGATATATAATCACGTATGTAGAGTGCCCATCATTTGTGATATTATCTACCACATGAGGTCACATACTGGACATCTAAGATATCGCAGTTATTTAAATGTACTTTAGTACCGCTTGATCAGAGTGGAAATTTTTGTGTTTTAAATATTAGCTATACGTTCTTCAAACTAACTATGTGCATTACAGAGCCTTCAATTATACTCGAGTAAATTATGATTCTTGTCTACCTTGTTCTTCAGCATTTCATTTCAAGTTGTCTCCCTTGAGATTGAAAATTCCTATTATACAGATGTCTATATTTTTAAAATATGAAACATTACAATGATTGAAATTAATTGCAATATTCATAAAAGAAATAACGGATGCAGCAGGAAGTAACAATAGGAAAAAAAACCATTTAGGTATGTGTAACTCCTGCGAAAAAAAAGTGAGATATACCAAACACGGACTAAGTGCACATACCTTACAACGAGGTCCACTATCGTGAACATAAAATGTAAAAGACGGGGGGAGGGGGGGGGGGGGGTGGATAAAAGAATATAACAAAATGAAAAATAAAAATAAGTATACTACGAAACAACGACAAACGTGAAAGTTGACACTGCGGTCCATTTGACCCCCAAGGTAGTTGTAGGGTTAACAGTTGTTAATATGGTAGCAGACGCGTTGTATTATATATCAAATTAAAGATCGTTACAAAGGAAAACTACTGTGTAAAAGATCGGGAAGTCGTTTAAGACGATTAATCATCCCATGGCACTTAATCAGTAGTTAAACCGTTGATGATCGCGTGAGATAGCAACCATGACCGCCCACGCTTATTGACGCCGGAGATGATGATGCCGACTGTGTCATCACCGCTCTACAACGGAGACTACACGATCACCATTCTTGGATCAGGTCTGTGTCTTGCCAGTTGTTCCATATCGCCTTGCCATCCGAATATATATTGTTCTGCCTTGTCTTGCTTTCTTTCCGTCATGATTCTCAATTCACAGAACCTACACAATATGAAAATGTAATAGTATAACACTAAATCAGAAGAGAAAGGTCATCTTGAATTATACAAAATAAGGACAGGTCTGGTCAGGAAACTATTCACAAGACACAATTCGGGGCTAGAACAAACGAGAACAGGTCCAGCAGTACAGGACATCCACCGGGACTCCTTCTTAGTTTTCACATTCGGCCCACCATCACATCTCCATTGCTTCCAGTTTCGCGCCTTACCTTCTTCCTCCTTTTACATATACCACTTCTACTCATTTAACTGGGTCTTCACTGAAACTTTACCATCCCCTACCGCTGTCCCCATGACCTTTAGACTCCCATGGATGTCTATATGAGAGTATCAAGGTAAAATTCATGTTAGTATCACAGCAAGGGTGTCTGAGATAATTTGCGAAAAAACAATATGTTGCACGACTGATTGCCTGGCATATTTCGGTGCATCTCGACGAGATTGGGGGAGGAGGGGGGGGGGGAATATGCCAAGCAATAAATCGTCTCACATATTGTTTGTGTCTTCTGTGTATCAATCAATTAATCATGTACCATGCCGGAAAGCGTGGGCGGTCATGGATCCAGAGTCGTGGATAAGCTCAGTGTTCCTATATCGTCCATGCCATGTGGCCAAGCCATCCAGGTATTTTCCTCTCGATCTTCCTCTTGGTCTGTTCTCTTCGATCTTGCCAGTTGTCACTAAGTTCCCCAGTCCATTTCTTCTCATAACATGTCTAAAAAAATTTGACTGCCTACGTCTAATTTCTCTAATCAATTTACGATTTTCATTTGTCTCCTGTAGTACTTGGTCATCCACCCATCATGTGCCATGCCGGTAAGCGTGGGCGGTCATGTTCTGCCATCTCACTCGATCACCAGTGTCGTGGATGAGCTCCGTCGTCCTGTCTCGACCATGCCATGTGGCCAAGCCATCCAGGTATTTACTTCTTGATCTTCCCCTTGGTCTCTTCCTTTCGATCTTGTCAGTTGTCACCAAGTTCTCCAATTCATTTCTTCTCATAACATGCCCAAACAATTTTGACTGTCTACGTCTAATGTCTCTAATCAGTTTACGATGTTCATTTGTTTCTTGAAGGACTTGTTCATTGGTTATTCTGTCTGTCCATGGCATTCTTTGCATTTTCCTCAGAAACCACATCTCCACAGCAATCAACTGTTTTTCAGCTTGACTACTTATTGTGCACGCTTCACATCCATACAAAAGTATAGGTTGTATGTAGCACCTCAACACCCGTTTTCTCGTTTCAATTGATATCTTTTTATTGGTCAGTATGTCTTTTATCTTGCAAAAGGCTACCTTCGCAATGGCAATTCTTGTTCTAATATCTTCAAGGCATCTCCCATCAGATGTTATGACTGTGCCGAGATAACAGTATCGATTCACTTGTTTAAGAATATTCCCATCTACTCGTATATCACATTGTGGTATTTCCTTCTGCCCAGTGACGACCATAATCTGTGTCTTCATAATAGGACAGCAGTATGGAGGCTCAGTGGCTAAATGAATGAATCAACATTGGATTTTCCGAGAGTTCCATTTTCCATAGTGAATTAGGGACATTATCCCAGAGACCAATGTGTGTAATTCATATGTTCATAAATGCTTTATTGGCTTCTTTTCACAGCTTTTGGGTTAATAAACATAATTAACTTTTCCTGCATTCTTTTTTCAAGTACATTGTGGTGTGACAAAACATTTTATTATTTGTGTGTTTAGTTAATGAAACTATATCACATAATTGTAGAATTTGGAACGACAGGTGGCTGGGTAAACACGAATAGACAGCAACGTCCTGTTCTATTGTAATCTCCCAGGTCCCAGATTACTCAGAAAAGGGAACTTTAAATTATATAAATTTCCTGTAATCATTTCACCTTTAAGGGAAAATGAATTTAGGTGGGGGACTTACGAGCTAAATAAGTTTCTCGGGAAGGAAGCTTTTGAAGGGAAGTTATCAACATTCCTGGGAAAACCCCTAGATTTCCAGAGCTAATATGGGACACTTTGGCTTCCAAGGACCCATCCCCTCCAAACTAAATTTGTCCCATCCTCATAGCTTCACTTCCTGGCGGGGTAGGCCAAGGTGGGTACTGCTTCCTAATTCCAGTATACCACAATATCATCTGTTTCTTCGCGCCATTAATAGTCTCTACGACCATATTTGCTATCGTTTTGAGGCACATGCATATGTGCCTGCCAAAAATATTAAGTTCACGTAATACATTATTAACGATAAAACGGATATTGCCTTAAATATATTATCCCGTAAGAAGATTGAACTATATTTATGATATTATCTACCAATTGAGTTCACATTGTAACAGTGAGGGAATTAGGTTAGGAGTAAAGAGTTAAGGAATGCTGCGCATTCCTTGACTAGGGGGAAAACCATAATGAACGTGTGTGCACGAATGAAGAAGGGTATCTAGGTAAGACACACACGTCACTTGGGGCCAGCAAGAAGAGATGTCAACACCACGAAGGGAGTCTCCATCATGTGTGCTGAGATAGAATGATTCAGCTAATAAAGTATCTTTCTAACAACGCGAAGACTTGTGTGCTGTACGATCACTATTATAACCTGTATGTAGCACTGTGACACAGGTTGATTTGGTGCCGTGAATTTATGAAACATGGGAGGTCGCGGAGAGAGAGAGTACAGCCATAGAAGATGGTTATGTCTGGCGTGTCTGGAGAAGTAAATATTGAGAAACGCAACAGATGAAAGCCGACTGTTGGTAGCTGTTCTGGGTTCTCACTGGATTCCTGGTTAAGAAGGAGATCCATTTTCAAGGTCAGCGCTAAAAAAAAAGATTTGATTGATACTTATTTTTTTTGAAAGACTGATGTTATTACATAATTATGAAATTAACTGGAGAATTGACCAACGCAAAATGGTATATTGAGATCAAGTAATGCCGTTCTGCATCAAAAGTCAGTACAAATTATGAGTTTTAACCCGTGGGACTGTTGAAGGTGAAGTCAAGGTTATGGTGCAAATTCATAATTATGAAATCAAGGTCTGCAATACTCTCTACAGTCACTTCAATTAAAGGAAGGCATAAATGAAACTTGTCTCAACTATTTAAACTGACCATGGCGAGAGTCCCACATGAAAATAAGAGACTGGATAGCGTCAGCTTTAAGTCCAATTGTTGTTGACTGGATTACGTTTGCGCTGAAATATATATATGAAAATCACAGATTGCTGCTGGAAAGTGAGTTTTTTTTTGCTGAAGTCGTGAGCAATTGTCGCTTGCGTGAAGGTGACCTTACTTGAAGGGAATCTACAGTAATCGAGCAGGTAATCAAACAGTCTTGTTGCGAGCCTGATATCGAGCATAATCTTCGTCAGGAAATAATTGGAAAGATCTGACTTCGACTTCGATTAAATTATGAAGGAAAGAAACCCAGAGGCTCTTCGTTGTTCTGCTCATTTTAACGAGCTTGATTAGAGTCCTTTTTTATGTGGTGTAGGTAATTCTGAATCAGGAGGTCATTTAAATTCTTTTGTCAGAATTCATGGTTGAAACAGGAATATTTCTTCGTCAGGATCTTCCATTGGAGGCTTTAGTTAAGATAATTAGATAATATTAGAGTAATTAACAGATTATGTATTGTTGCTGGGTTTGAAGTTAATATTGTTTGAAATATTTGTATATTGCTTGATAATTATAAATTTTAGGATGGAATCCCAAGATTTTTCACAGGTACTGACTGGCGTTGGCGGGGCAATATCAAGGTTGGATGCAGTGTTAAGACAACAAAATATAAGCACTGATGTTGAAAGATTTAGTGGTCAAGCAAATCAGTTTAAGAAATGGATTATTTCTATTGAAAAACATGCATATTTAGTAAACGCTACAGATGGAGAGAAAAAGAACTTGGCATACAGAACAAGTACAAGTCCAGTTTCTGACCATATAAGAAGAAAGTTAGAGGCAGCAGGAGGTGAAACCTGGGAAGAATTTAAAGATGATCTCGCAAGAAAATATGCTGAAATTACTGATCCACAACACGCATTCTCAGTATTGCGACAGACTAGACAAAACAGCACAGAAAGTGTTCAGTTATACAGTGACAGGTTAATCAATTTAGCTGAAGAGTCATTTTTAGGACAGAATGTACGAGCAGAAGAAGTGGAACGGATGTTAGTAGGGATTTTTGTTGATGGGATTAGGTCAGATGGATTGAAATTTAAATTATTAAGAGAGAATCCTGCAAGATTGTCACAAGCGGTAGATATCGCTATACAAGAGGAAAGCTTGAGGAGGAGGTTTAGGTTAAGGGTAGGACGAGAGTTAGGTAGTAGTTCGGAAGATAGAATTGAAGAACCTATGGAAATAGGACAGTATAGACATGGATGGAGAGGAAGACGAGGAGAAATACAGATGTTGCAAAGAAACGAGAATGTATATAATCAAGATAGAAGAGGACAAGTGAGAAATACTGTAAGAAACATAGAAGGTAACACAAATAACTCGAATGTGGTTTGTTGGGGATGTCACCAACGTGGGCACATTTTTCGCTTTTGTGGTAACAGAAGTGGCCCATCGAATACGCAAAATAGTAGAGGTGTTCAGACGAGTATACAGAATAGAATGGCAAATGGCAGACCAGCAAATTGGAATTCTGGAGAAATACAGAGAAATTTTAGAAGGTCAGGAAATCAGGGAAATTGGCATCCCGCTTACTGAATAGGATCGGCAGTAGGAGGGAAGATAGTAAGATCCAAAAAGGGCATCAATATATTAAAAACCCAAAGGATGAGTATAATAGAACGTTGAGAAATAAAAACAAGCCGAAGAAAAACAATTGTCATTAAATATGGTAGATCCTAGCTCATGTATAGTACAGATAGGAAAATATAAAGTTAGAACATTAGTTGATTCGGGAGCACAAGTTAGCGTGATTAAAGAAGCATTTTTATATCGAATGTTAAAAAATTGTCAAATATTTAGAATTCAGGAGAATCTTCATTCGGTAACGGGACAAAAATTAGAAGTGTTAGGACAAACGATGATAAATTTGAAATTAGGAGGGATAAATGTTAGGCATATGTTTCATGTGGTTAAAGATTTAAATAGAAATATGATATTGGGACGAGATTTTTTATTGAAAAATGGGGTGAGACTTTTATTTGATTTGCATAAATTAAAATTCCAAGATGTTTACGTAGATCTAGAAGAAGATATGCATGTGTCGACACTAGTTAGAGTCAAAACGACCATGAATTTAAAACCACAGTCAGTTAATTTGATACAAGCAAGACTGAAGAGAAACCCGTATTATGTAGCAGGAAACATAGTCAGAATCACGGAATTGCAAAATGAAATAATTGATGAGCCAGGTTTAGAAGTTCCGGATGGAATAATAGAATTAGATAAAAGTTTAACATTTCCAGTAATGGTTATTAATAACACAGGTAGAGAAATTAAATTATACAGAGGATGTGTAATAGCTAAGCTAGAACATAACGTTAGTGACATATTGGCAACAGATAGAGGCATAAGTTATTCAGAAACCTCTAATGAAAGAAGTAATAATAGACGCGGATACAGAAGAAAAGGGAACGTAAGAATGGATGAATTGATCCATCCATCTAGAAGAAATGCAGCACAAATACATTCATTAGACAAAGTAACAAGAGAAAAAGAATTGTTAGCACAATTAAAAACCTCGCCAGAAAATAAGGAAGTGTTAGAACAACTTATAAAGCAAAATCAAGATGTGTTTGCGATAAATGATTTAGAATTGGGTAAGACACAAACAGTTACGATGGAAATAGACACGGGAGATCATCCACCAATTAGTTTAAAACCATACAGAACTCCATTAAGAAATAGAGAAGTCGTAGAAAAGGCAATAGAAAGATATGTTGAAAGCAGGCATAATAACAAGATCAAAATCAGAATGGTCATCTCCGGTGGTAATTGTGGCCAAGTCTGAGGTTCGAACAGGTTCTGTTGTGACTACAGGGCGTTAAATAAAATTACTAAAAATGTAGCGTACCCACTGCCAGTAATTGATGATATTTTGGGGCTGCTTAATGGTTCTACATATTTCACAACGCTGGACGCAAGGGCAGGATTTTGGTGTATTCCGATGTCGGTAGACGCGCAAAAAAAAAGTGCCTTTTGTACTCATATGGGTTCGTACGAATTTTTACGTATGCCGTTCGGTCTGAAAAATGCACCGTCTCACTATATGTTCTTAATAAATGAAGTACTAGACGGTATGCAAAGTTTTGCCTTAGCATATATTGATGACGTATTGATTTTTACGAAAGGAGATGTAGAGAATCATTTAAAACATGTTAGACTAGTATTTGACAGATTAAGAAGGCATGACGTTAAATTAAAGCTTAGTAAGTGCCAGTTTTTAAAGACAGAAACAAAATATTTAGGCTATATAATAAATAGGGAAGGTATTAACCAGACATGGAAAAGATAAAAGTTATTAAAGAGTTACCTCCTCCCACTAACGTTAAGGAAGTGAGGGCTTTTATAGGAACGTGTGCGTATTATAGGCGGTTTTGTACCAGCCTTTTCAAGGATAGCAATACCTATTACGAATCTAACGGGAAAATACGCTAGATTTAAGTGGGATGATGAGTGTCAAAAAGCGTTTGAACTTTTAAAAGATAGCTTAACGGTAGTACCATTATTGACACATCCAGACCTGAATAAACAGCTAATACTATACACAGATGCTTCAGACAATGCAATAGGAGCATGTTTGGTTCAACCATATGAAGGAGAAGAATCTGGAATACCAGGGGTTAAAAATGAAAGACCAAACTATTTCTTGTCGCATAAACTCAGCAGAACTCAACGCAAATGGCCGATTATTGAGAAGGAAGCATATGCTATACACTACGCGTTGCAAAAATTAAATTATTACTTACATAACGCCAATTTCATTATTAGAACTGACCACATGCCATTAAAGTCGATATTAGAAGCACCAATACAAAATAGGAAAATACAAACGTGGGCATTGAATTTACAAGGGTACAATGCTAAGGTTGAATATGTGTCAGGGAAACATAATACGTGCGCCGATCTTTTGTCTAGAATCCCGTACCCACAGTCATCAGGAAACACGGAAGATGAAGTTGAACCAGAGGTAGACGATCGAAACTGGCAAGTAAATATATTAGATTCTGCCATAATAAATAGGGAAGAATTTGAGAGTTTACCATCGGAGCAAGAGTCGGAATCTAGAACAGAAGACCCACATTTAGAACAGTTTGATATGAAAACAGAACAAGAATTAGATCCAAAAGTAGTACAGATAAAAAAGAAATTGAAAGAAACAGGGGGAAATAGTTTTAAAAGAAAGTTTGTAGAGTTACAAGAAGACAATCAATTATATTATATCAGTGAAAAAGGTGAAGGAGTAAGAAAATATATTCCGAAACATATAGAACAAGAAGTCTTAAAGGCATACCACGATAATAATGGTCATTTCGGACGAGATAAGTTAGTGAAGGCTATTAGCAGTAAATATTATTGGCCGAATTTATTCAAAAGCGTATATGAATATGTTGAAGCATGTGAAAAGTGTAGGTTAAGAAACATGAAGATAATTAAATGTCCTTTACAAGATACCGATATTCCTCAATTTCCAATGCAGAAGTAAGTTTGGATATTTCAGGTCCTCATCCAAAAACATTATCGGGAAATGTATACCTACTACATATAGTTGATTCATATAGTCTTTGGCCAGAAGTGTATCCAATTCCAGACAAGAGTGCTCATTCAGTTATAAATATGCTTTTACAAGAATTTATACCAAGGTTTGGGTGTCCACAAATAATACTTACAGACAATGGGAAAGAGTTTGTAAATAAAAAGTTTGAGAAATTGGTAAAAGATTGGAATATAAAACACATTAGGACTTCATATTACAGACAAACTTCTAATGCTAAAAATGAGAGACAACACAGAACACTATACAATATTCTAGCGAAAAATGTAGAAGAACACGATATGGATTGGGATCTTTATTTGGGGATAGCATTAGCGGCGATACGTACACACGAAAATGAAGGAACAGGTTTCTCACCATTTTACTTAGTACATGGAAGAGAACCAATATTGCCAATTGATAATTTATTAAAACCTAGGAGAAAATATCTGGGGGAAGATTTTCAAGAAACAAGGTTGCAAGAGATGCATAAAGCACATGTACGTTTAAGAAATAATATAATTAAGGCTAGAGAAAGACAGAAGAAATACGCAAATAAAAATGCACACTTACAAGAGTTTAACGTAGGTGATAGGGTATATTATAAAAAACATAGGAAAAAACTCTAAGTTTGATGCTCATTGGGTCCCGGGATACTATATTTTAGAAAAAAAAGGTCCAGTGTCGTATACTATTAAGAATCAAATTTCAGGGCATGTTGCACGTTCACATGTAGAACACTTAAGGCGGGATAATGAGGAAAGGGATGCAGAGAATAATAATAATAATTATTGTTCCGAAGAAATATTGTCAGGTGGACAGATTGTCAGACAATCGGTATATCCAATACCTATAGAGAATGGAAAACAAGTAACAACAGCATCTACTACAGCTGAACAAGAAGAAGCGGTACCAAAAACAGTCATGACAGAGGAAAATAACGTGTATGACGATTATATTAGTGAAGAGTCAGTCAGGGAAAATATTGAACCTCCATTTATGAATACAAGACAGGCAGTAAAAAGAAAGTTGGATAGACAGAAAGAAAAAGAAATTAAGAGGCAAAGGAACTTAGAGCGAATTCTTCGAGTGAGGAAGAGATGCCACTATTTGAAAATTTGTTGAGACGGCAAGACAGGAAAATTAGATAGGATTTAGAAAGGAAGAGATTAGCGGTTGCTAGTAATGGATATACAGATGGGGAACAAGAGATGGATGAAAAGTCAGAAACTGATGAAGAAGCTGATATGAAAGAAGATAGCTCTCCTCGAGAGGATAGCGACATTGATGTAGATATTGCAATTATAGAAAAAAATTTAAGGTTATTAAAGAAATGGAGAAGTGATAGATGAATAGAGTGATACAAGGTTCTGCAGATGGCAGATAGAAGAAGAAGTTGGACACGATATTTTTGTGTTTACAAAGGTACTTGATGGAGTTTTTCTAAAGCGGAAAATTATTATTGGGTACTCAGAATATGGTCTTGAAATTTATAATGTATGTGTACATTGATTAATGTGGGGGGATAAATATGATGAGGGGATTGAAATGCTTTGCTCAATTGTTGGGACTTCAATTGTGTTTTATGAAATGTGAAAAATAAGTTAACTTAGATGGTTATTTTTACGATGTTTTGGGTTGATTGAGTTACCTAAGGGTGTTTAAAATGATTATTACTTTGAAGTTCAGTTAGAAGATGAATTAAAGTAGTGGTTAGTGAAGTGACTCTATATGTAGTAATGGAGGGGTATGTTGTTATTACATGTGGGGTATGCAATGTATATACAAGGTTTATAATAGGAGCTGGGTTGAACAGCGTTTAATGGGAGAATATGGGGGGAATGCCAGGTTGAGTTTTGGCATTTAAATAACTGCATATTGGAAGAAGAAGACTGTACTTAACAGTATAATAATAGTTAGGAAGCTTTTTGTTGTGGAAGGAATGGTAAACGGGAAATTGATGAGCTGAATAATACAAAGGCTAGCAGTTTTGGATTAACATATTTTTTTTGATAATAACAATTATTATTGACGGAAACTGAAGATAAATTTTGAAACTTTATTTTTGATAAAGTTTTGAGAATGTATGGGAAGAGAAAGGTGATTACTTCTTACTTTCTTACTTTTTCCTTACTTTTATTAATTTCAGGTGCGCACCTACACAAATCTAAACTAGCTATTTTTTTCCTGTCTATCCTAGAATACTGAGAGTGTGAGAATGTGAATAAAGTGGGAAATAAAGGATAAGGGGAATATCTTCAGTTTGTCAATCATAATTTAGATGGACATTTTAAAGTTAAAAGCGGTTCGCTTATGGAGACTTTTGTATTGTGGGGAATTTTATGGAGAGTTTTGTAGAAAGTGCTTATATTTTGTAGAGAGTTTCGATATTATTGTCTCTAGTTAGCAATTGGCTATGAGGAGATGGGAGAATTGACTTAGGAAATATATGGAATTGTTGTTATTGTAGAATAGAGATGTAAAGTTAACTAATTAAAAGTTGGGGTTGAGATTTTTCAAGGAAAAATTCTCTTTGAAGAAGGGGAGGCATTGTAACAGTGAGGGAATTAGGTTAGGAGTAAAGAGTTAAGGAATGCTGCGCATTCCTTGACTAGGGGGAAAACCATAATGAACGTGTGTGCACGAATGAAGAAGGGTATCTAGGTAAACACACACGTCACTTGGGGCCAGCGAGAAGAGATGTCAACACCACGAAGGGAGTCTCCATCATGTGTGCTGAGATAGAATGATTCAGCTAATAAAGTATCTTTCTAACAACGCGAAGACTTGTGTGCTGTACGATCACTATTATAAACCCGTATGTAGCACTGTGACAACATACTGGAAATCTAAGATATCGCAACAACTTAATATGGCCTTTAATACTTGTTGATCAAGGTGTCAATCTATTTCCATGTATATAACGCTATATGTTTTTCAATTTATCTAATTTCATTACACAGCTTTCATGTATACTTCAATAAATTATTGTTCTTGTCCCCTTTTTTGCTTAAAACTGTTATTTAAATTTTTTTCCCCCGAAACTATAAAATTTTTATTATCAGATTTCCAATAATTTTCTATGACACATTACAAGGATTGAAACGAGTTTCTGTATTCATAGGACAAGTAACGGATGCAGAAGGATGTAACAATAGAACATAAAAACCGTTAGGTACATGTAACGCCTGCGAAAAAAAATGATATACTAACCACAGACACAGTGTACATACCTTACAAAAAAATCCACAATGGTGAACATAAATTAATAATAGAAGAGGGGCGTGGGATAAGAAAATATAAAAACATACAAAATAAAAAAAAACGTTTCAAAAAATTGTGACTGTCTACGTCTAATTTTTCTAATCAATTTACGGTTTTTGTTTGATTCTTGTAGGACGTCGTCATTGGTTTTTCTTTCTGTCAATGGCATTCTTTGCATTGTCGGATAATTACCCACGGTTCGCATCCATACAAAAGTACAGGTTCTATGTAGCATCTCAACAGTCTTTTTTCGTTACAATTGACATCTTCTTATTGGTCAGTATGTTTTCCATCTGGATAAAGGCTACCTACCTTCGCCATGGCGATTCTTGTTCTAATTTTCGTCAAGGCATCTCCTATCTTACGAGATAGTTATAAAAAATTCACTTCTTTAATAATATTCCCATTTACCTACATATCACATTGTGGTATTTCCTTCTTCCCCGTGACGACCATAATCTGTGTCTTCATACAATTTAATTCTAAACCTAGTTGTTCACTATGTGCAAAACCGCATCTACTAAATGTTGCCGGTCCTGCTGATTGTTTGCAATCAACACTGTATCATCCGCATATCTAATGCTATTAAAATCAAGTCCCACAATAGTGATTTCTCTATACCTAATGTTACTGATGTCACGTACCCCAATGGTGATTCCTCTGATAACTAATGCTATTATTGTGGGAGTAAAGTTCTAGACAAGACAAGCGAACTGTTTACGTCACCTGCCTTGCGTTCCGAAGGTTATGGGTTCGATTCCGTCGTTCGTCGTTTTGTTAACGAGTGTAGTTTTCTCTGAGAAACACTGGGGCTTGTCGCTGGAGTTGCGTAGATCGTACTTTGTGCGACGCGTTCGGTGACCCGGCCGGCGAAAATATACTGAGCTATATGGGATAACACCCCGTGAAACAAAGTCGACCCTCTTGCCATTTAACGCCACATGCCACACATTCCGAAGGTTATGGGTTCGATTCCGGCGTACATCGTTTGATTAAAATGTGCAGTTTTCTAGGAGAGACCCAGGCTGAAGTTGCGTAGTTCGTACTTTGTGCGACACGTTCTGCAACCCGTCCTGTGGAAAATTACTGGGCTATATAGGATAAAACCCGGTGTAATGAACTCGGTTATCTTGCGTTTTAGCAGATCCATTTCCAAACAAAACGTAGGTTTGGACATAACAAAAATGTGTGGCGGAAAATGATAAGTAGGAAGGTTTTGTCAAAGATATAATTTAATGCCGAGACAGTGATGAGCCGACCAAGATGGGTAAGATACGGATGTGTGTTTTTTGTTTAAAACCAAATTTTCGTATTATAAAGGAAATTAAGGTAAACCATGTTACATGTTAAGCGACTGAGAGTCATTGCAGCTGAACACTTCAAACGGCGGCTCATCTTTGCTAGGATTAAATATAACTCCAGCGTTAGACAAACAATATGTTTTGATACTGAAATTTAAGTATCAAATCCATCCAGAAACAGATATGACTCTTGATGGGAACTCCTGGCTGGAGAGATGACGAATCCTATTTTGGAAGAACTAACAGGCGAAAGTTCCATCCAACCCCATAAAGCAGGTAACCTAGTATCACTATGAATCAACCAGGGGACTTTTAGCCTGAACATGTAATTAGAGAGGCAACCTCGACGATCATCCTACCTGAACCAGAACAAATAAACTTATTATGGACCCAATTCATTTAGTCTCACAGAACATTTGAACAATTAGGGTCCATAAACCCAACATGGAGTTGAGAGGATTGAGCTTAAGATAGAGAATTACGATTATTATTTTAATCTAACAGATCTATGAGTATGATTCAATCCACTGGGGAAATATGGGTTATGTTTTTTCTTAAAAGGTGATTGTTTAAAGTGTTAATGGATACATACCATGCCTTTTGAAATGGGTGATTAACTTGTGATCCGAATAGCCAAATCCCATCCCCAGTTTGTTTCTTATTAAGGTTAATAGATATTTCATTTTACACTCTGAGTTTTACATTAATTCTTTGAGTGTTCATTTTAATACTCTGAGTTTTACATTAATTGTTTGAGTGTTCATTTTATTGTCTGTTAATTATTAATTCACCCTAGATATTAATTATTTATCTGAGAACAGAGAGGCAAGGAAACTCCACAAGTCTATTATTATTCAAGGAAATCGTTTCCTTGTTGCCCTTGGGGACTTCCTTGGCTCCCCTGGACTTGATAGCCTCAAGTAATTGAGCCATTGGAGGTTGCTATAATCATAGTGGAACAGGGTCACATTGGGAAAGATGAATTCTAGTTTTCCTCTATCTCTTTGAGATTTCCCAAAATATACGACAGGACCTAACAAAAATAGATGGCGGAAAGTGATAAGTAGGGAAGTTTTGTCACAGTTATGACTGAATACCGAGACAGTGATGAGCAGACGGAGTAAGGGGTAAGACACAGATGTGTTTTGTCAACAAATTCTCGTATTAGAAAGAAAACTAAGGTAAAGTGTGTTACATGTTCTACGAATGGGTGTCATTGCAGCGGAACACCTCAACGGTGGCTTGTCTTTGCTATGATCAAGTATAACTCCAGCGTTACGGCAAAAATCTGCGACTGTCGTTTGTTTAAGATTTACTTGTGTATCAAAGACGAACATCGATATCATCTGTTTCTTTACTCCATTAATAGTCTCTATGACCATATGTGCTATAATTATGAGGCACATGTACATGTGCTGCCAAAAATATTACGATTCCAGGGTTACCTATTATAGCGATTAAACGGATATTGCATAAGATATATTATTGTTTTGTAGACAGCACTTCCTTTATTATATTATCTTCCATACGAAATCACATACTGGAATTCTAAGAGATCGCAATTGCTTCAAGTTATTTTAGTAATTTTGATAAGAAAAATATTTTCTTTAGTTAGATATTAAGCTAATTGTTCTTCGGTCTAACTATTTGCTGAATACATTCTTCATATGTACTCCAATAAACTATCTTTGTTGTCTCCCTTGCCGCTTGAAAATGTCATTTCAATTTATTTCCCTTGATAATAAGAATTCCTGTTATAGATATTTCAACATTTTTACATATAAAACCAGGGCTGTGCCGTGCTATGATAAAGAGAGGCGGCCGCATCAGACGGCGCCGTAAGGGGGCGGCAGAAGCAGTTAAATCAAAATACAATTTGAACAATTCAACAATTAAACATCTTTAACGGGCGATATTTCGAAAACAAACAAACAAATAAACACAATTTAAGGGACGGTATTTCGAAGACTTGCATCATTCTGAGAAAATCTACCGCACGCCCTTTTGTGAAACATTACAATAATTGAGACAAGTTGCAATATTCATAAAAGAAATAACGGCTGCAGCAGGATTTATCAATATGAAATAAAATCAGCTAGGTACGTGTAACACCTGCGAAAAGATGAGAAATACTAAACACGGAGACAGTGTACATACCTTACAACTAACTACACAACGATGACCATCGTTTGTTGTAAAAAGGGAGTATGCTTGAGGGATAACACACTATAGTAATATCAAAAATTCAAATAAGTATATTACGACACATTGACAGTCA
>JACEFZ010016083.1:0-22758 GCA_014155875.1 Cepaea nemoralis
CTTCCTGTGAGCTCACTGATTTGTCTGTGCATACTTTTTTTTAAATCTTTAATGGAATTTAATTAATTTTTTTTGCATTGCTCTTTAAACCAACATTCTTTTACCTACACACATTTATTTCTTATTTTTTTATTTATCTTAGCATACTCTTGTTTGTCATTTTTATTCTGTTTCCTTTTGTCCATCAGCATTAAGATTTCTTCATTCATCCATTTTTTCTTAGGTTTTTGGCTTCTCTCCGGTAATATTTCTTTGCTAGTTTGATGAATGGAGTCCCTTAGCATTTCCCATTGTTCATTTATACTCTGTATTTTAGCTATTTCATTGTACCTATTTTTCACAGTCACACTATGTTGTTCTTGAATTTCTTTATCTACTTTCAGAACCTCTTTATTAAGCCTCATGTTCTTAACCATTTTCCCCCTCTCTTTAATCTTATTTTTATTTGTCCACATAGTGGCACCACAAACGCCTTCTTTTTTAATAAGGCTAAACTAATTCACACAAACGCCTACTTTTTAATAAGGCTAAACTAATTCACAAAATCCTATTTCAAAATGCTCCAAGCTAAATTTGGTCATTGTTCAAATTTAACGCAAGACATAGCGAACGGCTAAATATACTTCATGTCCCTAAACCTAGGACAGACTTATATAAAACAAGCTTAGCATACTCTGCCACTCAGTTGTGGAACAATCTTCCACAAGAAATCAAAGACATCACCAATCATTACACACACAGTCACAACCTGTTTGAACACTACCTCAGTACAGACTACATGCCCCCCCCCCCCCCCCCCCCACCTTTCCTAAAAATAATAATGGTAAATTATCTCAATCGACAACTAGTTAATAAACATTCCCATATGTGTGGCACGTTACGCCTTCTTAGGTATTTATCATGCCCATGGTAAACATTGCCTCAGAGAGTCATGTATTAGTGATTATTTTTCATGCGGATTAATGCTTATTGTTCTTTTGTTGTCTAAGATTAGCTTCATAAGTGAGCTGAATGAAATAATGTATGAGAGGAATGAGAGAAGAAGGGCAGAATGTCAGACGGGCCTGCGTGCCTAATTCTTAACCCTTTGAAAATAAAGATTGTTCGTTCCTTTCAAGTCCAGACTGGCAACGAATGTGCGCAGCTTTCGCAAGGATTCTCCAATTTCATCGCCCTTATCCGTAAAGTCTATAAGTATTATTCACTACCGATGATCATAGTGGGGGCGTCGTATACAGCATTTTACGCCCCGTTACCTGATCATAAATAGAGTTATGTTGAAGTGTTTCCGCAAGCTTGTTATTTCAAGTGTGTTTTCTCAAGCCTTTGAATGTCTTCAGTCTACCTTAAAGTTAGCAGTTTGGTGGTTCACTTCGCATGGTCACTATCTTCTAGGCCTGTCGAACACCAGAGACCATTCCAGTAGCTGGTTTACCACTAGAAGATCTTTTGGGTCAGCGGAAAACGTAAACCCATTTCCACTGCATCGTGGAGATATAATTGAGGAAAGAGTTGGGGGAAGGGGTGGGTTAACTTTACCACTTCATGGTTGTGACACAAGAGAGGAGGAACTAACTGTATAATTTCACAGTGGAGACACAACAGAGGGGGAACTAACTCTACCACTCCAAGGTGGAGATACAAGAAAGGGGGAGCTAACTTTATAACTTAACGGCGGAGATACACTAGAGAAGGAACTAACTCTACTACTTCAAAGTGGAGATACATGAAGGAGGGAACTAACGCTACCTATTCAAGGTGGAGATACAACAGAGGGGGAGCTAACTCTATAACTTCCAGGTGGAGATACAAGAAATTGGGAACTAACTCTACCAAATCAAGGTGGAAACACACCATAGGAGGAACTAACTACTTCAAGGTTGGGATACAACAAAGAGAGAACTAACTCTACCACTTCAAGGTTGGGATACAACAAAGAGAGAACTAACTCGACCACTTCAAGGTGGAGACACAACAGTGTGGAAATACCTCTACCACTTCAAAGCAGAGATACAAGAAAAGGGGAACTAACTTTATAAGTACACGTTAGAGATACACTAGAGGAGGAACTAGCTCTATCACTTCAAGGTAGAGAGACAAGAAAAAGGGGGAACTACCTCTACCACTTCAAGGTTGGGATACAACAAAGAGAGAACTAACTCTACCACTTCAAGGTTGGGATACAACAAAGAGAGAACTAACTCTACCACTTCAAGGTTGGGATACAACAAAGAGAGAACTAACTCGACCACTTCAAGGTTGGGATACAACAAAGAGAGAACTAACTCGACCACTTCAAGGTTGGGATACAACAAAGAGAGAACTAACTCGACCACTTCAAGGTTGGGATACAACAAAGAGAGAACTAACTCTACCACTTCAAGGTTGGGATACAACAAAGAGAGAACTAACTCGACCACTTCAAGGTTGGGATACAACAAAGAGAGAACTACCTCTACCACTTCAAGGTTGGGATACAACAAAGAGAGAACTAACTCGACCACTTCAAGGTTGGGATACAACAAAGAGAGAACTAACTCGACCACTTCAAGGTTGGGATACAACAAAGAGAGAACTAACTCTACCACTTCAAGGTTGGGATACAACAAAGAGAGAACTAACTCTACCACTTCAAGGTTGGGATACAACAAAGAGAGAACTAACTCGACCACTTCAAGGTTGGGATACAACAAAGAGAGAACTAACTCGACCACTTCAAGGTTGGGATACAACAAAGAGAGAACTAACTCGACCACTACAAGGTTGGGATACAACAAAGAGAGAACTAACTCGACCACTACAAGGTGGAGACACAACAGAGGAGAAAATAACTCTACCACTTCAAGATGGAGATACAAGAAAGGGGGAACTAATTCTACCGCTTCAAAGTGGAGATGCAAGAAATGGGGAACTAACTCTACAAAATCAAGCTAGAGGCACAACAGAGGAGGAACTAACTCTACCACTTCAAGGCGGAGACACAACAGAGAAGGAACTAAATCTAGTACTTCATGGTTGAGACACACTAGAGGAGGAATTAATTATGCCTCCACAAGGTGTAAACACTACAGATGGGAATTTACATTTCATGGCAGTCACACAACAAAGATGGAAGTAACTACTATTGAACGGCGGAGAAACAGCATACAATCCATTTCTGTTTCTATACAGGGCGTTTTAAGTCTCACAGCACTTTATATGTAGGTCAAATTTGAAAAATGAAGTGCATGACCTTTATTTAAAAATGTTCTAAAAATTCATTAAATTGGTTACAATAGTCACTGCTATGGTCTAACGTTGTTCTGTGGAAGCTGGAAAGTACCAATGAAGTATTCATTACAACAGGTGTTGGGAATGTCAACCACGGGCTTCAAGACATGACTGTACACGTCTCTTCATATTGTCAAATACCTTCTGCAACGTGTCTGTTGTTTATCAGGAAATCTTGTTACACATCTGTGAAAAACCATTCGTGTGTATCGACCGCCATTTCGAAACACGTGTTCAACCAAAAAAATTCTTTCTTCCGTTGATAACAACATTCTGTTAGTAGTGCAAAGAATTATTCCAACAGTCGACAGCCATTCGCTGCATATTGCTTCACGAGGACCGTGGAGCACATTATTTTATTGACGCCATGTACTTTATTTTTCAAATTTCTTCTACATACAAAGTGTAGTGAGACTTTATAAACACCCTATACAAATACATATTCACACATCTGTGACCATGCGCAAACTTAGTCTGCCCGACACATGAGACACTCGGCTTCTACGCAAAGATGAGTTCTGTTTAGAGTCATCAGTGCAAAAGCTGATAACAACTCTTGACCCCAGGGGATGATAACAACTCTTGACCCCAGGTGATGATAACAACTCTTGACCCCAGGTGATGATAACAACTCTTGACCCCGGGTGATGATAACAACTCTTGACCCCAGGTGATGATAACAACTCTTGACCCCGGGTGATGATAACAACTCTTGACCCCAGGTGATGATAACAACTCTTGACCCCAGGGTGATGATAACAACTCTTGACCCCGGGTGATGATAACAACTCTTGACCCCGGGTGATGATAACAACTCTTGACCCCGGGTGATGATAACAACTCTTGACCCCGGGTGATGATAACAACTCTTGACCCCGGGTGATGATAACAACTCTTGACCCCGGGTGATGATAACAACTCTTGACCTCAGGTGATGATAACAACTCTTGACCCCGGGTGATGATAACAACTCTTGACCCCAGGTGATGATAACAACTCTTGACCCCGGGTGATGATAACAACTCTTGACCCCGGGTGATGATAACAACTCTTGACCCCGGGTGATGATAACAACTCTTGACCCCGGGTGATGATAACAACTCTTGACCCCGGGTGATGATAACAACTCTTGACCCCAGGTGATGATAACAACTCTTGACCTCAGGTGATGATAACAACTCTTGACCCCGGGTGATGATAACAACTCTTGACCCCAGGTGATGATAACAACTCTTGACCCCGGGTGATGATAACAACTCTTGACCCCGGGTGATGATAACCACTCTTGACCCCGGGTGATGATAACAACTCTTGACCCCGGGTGATGATAACAACTCTTGACCCCGGGTGATGATAACAACTCTTGACCCCGGGTGATGATAACAACTCTTGACCTCGGGTGATGATAACAACTCTTGACCCCAGGTGATGATAACAACTCTTGACCCCGGGTGATGATAACAACTCTTGATCCCGGGTGATGATAACCACTCTTGACCCCGGGTGATGATAACCACTCTTGACCCCGGGTGATGATAACCACTCTTGATCCCGGGTGATGATAACCACTCTTGATCCCGGGTGATGATAACCACTCTTGACCCCGGGTGATGATAACCACTCTTGATCCCGGGTGATGATAACCACTCTTGATCCCAGGTGATGATAACAACTCTTGACCCCAGGTGATGATAACCACTCTTGATCCCGGGTGATGATAACCACTCTTGATCCCAGGTGATGATAACAACTCTTGACCCCGGGTGATGATAACCACTCTTGATCCCGGGTGATGATAACCACTCTTGACCCCGGGTGATGATAACCACGCTTGATCCCGGGTGATGATAACAACTCTTGATCCCAGGTGATGATAACAACTGTTGATCAGTTGATGATAACAACTCTTTCCCCGCAGGTGATGCCCAGGTACTGTGTTAATGTACACGGATGGTTCTGTTGTGCAAGGTGTAACAGTATGAAAAGGAAGAATGTACACCTATCCCGGTCTGCGGCACAAAATCTACACTCATGTAACTGTGGTAAATAATGATATCTACTCCTGCTTTGTGGGCATCAGTTCGACCATATCATGTAACAGCGTGTTAAAGCGATGATATCTGTCCTGGTCTTGCGACACGAAATCTATACTATCATGTTACAGTATCTATGTGCAGGGTGTACTTTTAATGACTGCCGACGTTTTGAAATCAAGTATTTGCACACTGTAGTTTAATTTGTGTATTACGTCATGGTATCACCACGTAAAAGTTAGTTAAGAATATCACTGCTATATGCAGATGTTTTAGTAATTTATCTTAGCTACAATGGTGGAGAAAGAGTATATTTGGTGGAGCATGTTTCTTAGCCGGTCTTCTTATGTAACAAACGTATAGTATGACCCGTGTCAAAGGTCACAGATCAGCTCAACACTCTCCACAGTTTACAAAGTTTATTTGAACTCGTCTTTACACTTCTCCAATAAGAAAGCATACACAACGCTTGCAGCTTATCAAACTATGCGCGTCTGGCCGGTGATGTATTGGTATGTTTAGTTTAGTTTAGTTTAGTTTAGTTTAGTTTAGTTTAGTTTACTCGACGGATCAACATCATGGCACACGGGTGTAACCCATAAGTGTTCCGTTCTACTCCTAACTCAAGCCTGCGTCCGGAGAATTTCAGCTCAGTGCACGAACTCCGTAGCACCGGCGAGGATCCTGCAATGCTTTGGTTAGATTTTAAACTCAAAATTTTGCTCGAGCAGCGCCGTTAGGCTACTCTTTTTCGATTTCCAACTGCCAAGGGATTGTTTACATGCGCAACAATACACGGGCGTCCGATCTTACTACCCAGAGACAAGGGGAAATTTTGTTACTAGAAGTCCACGTGAAAAAGAACAACAAAACAACAACAACCGGCCCTCACCGGGGTTTGAACCCTGGACCTGCAGCACTCGAGGCGGACACCACTCATCCCCCATATGTATTAGTATAGGGGCTGTCACTTCATATTGTGGCCTCACATCTACTTGGATTAACAACCTTTAATGTTGGCTCTTGGCGTACACTCACGCCGATGACATACCAGTCTTACTACACGTTATACAACAGTCTCTTCAAACAGCTTCATAATAAAATATGTCTAAGTCAACTGCCTATTCTTCCCTTTACCCACAATGCACTGATGTGGTCTAACTGTCTCTATGCAGCTAAACGCCAACTCTACCCCACTCTATATCCCTAACTCTGCATTCTGTCTCTGCATTTCTGTTCCTGCATTGAACGCGACCTTGAACGAGGCTTGAAAACGAACGTGAACGAATGTTATACGCGACCTTGGACGAGGCTTGAACCCGACCTTGAACGAATGTTATACGCGACCTTGGACGAGGCTTGAACCCGACCTTGAACGAATGTTATACGCGACCATAAGCGAGATGTGAACACGATTTTGAAAGAACGCCTGAACAAGTCCGTGACAAGACTCCGAAACAGTGCTGGAACGTGTATCTAACCAGACCTCAATCCGATCTCTGTGTTTAGTTGAGGTGAGCTGAGAACCGACATCATTGCACTCAGGACATTCCCACACGCACTCCATCCCCTCGTTCAACAGCCAGCGAAGAGGCATACTACTAATCGTTCTCACCGCTATCTGATTGAAAGTTGTCCTGGTGATAGCTCTCAGTTTTGGTCAGAGATGGCTTGTCACAGGCCACTAGGAAGGAGGACAATGCAGACATGATACAGGTAGAGGATATTAGACATGTGCTGACGAGAGCTAAAGACACAGCGCCAGACCCGCTGGGGTTAGGTACACACATATGAGGAACATAAATGATGGGGACTTGGAGGAGATGGCTTTATTTAAACCTAAGCATGAACACGGCTGAAATACCAAAGGATTGGTTGCACCGCTATCTGGTCCCACTCCCAAATCTAGGCAAGGATAACTCAAGTCTTAATGGTTACAGAATCATAACCCTGCAAAATACCTTTGGCAAAGTCCTCGAAAAGATAGTATCATGCAGGCTCCAGCGACATTTGGAAAGTCGTAATCTGCTTCCCAAAGGGCTCAGGTGAGCAAATGCGGCAATTTTTGCATTTGATGTCTACGAGGGCTTCCAGGATAAACAAGAGACAGTGGCGGTAGCTCTTGACCTGGAGGATGCGTATAACAGGGTCAGGTATGATCGGTTGATATACACACTGTTGGACATGGAGGTCTGCCCTTGCCTTGTCAAATGGGATGCGGCAGTCCTTCATCAGCGTAAAATTGCTTTGCGCATGGGTTCCTGGACTTCTGACCCCTGTACTATTACACCTGGGCAGCCACAGGGATCTACCATGTCCCCAGTGAACTTTAATGACTAGACCTTCAAAGTCACCGCTATTGAGACACCAGGTATTGGTAAAATCTTGACATTTGCAGATGATGTGCTGTGTACAGACAGGGAAAGTTTGGCTTCAGACTTACAGGTTGCAGTAAACAGTGTGGCAGAGTGGTGCAGGGGTCGTTATAAACCCAGACAAGGCATCGATAGTGTGGTACTCCTTGGATAACCAGGATGTGAAGGCAGATGTCCCATGTATTATATTGAATTGATGTCCTCTTAGTAGAGAGAGTAAATTGAAATATTTGGGTATCACCTTTGACAGGTTTATGTCTTTTATGGATCAAAAGGAACCTTTGGCGGTGAAGGCTGGTAAGGGTCTCAATGCATTGAGGGCAATGGCAGCAACCGGGGTAGAGCAGAGGATGCTTTACAGGCTCTTTCAGCAGTTAATAATTTCTGTCATTGAGTATGGGCTGGGGCTGCTGGCAGAATGCGGCCATGCGGGCGATTCTGGGATGCACAAAGGACACATGAATTATATGCATGAGGACATTATCCTGGCGCTACCAACAATGGCGGACAGGCATATGGTCCTTCAAGCCAAATGTTACCTGAGTGTTGCTGCAGATAGGGATCACCCCATGCATGAAGCCAATGGATATGGTCAAGGGTTGTAGACTAAGATGAGGTAGGTCCAGGATGGCACAGCACATACATATCTATACGTTAGGTGTGTGATCTAGAGATAAAAATGCTTGGGTTAAAGTACTGGAAGGACATGTTGGACTGGCACAATGTAATAGTAACACAGGGTCGTGAGTGCAGAGAATGGGCGACGGGCCGCATAGAGTTTCAGGTGCAGCAACTGATCCAGAGTAACACACATCAAGATGACATAGTGATCCACACCGATGGATCAGTGGTGAGAAACAGAAGTAGTCGTTGGGGATTTCATCGCGAGGGCTAATGGACGATTCTTGAAAAAGGAGTCTGGCATATGAGACTACGACCTCCAGCATGAGAATAGAGGTGGAAGCAGTAAAAGCGGCATTCCGTTGGTTAGAGGAGACTACTGCAATACACGTTGTATTCATTGCGGATTTAAAGAGTATGCTTAGTAAGGTTGGGAAAGGAATGTTTCGGGTGGAGTGGCTCACTTCGCTTCAGAGGTCACAGATTGTGAGAATTGAATGGATTTTTTGCCCTGGCCATGCGGGATTGTGGGGGAATGAACCAGCTGATAGGCTGGCAGGGAATGCACCTCTTGATGGCAGATTACTATGTAAAAAGAAGAGGTGGTCGTGCGCCTGTGGGACCGGGTGGAGAAGGTGGGGGAACAGATCGAGAACCCGTATGTGGAAAGAATGAGATTGCGGGGGATTGGCAGAGGTTCTGGAAGAATCTGAAAACTAAGAGGGAAGACCAGAAGAACTTTCAATCAGATAACGGTGGGAACGATTAGTAAAGTGACTCTTCGCTGGCTGTTGAACGAGGGGACGGAGCGCGTATGGGAATGTCCTGAGTGCAGTGATATCGGTTCTTAGCTCAACTCAACCCTCTCAGTTTTAGAGTAAACTAGGCAGTGGCGGGGTAGGGGTATTCCCTATCAAAGGAGAGGTTAGGTGCCTCCTTCCCTCCGCTAGCCTACGGGACACCCTTGGGCAAGGTGGAGTACCCGTTTAGCCCTCCGATCAGGGTTACGTGAAGCCATGGGTGCAGGTGGTGGATGAAGTTGAAGAGCAGCCAACAGATAGTTGTAGGTTATGGTCTCCAGCTTCACGACGGTAGGCAGAGGATCTCTTTTTTTTTTGGGAGACAACGGCTACGGTCATCGACCAGTATGGTCACTGCTAGGAAGGAAAGCAATGGCAAACTACCTTCTTTACAAATGCCAAGAATATCATGTACTGCAGTCTTATCGATAATCAGCGAAACGGCAGTAATGGGTGATTCCAGCCCGTCAGCAGGCGATTGAGTGCAAAAGAAGTATCAACAATGAAAGTAGGATCTTGGAATGTAAGAACTATGAGTGGATGGAAAATTTGATAACATTAAGAATGAAAATGAGAAAGACTAAATATTAACCTGTTAGGTATATGTGAGACCAGATGGACAGGATGGGCATTATAACATCTGAGGAAATAGAATAATCTATTCTGGTGGAGAGAAACAACAGCGAGGAGTAGCAATTATAATGGATACAGAAGAGATCAAAATCGATCAAAGGATATTGGACTGTATCAGACAGAGTGTTACTGGTGAAGTTGAGTGGAAGACCTTTTGATGTCAACATCATACAAGTTTATGCACCAACAGCAGACAGTAGTGATGACAGCATTGATGAATTTTATAATGATTTAGAGAAAGCCTTCAAGAAATGCAAGAATTCTGAAGTAAATATCATAATGGGTGACTTGAATGCCAAAGTTGGAAATCAACAGGACGGATGCATAGTAGGCAAGTATGGACTAGGGGAACAGAATGAAAGAGGTTGCAGACTTGTACAGTGGGCAAAAGAGCAGGATTTGATTATTGGAAACACCTGGTATAAACAGCACCCAAGGAGATTATGGACATGGAGGAATCCTGATCATAAGATCAGAAATCAGATTGATTATAGTCTCATCAAAAGAAGATTTAGAAATGCCTTAAAAGTCGCAAAAACTATACCAAGCGCAGACTGCTACAGCGACCATAGATTAATCTTAAGCAATTTACATATAAATTAAAGAAAGTCAATAATTCACAAAGAAGCACAACATTTGATCTACAGGCACTGAAGAGTGAGGAGATAAAAGATAAATTCAACGTAGAGGTAAAGAACAGATTCGATGCATTGTCCGATATGGAAATATTATTTCAAGACGTCAGTGACCAATGGGAAATATTAAAGAAATCAGTCAACCAAGCTGCAGAAACAACCATCCCAAAAATAAAGATAATAGGACGCAAGAAATGGATGACGGAAGACATCTTAAAACTCATGGAAATAAGAAGAAATAACAAAAATAACAAGGAAAAATATGAAGAGATTCACAGGAAAATTAGAAAGCTATGCAAAGAGGCAAAAGAAACATGGCTTGAGGAAAATTGCAAGGAAATTGAAAACCAACACAACACCCGGAATACCAAATTAATGCACAAAAGAATTAATGACATCACTAACAAAAGAACACACACATCAACGGGTTGCCTAAAAACCAAAGATGGCAAAATCATAATAGAAAAAGATCAGATTTTACATGCGTGGTCAGATTATGTGAAAGACCTTTATGATGATACAAGAGAAGAACAATATGATCTTCGGAATAATAATGAAGGACCATCAATTTTGAAGATGGAAGTTCAGAATGCCCTTAACCATATGAAAACTGGCAAGACCCCGGGTACAGATAACATCACAATAGAAATGATCAATGCCTTAGAAGAATATGGAATAGACCAAGTCACCAGACTGCTGAACGCAATATACGATACTGGAGATATACCTCCTGAATTATGTAATTCTATATTTATTGCAATCCCGAAGAAATCAGGAGCCTTGGAATGTGATCAACATCGAACAATTAGTATAATGAGCCACATCACGAAGATTTTGCTGAGAATTATCATGCAAAGAGTTAGGAAGAAAATACAACCCGAAATAGGAGAAGAACAATGTGGGTTTGTAGAAGGCAAGGGTACAGTAAATGCTGTGTATATACTGAGAACAGTAATTGAACGTTCTATAGAAGTAAACAAAGATCTATATCTTTACGTTATTGACTACACAAAGGATTTCCATATAGTGAGACATGTCAACATGATAAGGATGCTTGAAGATCTACAAATTGATGGAAAAGACCTTAGACTTGTAAAAAACATATATTGGAAACAACAAGCTGCCATCAGAATTGATAACGATGTAGGTCAATATCAGCCTATTAAAAGAGGTGTGAGACAGGGATGTGTAATGTCTCCAGATCTTTTTTCCCTGTACAGTGAAAATATTTTCAGAAATATAGAAGATATGGAAGGAATCAACATTGGGGGACGATACATCAATAACATTAGATATGCAGATGATACAGTCTTGATTGCAGACAATGAACAGGACCTGCAACATTTAGTAGATGCGGTTGTTACACACAGTGAACAACTAGGGTTAGAACTGAATAGTAAGAAGACACAGATTATGGTCGTCACTGGGAAGAAGGAAATACCACAATGTGATATACGAGTAAATGGGCATATTCTTAAGCAAGTGAATCGATACAGTTATCTCGGAACAGTCATAACATCTGATGGGAGATGCCTTGAAGAGATTAGAACAAGAATTGCCATTGCGAAGGTAGCCTTTTGCAAGATGAAAACATACTGACCAATAAAAAGATATCAATTGAAACGAGAAAAAGAGTGTTGAAGTGCTACATAGAACCTATACTTTTGTATGGATGTGAAGCGTGGACAATGAGCAGCCAAGCTGAAAAACAACTGATGGCTGTTGAAATGTGGTTTCTGAGGAAAATGCAAAGAATACCATGGACAGGCAGAAAAACCAACGAACAAGTCCTTCAAAAAACAAATGAAGATCGTAAACTGATTAGAATCATTAGACGTAGACAGTCAAAATGTTTTGGACATGTTATGAGAAGAAATGACCTGGAGAACTTGATGACAACTGGCAAGATCGAAGGGAAGAGACCAAGGGGAAGACCGAGAAGTAAATACCTGGATATCTTGGCCACATAGCATGGTCGAGACAGAAACACAGAGCTGATCCACAACTCTGGTGATCGAGTGAGATGGCAAAACATTACCGCCCACGCTTATCGGCATAGCACATGATGGATGGAAGCAGCCGAGAGAGCGATCATGTTGCATGGGCAACACAAGGTCTCTAAATACAGCCCAGGCTTTTGCTATGGAGATGTATAACTACAGTTTACAAACTATCGTCTGTCATGAGTACTGCACTACGACGGTAGCATTAGAGCGTGAGACATTACAGGACAATACATCAGCGATAAACATCAGTTCCTAGACACATAACCATGTATACTGTGTGAGAGTTTGACGAGAAGTAAAGCGTCTCATTGGTTGACTGCACATTTTTTTTATCTTTCACGTTTGGTGTAAACATTTAAAAAAATGTGTATAGTAGGAGAACCGAGGTAGCACCCAACGGCTTTTAGTACAGCAGTTGACATACTTTCTTAAGGAATGCACAAGCCACGGTTTTACTATTCCTAGTGTTTTTCAACTGAAACGAGAAAAAGAGTGTTGAGGGGATACATAGAGCCTGTTCTTTTGTATGGATGTGAAACTTGGACAATGAGCAGTCAAGCTGAAAAACATCTGATAGCTGCAGAAATGTGGTTTCTGAGGAAAATGCAAAGAATACCACGGACAGACAGAAAAACCAATGACCAAGTACTACAGGAGACAAATGAACATCGTAAACTGATTAGAGAAATTAGATGTAGACAGTCAAAATTTTTTGGACATGTTATGAGAAAAAATGGATTGGAGAACTTGGTGACAACTAGCAAGATCGAAGGGAACAGACCAAGAGGAAGACCGAGAGGAAAATACCTGGATGGCTTGGCCACATGGCATGGGCGAGACAGGAACACTGAGCTGATCCACGACACTGGTGATCGAGTGAAATGGCGAGTCATGACTGCCCACGCTTTCCGGCACATGGCACATGATTGATTGATTGAGTGTTTTTCTAGAAAGTCATCCTATATATACATATATAGTTGTGTATTGTTACATATTTACAATTGGTTAGTTAGTTGCAATTCTGTTACAGGACGTAGCAGTTAACTCCAGCATGTTTTTGGCTGTTTGTGATTCCTGTGCAAGTTTACGTTCAGCAGTGTGACATTGTTTTCTGAACCACAGGCACTCATAACATTGTACGTAAACCAACGCAAGACGGTCGTGCTTCCAAATCGCCCACAGCTGTGTTTCGAACGCGCTATGCGGGATTTCCTGATGAGATGCAGCGAAAAATGTCAGGCAAAAAATCGCGCAGCATATTGTTTGTGCCTTCTGTGTACAAATTCACTAAAGGAATACACTGTTTTGAAACTCTGAAGATGATTAATTCTTGTTTTTGTATTGCGTCCTCAGTTAACGGAACTTTCTACGAGCTACAAAATGATACGGAGCCGGGAAAGGATTATCTTAATTTTGACGATATTCACACTAGGTGCGTGCGTTGTAACTCTATGGAAAATATCCATATTTAGTCTGAAAGAACGGGTATCAAGAGACAGCCAAGAACAGAGCCAGGGAACATCTTCTGGCAAGCCTGCCGCCCTCGAGGCAAACCAACATGTGCATATGGCAAGAAAATATATGGAGAGACCACAGTCTCGTGGTCTGGTGTACGACACCTGGGATACAGAAGGAGCTATAGGTGAGATGTCTGTGGTACACGTTCATGTCTATAAATTAGATGTCTGTGATTCACATTCATGTCTATAGGTTAGATGTCTGTGGATCACGTTTATGTCTGTAGGTTAGATGTCTGTGGTTCACGTTTATGTTTATAGAATAGATGTCTGTGGCTCACGTTCATGTCTATAGGTTAGATGTCTGTGGATCACGTTTATGTCTCGTTTTTCAGTGATTCATTCATGTCTATATGTTAGATGTCTGTGGATCAAGTTTATGTCTATAGATTATGTGTCCGTGTTTCACGTTCATGTCTATAGATTATGTCTGTGTTTCACGTTCATGTCTATAGATTATGTCTGTGTTTCACGTTCATGTCTATAGATTAGATGTCTGTCGTTCACGTTCATGTCTATAGATTCAATGTTTGTGGTTCAAGTTCATGTCTGTAGAATGTCTGTAGATTAGATGTCTTGACGTTGAAAGAAATCAAGGCTGTGCTTCGACGTTAAAAAAACACAGCATCAGGGCCAGATAGCATAAGATATCTCGTCTCATCATGTTCCTCTTGAACCTTGCGGTGTCGAGGTGAAGTATAAAAATCGCGAGAGTGCCCGATTATAGGCTTTATGTATCGATATTCCCAAGGACTCTGTTATTCCCCCGCCCAACGTTTACGTGGTCGGCCTCTTCCTCTGTTTCCATCTGGTCTGTACATCATTGCTTGTTGTGGCATGCTGTTGACTGGTAGCCTAATTGCATGGCCAAACCATTTGACTTGCTGCTTTCTAATAAAATCCAGTGCTGCTATAACCCCCACTTTAGTCCTGGTTTCTTCATTTCTAATCTTATCTCTTCTTGATACGTTGAGTTTTCTTCTCAGGAATCTCATTTATGTTGTTGTGATTTTTCTTTTCTCTTTTTCTGCCATTGTCCAGGTTTGGCATTGGATAACATAGAGTTGGTAGGAAGATTGTGTTGTAAAGTGCTTTCTTAGTAGTTATTGATACATGTTTGTTCTTTAGTATTGGTGCCATTTGTCCAATGAGTAGGTTTGCCTTATTGCATCTATTTTCGATCTCAGTCTTCTGATCTGCCATTTGATGATATTATACTTCCTAGGTACTTGAAACTCTTTACTTGTTTCAAGGGATG
Source organism: Cepaea nemoralis (assembly GCA_014155875.1). Lineage (NCBI taxonomy): Eukaryota > Metazoa > Mollusca > Gastropoda > Stylommatophora > Helicidae > Cepaea > Cepaea nemoralis. Next base: position 15,149 of record JACEFZ010016083.1, read on the forward strand.
TTCGTTTAGGTGAATTGTTGTTGTTGTTTTTTCTTCTTTAGGTTATAGTCATTACCTCTGTTTTGCTTGTGCTAATTTTCACGTTATGTTCCCTACACATTTCGTTTAGACTATTCATGTGGTCTTGTAATTCAGCTTCTGATTTTGCTATTAGTGCATGGTCGTCCACAAACAGTTCTCTAATGGTTAGATTTGCAGATGGTTGTTCTTCTGTGTTCTCGTCATGCTGTATTCTTGCGGTCTCTGTTTGGCTGGTTACTTTACCTATGTTGTCTATATATGTTATGAACAAGAGAGGGGACAGGACACAACCTTGTCGTACTCCAGATCTTATGGTGAAGGGTTCTGAGTGTCCTCTAGTTGCTCTCACTATGCATTCACTGTTGTTATATAAGCTTCTACATAGGTTTGTTAGATGTGCACTACATTGTTTACGGATTTCCCACAGCTTGTTTCTATCTATTCTATCAAATGCCTTTTCCTGGTCGACAAAGGCTAAGCAGAGTGTTTCATTGAATTCGATTGATGTTTCTATAAGATTTCTAAGAGCAAAAATGGCATCTGTGCATCCTTTGTTTTTCCTAAATCCAAGTTGTATTTCGCTTAGCTAGGGTTTTATAATTGTTCGTAATCGCTTCTCAAGAATTTTACAAAATATTTTCCCAGTTTATCTCAACAGTGAAATGCCTCTATATTGTGTGCAATCTCTTTTGCTGCCTTTATTTTTCCAACATGGGATAATTATGGCGTTTCCCCAGTCTCATGGTGTCTGTTGTTCTACCCAAACATGGCATAAGATATGACGACGTCAATATGTGTACCGACAACGAGCTAGAGGAACTAGCAGACATGTACAACAACAGTATAAGGAGTGCTAGCATCAAGGAGGAGAGGTAACACAACTATCTAATTCCTTTGCTGAAGCCTGGCAAAGACCACACGAAAATTCAGGGATTTAGGGTAATAACCATGGAGAATACAATAGGCAAACTCTGGAGAAGTTAATTGCCAGAAAAATATCAAGCCAGTTAGAGAGGCAAGGTGTTTTCCCACCTACCCTGGGACGGTATCGTCCAAAAAGAGAAACATTGACCAATGCTGCAATTTTTGCCCTTGATATCTATGAAGGTTTCCACTTGGGCATTGAAGCTTTTGCTGCACCGATTGATCTTAAGGACGCGTACAACAGAGTACCAGTGGATGTTTTAATGCTTCAGCTTCTTGAACTCAAGGTAAGTCCTTTCCTCCTTAATTGGATCGCTGCAGCCCTCTTCCAACGGAAAGTAGTCTTTAGATGTGGCAGTTCCTTGTCTATCACAGGGATCACTATTATCCCCGGTGCTGTTCAACGCCTACACTGTAAGAATCAACAGCGAGCAAATCATAGAACCGGGGAGGACATAGTCGTATGCAGACGATGTTTTAGTGTATCGTCAGAGTAAGGATGGAGATCAGATTGCTGTGGAACTACAAACCGAACTTAATCGCATAAGCACTTAGTGTGTTGAAGCTGGGGCAATGGTCAACCCAACAAAGGCAACAGTGACATGGTTCTCTTTAAATAACCATATTGTCAACACCCTAACGCCAACTGTAAATCTAGGTTCAGAGACGATGGAAAGAACGCAAGCGATGAATTACCTGGGGATACGATTTGATCGAAGCCTTGCTTATACTTAGCACGTAGACCAAGTGATAACAAGGGCCAAGAGGGGTTTGGCTGCGATGTGGCTGATGGTGGCGGCAAACTGTGAGCAGCGTCATCTATGTCTTCTTTACGAGGATCCGGTTCTTTCTGTTTTGGAGTATGAGATGGCGATCCTGACTCTCAGCCATAAGCAGATAGGATGCAAAAGATTCAGAACGAAGCTATGCGCATTATTCTTGGATGTACAATAGATACAGCATGCAGAGCGATGCGCTACCTTTTTGATTTTCGAACCGTGAGGGACAGTATACAATTTTGCCAAGCAGGTGTCTATCTCAGAGTCAACGCAAACACACAACATCCACTGAACAGCGAGATTAAGAAGGTAAAGGCAGTGGGTTAAAAAGAGGAAAGTCGTGGATGGGTCAAGCCGAAGACATTCTTCAGCAGATGTGTTCACTTGAGGACTTAGAACTTCCGGTTTCAAGATGGCGACGGACGGTCGTGTTGTTTTGTGTTCGTTAACTTTTTCGCGTAAGGGATGGATTTATTCATCTCTTGCGTGTAATTGGTGTGCCAGGATGTAAAACCAGGAGTTTCTACTCAAGATCTGCGCGGGTGCTACGGAGTTCGTGCATCGAGCGAAGCCATCCTTGAGTGAATTTTCAGCAGCGTGTGTGGTTATCAGCAGTCTGTGTTTACGTTTTTTCAACATGGCGGAAGAACGTCTTCTTTCCGAGCGATCAACAGTCAACATAACGAAGCGGCGTGGTAGCCGCGCAGGGACAAAGAAGCAAGGTAAGCGCGGGGGTTTGAGACGTTTTAGACTCAAGTGTCACCGTCTAGGACTCAGGAACATCCGTATTCTATATTGGAACTGTGCCAGTGTAAAACAACGGGGCTCTATTTTAGAAACCCTAGTTTACAGGAACGACATTGTAGCACTCCAGGAGACGAGACTGGGCGATCAGCTACTCCGAATTGCCGGCTTCAAATGTTTCTACAACAGACGACATCTGGGAACGGCGATTCTCGTTCGCGACAGCATGGTGGCGTCAGAGCTAGACATGTCCAGTTGGGACAGTGACGATATACAAATACAGGCGTTGAGAGTTCATTCCAGTATACCATTCGTGTTGGTTAATGTTTATGCCCGCAATGCGAGTGTGGACGCCCAGAAGTGGCAGTGCTTAAGTGGCATATTAGGCCACGAGAGAAATGTTATTTTCTGTGGTGACTTCAACGCTAAAGGCAGATCATGGGGAAACACTTCCTCCAATACACAAGGGGAGGAGCTCGAGACTGCACTGGAAACCATCGACCTGGTTTGTATCAACAGTGGCTGTGTCACCAGGACAGCAAGCCGTCCAGGCGATGAGGACAGTGCTATTGATCTGGCGCTAGTTTCACCTTCACTCACTACAGTGTGTAGATGGGGTGTCCTAGGACACCATGGCAGCGACCACCACCCTTGCAGCATATTGGTGGAGAAAGGCAGAACCAGGCAGCACAAGCTAAAGGTAAAGACGTTCCAGTATGACAGTACAGGGCAAGATATGGTGAGCAAAATAAGACGTGACAAGCGCAGAACGTTTCAGGGCAGGAGAAAAAGCTGGGAGCAGCCACCGTGGTGGAGTTTCGAGGTGGAGAAGGCTTGGGTGGATAAGCGTAGTGCTGTAAGGAGATGGCAAAATGCCAAGAAGAACAGAGCTGGTCATCCTAGTCCCTGCTTGCACTTAGAAAGAGAGATGCACACAAAAGTAAGCTATTTCAAAAAACTGGTCAAGGTGGTTAAAAGCGAAAAATGGGCAGAGGTGTGTCAAAGAGTAAGCACAGACAAGTCACTGAAATTGTTCTGGCGACTACATAAAAGCATGAGTGGGGTAGTCAAGAATAAGAGCATTTCTGACTTCCAAGGTGCTGACCTCATCTGGCAGAGGACTGATGAGGACAAGGGCAAAGCCCTCTTTGAACGCTACCTTGAGCAGAGCAACCAGACAGACATGGGAGGCCGGAATCTGGCCAAGGAGGTCACCTCAGACAGATGCAAGGCCCAGAACACTTCGGATGAAGACACAGTGACAGTGAAAGAAATCAAGGCTGTGCTTCGACGATCAAAAAACAGTGCTCCAGGTCCTGATGGCATAAGATACGACGACATAAATAGGTGTACCGACAATGAGCTAGAGAAACTAGCAGACATGTACAACAACAGTATAGGGAGTGCTAGCATCAAGGAGGAATGGTTACATAGCTATCTGATTCCCTTGCCGAAGCCTGACAAAGACCACAAAAAAATTCAGGGATATCGAATTATAACCATGCAGAATACAGTAGGCAAGCTGCTGGAGAAGGTAATTGCCAGGAAAATATCAAGCCAACTAGAGAGGCAAGGTGTTTTCCCACCTACCCTGGGTGGGTACCGTCCAAAAAGAGAAACCTGGACCAATGCAGCAGTCTTTGCCCATGATGTCTATGAAGGTTTCCACTCAGGCACTGAAACTGTTGCTGCAGCGATTGATCTTGAGGACGCATACAACAGAGTACCACTGGATTTTTTAATGTTTCAGCTTCTTGAACTAAACGTAAGTCCATTCCTCCTTAGTTGGATCGCTGCAGCCCTCTTCCAACGGAAAGTAGTTTTTAGATGTGGCAGTTGGACTTCGGAACCAACAACAATATATCCTGGCCTACCACAGGGATCACCATTATCTCCGGTACTGTTCAACGCCTACACAGTGAGAATCACCAGTGAGCAGATCACTGGACCTGGCAGGACATTGTCATATGCCGATGATGTTTTAGTGTATCGTCAGGGTAAGGATAGAGAGGAGGTTGCTGTGGAACTACAAACCGAACTCAATCGCATAAGTACTTGGTGTGATGAAGCTGGGGCAATGGTCAACCCAACAAAGGCAACAGTGACTTGGTTCTCGTTGAATAATCATATTGTCAACAATCCAACACCAACTGTAATGCTGTGTTCAGAGACGGTGGAAAGAACGCAGGCAATGAATTACCTGGGGATACGGTTTGATCGAAGCCTTGCTTATAATGTGCACATAGACCAGGTGATAACAAAGGCCAAGCGGGGCTTGGCAGCGATGCGGGTGATGGCGGCAGCAAACTGTGAGCAGCGCCATCTATGTCTTCTGTACGAGGGGCTGGTCATGTCTGTTTTGGAGTATGCAATGGCAATCCTGACTCTCAGCCATAAGCAGATAGAAAGGATGGAAAGGATACAGAATGAAGCTATGCGCATTATTCTTGGATGTACAAGAGATACAGCATGCAGGGCGATGCGCTACCTTCTTGATTTTCCAACCATTGAAGAGAGAATGCAAGTTTGCAGGGCACGCGCCTACCTCAGAATTAACGCAAACACACAGCATCCACTGCATAGTGAAATTAGGAAGGTGAAGGGCAGCAGGTTAAAAAGAGGACGGTCGTGGATGGGTCAAGCCGAAGACATTCTTCAACAGGTGTGTTCACTTGAGGACTTAGAACCTGGCGAGGAGTGGGTGCAAGTGCCAACAGACTTCTGCACATCCTTTTCAGTTTGCATCCAACTAGATAGAAAATGCAGACAAGAAAATCCGGCTGCTGTGGAGGCTGAAGTACAAGCGTTGATTTTCGAGAATTCGCTAGACAGTGACGCGGTCATCTACACAGATGGGTCGGTCGTCCGACATGTGAGAAGCTCATGGGCCTTTACAGCTCGGGCCGGAGGGAGAATTGTGAAGGAGGACTCTGGTGCTTTCACTGAAACCACAAGTAGCCTGACCATGGAAGTCATGGCAGTAAGTAAAGCAATAACATGGCTCGAGACACAGACATTCACTAGGGCTTGTTTCCTTAGCGACTCAATGAACATGATCAAGAGGATAGAGGAGGGGTCGATCCGAAGAGAATGGTTGCTGCCTTTGGAGCGGTCTCGGCTGGCAAAGATTAGTTTCATCTTCGTGCCATGTCATGCGGGAGTACAAGGAAATGAGCGGGCTGACAAGCTCGCAGGTGAGGCTACTGTGGAGGGCGGACGCGCCATGGACCAGGCTGACATTCTGAATGCTCTACGAGAAGTGAGACTTTTGCAAGAACCAAGTGATGACTGTGAATCTACAACAATGGCCAGACTGCGAGAGCAGCAAATTAAAAGAGGGGTGACCAAACAAGAACACTACGCAGGAAGCCAAAGAAGATTGATAAACCAACACAGAACTGGCGTCGTTAGCCGCTACACGCTGCGGGATTTGCTGAGGAGGGGATCCGAGCACTTATGGACTGAATGGTCCGATGTGCAACGAGGATGATCTGTCGACTAACTAACTAACTAACTAACTTAGAACCTGGCTAGGAGTGGGTACATGCGCCAACAGAGTTATGTATATCCTTTTCAGTGTGCATCCAGCAAGACAGGAAATGCAGACAAGAAAATCCAGCTGCTGTGAAGGCGGAAGTACAGGCTCTGATCTTCGAGAATTCGTTAGAGTATGATGCTATCATTTACATGGATGAGTCGGTCGTCCGAGGAGTGAGAAATTCATGGGCCTTTACGGCTCAGGTCGGAGGGAAAAATATGAAGGAAGAGTCTGGCAATTTTGCTTTGACCACAAGCAGCCTGACTATGGAATTCATGGCAATAGTAAAGAAAGGTGTGGACTGCGCCTGGCCCTGCAGCCAGCAGGGTTAGGATCGGCTAGCCTCTCCCAAGAGGGGTGAAAAGTGAAAATTAGTAACCTGCCGATGACCCGCATACTACACAAGTCAACCCCCACCTCCACGTGTTGTAGACTGGGAAACCATGACCGCGAGGTCATGGGCTAATGGGGATATGGCTCGCCATAGGGGATGGACTCCCTATGGTCAGATTTTTGTCTTAGACATGTGACTGGCCTAGCAAGCCAGCAGGGGATCTTCATACTGCTCGTAGAAAAACTAAGAAGTATAAATGGACTGACCCAAATGGATATAGAACAGGCAATGTTAATGGACTACGAGATGAGATGAGAAGTAAAGCAATAACATGGCTCGAGACAAAGACATTCAATCGGGCATGTGTCCTTAATGACCCTATGAGTATGATCAGGATGATAGAGATTGGGTGGGTCCGAGGAAAGTGGCTGCTGTCTCTGGAGTAGTCTCGGCTGGCAAAGATTAGTTTTATCTTCGTGCCAGGGCATGCGTGTGTACAAAGAAATGAGCAGGCTGACAGGCTTGCAGGTAGGGCTACCGTGGAAGGCGGTCGAGCCATGAACGAGGCAGACATCCTAAATGCTCTACGAGAAGTAAGTCGTTTACGAGAACCACGCGATGACTGGGAACCTATAACCATGGCCAGGCTGCAAGAACAGCAAGTTAAAAAGGGCGTGGCCAGACAAGAACACTACGCAGGAAGCCAACGAAGAGTATAAACCAAAACAGAACTGGTGTCGTGAGCCACTACACGATGCGGTATTTACTGAGGAGGGGATCCGAGCACTTCTGGACCGAACGGTTCGATGTGCAAAGAGGATGATTTGTCGATTAACTAACAAACCAATCAATCAATCAACCAACCAACCAACCAACTAACTAACTAACTAACTAACTAACTAACTAACTAACTAACTAACTAACCAACCAACTAACTAACTAACTAACTAACTAACCAACCAACTAACTAACTAACTAACCAACCAACCAACCAACCAACTAACTAACTAACTAACCAACCAACCAACTAACTAACTAACTAACTAACTAACTAACTAACTAAGTAACCAACTAACTAACCAACTAACTAGCTAGATTAGATGTCTGTGGTTCACGTTCATGTCTATAAGTTAGATGTCTGTGGTTCTCGTTCATGTCTAAAGGTTAGATGTCGGTGGTTCACTTTCATGTCTATAGGTTAGATGTGCCATATACTTTCTTTGCTCGTTCTAAGTAACTGGCAGACTACAACGACCACAGTAAATAAGCG
>JACEFZ010016084.1:0-22510 GCA_014155875.1 Cepaea nemoralis
TGCACGGCGAGGACCCCTGAATAAGGTTGGGACATCACACTGATGTTGGACAACATGATGTTTTAATCCGACATACAGGACTTCGCGTCGGGGCTCAAGCCAACGAACACAAGCAAGCAAGCACTCATATAAGTAGGGAACATATGAAAGTAATAATAACTATCTATTATTGACGAATTACAATTGCATTCAAGATGTACTACATTTGCTATTGAAACATGGAAGGTAAGAACACGGGTTCATGAGGGTAAATTAAAAATTATCTACAGGGACAATGAAACGAATGAATATAAGTATCTTAGATCTGCATGACGGATTGTAACACGAGTTTAAAAAAAAAAAGAACTAATATCAATGCACCCAGGACATTCCTATACGCGTTAAGTTTACAGCCAGCGAAGAGTCGTACTATTACTAATCGTTCCCACCTCTATCGGATTGAAAGTTCTTCTTTTCTTCCCTCTTAGTTTTAAAATTCTTCCAGAACCCCTGCCGATCCACCGCAATATCATTCTTTCAACATACAGGTTCTCATTCTGTCTCCCCTCCCCCTGCGCCACCTGGTCCCACAGGCGCTTGACCACCTCTTCCTTGTCCATAGGTAATCTACCACCATGACATACATTCCCTGCCAGCCTATCAGCCTGCTACTTCTATGCACATTCTACCCACACCCAGAACATATCCCGTGTAATCAAGTGTGTTGTTGTTAGTCCATCAAGAATGATGATGACCATTCATTTCATCCAGTGGGGTTGAAAGCATGGAGCCGTGAGTTCTAAGGTGGCCTGATAAGGACCTATTTTGGCTCGAAATGTTCTTTGACAATTTGGACAAAGAATGCTTGACGTTTCTGGAGGAGGATTTCCAGCAGTGGTTTTTCTGTCCTGCCTTTTCTTCACAGCTCTTGCAGTCCTGGTTGCCTCACACGTGACTGCACCCTTGCGTAATGATGCACACCACGAATTTCGGTCTCTGGCTGCAGTCTCCCAGGTGTCATGATGAATTCCAAAAGCATTCAGTGAGATTTTCAGAGTGTCTTTAAAGCGTTTCCTCTGGCGGCCTTGGGAGCGTATACAACAACGCAACTCGCCGTAAAAAATGTGTTTAGGGAGCCTGTGATCTGGCATGCGAGTTAAGTGACCGGCCCAGCGAATCTAATTCTTCATTAGAGAGAGATACTGGGCATGGACGTTCTTTATAGGACTTCAGTGTTTGGGATCTTGTCTTACCATTTAATCTTCGGTAGCTTTCTAAGGCAGACTGTGTGAAAGTGGTTTAATTTCTTAGCGTGTCGCTGATAAACAGTCCAGGTTTCACAAGCATATAGCAGTGTGGGTAATAAAACTGCTTTGTAGACTTTCAGCTTTGTTTGCAGGCTTATTCCATTTCTGTCCCATACATTCTTGTACAATCTGCCAAAGGCCGCGTTGGCCTTTGAGATTATTGCATTCACTTCAGTCTACCAACCCCTCCCGGTCGCTGAACCCTGCTTGCTCTCACAGTCTGAATCCAGGGACGTTAACCACTAGTGCTCCCTCCAGACGACATGACTCAACTCTGGTTTTGTCGAAACAAACTGGAAGTATAATTGTAGTATGTACACAAAAGTCAAAGAAGATGGGTATAGGTGAAGGTAGGATGTTTAGACAGTAGGAATATTCGGGATCTGCAGAATAGGTTCAAGACATTCATCATCAGGCCGTGTAGGTAGAGTCAAGACGGTCTGCGGTGACATCTCAACTGGGTAATAGCTATTGGACAAGAATTCAAGGTCGGGCAACCACCTGGACTCCTCGCTGATGTAGGCTGCAGTGGATGTAGAAGTCATCCAGAAATCTAGTACACAATTTATACTGTCCTTAGGAAAACCAAGCATCGTGCAAAGTCTATGCGGAATTTTGGAATGTTGAGGCGGAATTATGGACACACAAAAACAGAGAGCAAGACGGGCTGAGAGACGCCCTAACAGTCTGACATACTTACGAATAAAGGTCAGCGTGACCGAATGGATAACTGAGCTCCATTTTTAACATCCGGTGTACTGATGTTGAGGTAGCGGGTTCAACACTTACACCGGCCAGTTGGACTAACATATTGACTTTTCGTCCTTGACTTGGGGACATACATTAGAAGTAACTCTGAAGTTGGAGTGTGGCCATGCTGTACCATGTACATACGAGGAAGTCAATGCTGTTATTTCCTCGAAAGGGAAACTTCAGTTTCACAATGGGTTTTTAAACAGCAAACCTTGCAAAATCCTTCTTGATTCAGGTTCCACTTTAACAGGTGCTAATAAAGCATTCATAAATAAAAGTGATTATACAGGCAAATTTGTTACATGCCGCACATTTTTAGGCAGCATTGAAAGATACCCATTGGCTATAGCACACATTGATACACCATACATCAAAGGCAAAATCATCTGTGTAGTATTAGATCAACCATGGTGTGATCTAATTATAGGTTTCTGCCAGAAGTAAGAAGTTGCTCTAAAGAAGAAATTAGAGCCTGGGCACTAAACCACCCAAAGGCGCATGCAGTGATAAGATCAGCTGCAGCAAGACAAGCAGGACGACTACCAAACAGAGTCATTGCATATAGTTTCCCCTAGTGGCGCTATTACGAGCAAAACCATAGAAGAGTTTATTCATGTGCAACGCGCAGATCAAGCTTTGTCAACTATTTTAAGCTGATAAATTCTAAAACAGAGGAAGGCAAAGTACGCTTCGTGGTATGTTACACTTAACATTGGAATCTTAACAAGATTTTATAACAGAAACAACACCGTAGTACAACAAACTGTTCTACCAAAGCAGTACAACCTAAAGGTACTACAGATCGCCCATGACTCACCATTCACTGGGCACGTGGGTCATGTTAAAACCAGAGTCAGAGTTTTGACACAATTTTACTGGCCGACATTTTGCAGTGAGATTTAAAAATATACAGCCAGTCATGTACGATCTGCCAAAAATTAATTAAGAAGGGAAAGCACCCAAATGCAGAGGTCTAACCTACTCAACTAGTCACAAAACCATTGAAGAAGGTTGCTGTTGACAGCGTAGGACCTCTAAGCCATATGTCAAACAGAGACAACAGGTTTATTTTTACGATGGAAGATTTATGTACGAGATGGTCGGAAGCCATACCGCTAAAAGCCATTACATCCAAAGATGTAACTAATGTGTTTTTTTTTCTTCATATTTTTGCACGTATTGGTTTTCCTGACACTATTTTATCTGATAGAGTGACGCAAATTATAGCGGCCTCCACTGAGGCGGTTAAAAACTTATTAGGCATCAAACAGTGTTTCACAGCAGAATATCAACCTCCGTCGAATGGGGTGTGTGAAAAAATTAACGGTGACTTCAAACATATGCTCGCAAAAATAACAACAGAAAATCCAGCAGACTGTGACACATTTCTCCCTGCTGTGTTATTCGCTTATGGAGAAGTTCCACAAGCCAGCACAGGCTTCTCTCCCTTTGAGTTAGTTTACAGTGCTAATCTACGAGGACCACTGACTATTTATAACGAACTGGTAACAGGTACAGTCTGTGAACAGGTACCAACTTGAACTTATACGATGGTCACAAACACCCGTGACAAAATCATGAAATCGTGCACCATTGCGAAATTAGCGCTACAAGAAAGTGGTCACGCATATCGACAGTATGCAAATAAGGGTACCAAAACGTTGCTACGAAATCCGGACAAGATGTCCTACTCTTATTACCAGACAAAAGCAATCTGTTATCTACACCTTGGCAAGGGTCATTCAAAATTATTAGACAGATACCAAATCTTGACTACGAAATTTTTGTGAGCGGAAAACATAAGATTTTCCACATCAACAAGCTAAAACCGTTTCACGACAGAGGCGAAGACGATACACCCGACGTGACAGCTGTGACAACTGTCATTAACCAATTAGACACGGATCAAATTGAACTACCTGTTCCGACAGTCGACAACGTAGGAACAACAGACGACATTAAAATGTGCTCCAAACTGACTGACAGAATTCAACATCGAATTACTCTGACAGACGATACACCAATCAAGTGCAAACCTTACTCTATTCCTTTGCACTATCGAGACAGACTAGACACAGAGATTCTTGACTTAGGAAAACATGGAATAATTACAAAGTCTCAGTCAGAATATTCGTCACCCACTGTTCTTGTCAAAAAGAAAGATTCAACAATTCGCCTCTGTATCGACTATAGGAAACTTAAGGCCGTGACAAAATTAGATACCGTACCTATACCAAACTGTGACGACTTAATTATAACATGGCAAAGTCGACCATGTTTTCTAAATTCGATTTGACGAAAGGCTATTGGCAAATTCCAATGCACAAAGACTCGGCCCATCTAACAGCCTTCTCAACTCCGTTAGGCCTCTATGAGTGGCAATTTCTCCCGTTTGAACTCGTTAATTCTCCCGCCACCTTTGTTAGACTCACCAAACTCCTTCTACATGGTCTACCAAACATACACACTTATATAGACGATATCTGCATACATACTGAAGACATGACAACCCACGTAGCGACACTAAGACAAGAGTTCGACAGAATCAAACAGTTCAGACTCACTATAAGGTCTAGTAAGGTAGAGATTGCCTTTAGTGAAATAGAATTCTTGGGCAATAAGATCTCTGAGGGCCAACTTAGCACTGATGAGAACATTTTCTCAAAAATTTTGAACCTGACTACACCAACAACCAAAATACAAGTCAGAAACCTATTACGACTGGTCAACTATTATGGTAAATTTATTCCCAATTTGGCTGAGTTGACAAATGCTTTTTCCAACTTGTTATTAAAGTCACAATCAAATAAGATTGTCAAAAGTGCCTGTTTAGACGAAGCACTCAAGAGAATTAAGATGATTTTTTTTCCAATCCACGAATCCTTACATTGCCTGACACAAGTCTTCCTTTTATTCTTAGAACAGACGCCAGCAGCACTTCCATTGCCTCCGCCCTCCTTCAGCATCACAACGGGATATATCACCCAATTATTTATGTCTGTAGGAAGTTAACACAAGAGAGAAAGAAAGTACAGCATAGCCGAACTTGAGTGTTTAACGGTTCTGTTCGGCGTTACCAAATTAAGCATATACCTTCACGGCAGCCACTTCATCATTGAAAGTGACAACTCTCCAATACTCGCCATACAGCAAGGCAAGCCGAGAAACAACTTGATTGCTCGGTGGGCCCTACTCCTCCAGGACTATTCCTTTACAATAAGACATATTAAAGGAAGAGATAACTTGCTACCAGACCTGCTGACGAGGATACCAGATACGGAAACCAACTAATCGACCAACCTCCTATTCAAATTTTAACTGAAGTGATATTTTTTATAGTTGCACCAATAACTACAGAAACACTGTTAGTTAATTTTTGTTACAACATCTACACATTTAGAACAGTGTTAGTTAGAAACGTTTTGTAACAACATACATAAGACAGAGGACCTTGTGCTAAAGACTTTATTACTTTTGCGAATTCAACAACATTGTGAAGTGAACTATATAAGTGAATCGAACTATACGTATTAATTAAATTATATGTGTTAAGTGAACTATTATTTAGTAACCCAACAACACTTTCCGAACTGACGTACTATTTGTGAACATTGAATATAGTTAAAACACTTAGCTAGTTAAACGTTAATTTTTTTCCATTTAATTTTTGTGTTAAATATAAACACCCGGTTTTTCCAATACCAAAGGTGAACATTGAAATCGTTTAACAACCGTAGTTAAAACGCAATACCCATTACCTAAACTTTAAATTATATTTTTAACAAGAAAATACAGATTGAATCCGAAAGTGAAAGATGAAGGAAAGACGGGATATATGTTTTAAAAATGGGTACGAAAGAAGATGTGCAGACTATTTTGCTCATTGGACTTAATGTTATATATTGTATTCGTCATCTACAACACACGTGACTATAGCCATCTTGGTTGTGAATGTCTCCATTACACTACACTTATAGACATGTATCTACGAATCATTGTTCGGTAGTCGGTCTCATGAGTTGTGGGTATTCCATCATTCATGAATCTCTGACAACTAAACAAATGACACTTAGAGATATTACTACAAAATTTACAAACAGACATACACGTTTGTAATGAGCATACACGGTACTCCAATAGTGCATACATACGCAGCATACAAACAAGTAAAGTAAACATCCACTATTATAGAGAAAAAGGGGAACCATCCTAATACAATACATAAACAAGAAACAGAGGGAACAATTCAACACCCATTCTAATAGAAGGGACATAAGTAGTTCTGAAGGGACAACACTGCCTACAAACCCTAACAACAAGTGGAAGCTAAAAAGTTAAATCAACATGTACACACATCTTAGACTATATATGTTGAATATTGCCATTTTAAGGGACTTCGGGAAATAACATTTCCCTTGATGAGTTTCTGTTGAAGAAACCATTGGCCGTGGCACGGATGTGCCGTCAAAGGGTTGCAGTTAAAGGGTTGGTCCTTAATAACATAAATCAACGAAACATTGATCCGGTTCAGTTCCCAGTAGTGAAATGAGCTAAAGAATCAGATTCTGTATGTCAACTTAACGAGAAGGTACTATTGAACAGACTTGAGATGGTACAGGTTTCAAAAGTAGATAAGACCCTGTTAGACTACAGTTGCCACCCAAGCCAATATTTACCATAAGCAGTTAGTGACTCCCTAGGCCTCTGACGAATTAGTTCAAACTAATTATATAGACTTAGACGACGTGTCACTTATTAGTACAAGATAAGTGACACGGGGGAGAGCAAGGGGAGCGTGTCAGATTCCTAGCTACCTGATACGGAGTACAGATCCTAGAGACAGGACATGGGAATAGAAGACAGGACAGGGGGACAGTAAACAGGACATCATGCCCTTGAAAAGCAGATAGGGCAGTATAACCTTGGACTGGACGACGGGGGACAGCAGTCGTCAACATACGGACTGACCCTGAGTTCACGGACAGGACACGGTCCAAGACTGCGACGCGGTACTGACCACGAGTGTTCTCAGACGCCACGTGGGTAAACACCACGTGATAGGGAATCCAGAGCGAAAGCTTTAGGGAGACGAGTGAGCTTTGAATGGGGAAGGACGTGTCTGAGAGTTTGGCTTGAGAGAGTTACTTGTATAGCCGTTCTGAATGTTTGCTAGCGCTGTGATATATTTTAGATCCAACTGTGTGTGTGTGTGCTCATTGTGTGATATTATTTGTTGAGCGGGCGAGTGCAGCGCTGAGTGCTCAAGATTGTGATACGATATATTTTGGTTTTTCCATTTATTAAAGATTCTATTGCCCATGTTTAATCAAGTTGACTGACTTTGTGCATTCATGTCATTCACCTGTCAAGTCTTAGACTAACGAGCAACGCGAGACACTGACAGAGGATACTCCTGCGCAGAAGGCTAAGTCAGTGGAGGAATGGAAGTACCTTACTTCTCCTTTGATAGGGGATACCCTACCCCAATACCACTGTGATACTAGCCACATATTTGTATAGACTAATATGCAGTCCACGGGTAACGCGGTAAATGTCACGATTGTCGCCTTTGTTTTCCAGAACACTTTCTGGAACCAATTTAAGGCTGGGCCATGTGTTTAAATCCTGGCCTCGATAGAGACTTGAACATTGTACAACCGACCAGCAGGAATCCCTGCCAGCCACTAGCTGCTAATTGTTCTCAATGTTTCTGTTGTCTACTGCTGCGTAGTTGGAGATACAAGTCTACATTTTTGTTCGGAATTTATGTGTTTATAGATGTCCATGTATCTGGTGTCTATTGTTTGTTGGCTGTTGTATATGTGTATAGAGTAAATTTTTTCCCCATCGCAGTCTGTGAGTGCTAATTAATACAATTGACCATGCTTCCCACTTTCCTTAACAAATTGAAGAGACACACAAGAAAGAGTTGACATTATAATGCACCGAAACATGCATATTTGAGCATGAATATTCTTGAAGACACAATATAATCGATTGATTGTATGATTGTCTTGATATAACTATCGACAACAACGTAGAGAGATTCTTGGCAGATCGCAACTGCTGGCAAAACGTTAATACTATTTGCCTGTGAGGGGTTGTCAACAACTTACAAGTTTATCTCACAATTCTTAGGCTTAAACAGCCTAAGGACTTCATCATGATTTCAGATGTTCAGACTGTGCAAGCTTGATTGATTGATTGATTGATTGATTGATTGATTGATTGATTTAGGAACCGACATCACAGCATTCGGGGCATTCCCATAAGCGCTCCGTCCCCATCCTCAGCAGCCAGCGAAGAGTTCCAACACTAATAGTACCAGTAGCAATCTGATTATATGTCCGTCTCGCCTTTCCTCTGAGCGTTGATCGTCGGCCAGATCCCCTCGTCACCCCTCGCTGTCGCATTCTTGCCAGACCATGGTGATCCATTTGCTCCTCCGAGGTGTACACGTGCTCCCACAAGGTCGCAACCACATCTGCTTTGTCATGCATCAATACTCCACCAAGTTTTGCCGAGCCAGCCAATCTGTCCGCCTGTTCATTCCCCAGCACACCAGCATGCCCCGGAGAAAAGATCCAGACGATGCTTGTCACCCGTGACTTCCGAAGCGAAGCAAGCCACTCTGCACGAAGCTTGCCTGTCTTCACCCTACTCAGCATGCTTTCTGAGTCAGTTACAATCACGATGTGTGTGTGTATCGTATTCTCCATCCAGCGGAAAGCTGCACTGACCGCCTCCACCTCCATTCTTAAGCTAGATGTTGTGGTATCATATGCCAGGCTCTCCTGCACCAAACGTCGACCATTGGCTTTTGCTAAGAACCCCCAGGCACTTCTCCTACCTCTCAACACCGATCCATCTGTGTAGATAATCACATCACCTGAGCGAGCATCATCCTGAATTAGTTGCTGGATTTCCACTTCCGTGGCCCCTGCTCGCCACTCCCTGCACTCCCGGCTCAATGTGATTATAACTCTGCACAAGTCTGACTGCTCCGCTGGACACTCTGACCCACTCCTCTCCTCTCCTAATGTTCTCCAAGGGGCACACCTGTCCTGATTGTATCCTCCGACTGAGCCATCCATGATTTCCCGCTTATCAGTCGCTGACCCATAACGGCGTCCAGCGCATCATGCAACGGGTGATCTGTGTCTGCAGCTACTCTGAGGTATGCCTTCGCCTGCATCACCTTGAGCCTACCTGCAACAGACGGCAAACCAAGGATGTAACGCATACACACAACTGGGGTGTCTCTGGTGCATCCTATGACTCGCATCGCTTCGTTCTGTATGCGCTCTAATTTCACCAGCTGACTCTTTGAGACAGTGAGCAGTCCTAGTCCATAATCAATCACTGAGAGGATCAAGTGCTGGTATAGTGTGAAAAGCATTCTCTGCTCTGTGTCCATTGCAGCCATAGTTTTAAGTGCATTGAGTCCCTTTTGAGATTGTGTCACAACCGTCTCCACATGGTCCTTGAAGGACAGACTCCTGTCAAATGTGATTCCCAGATACTTCAGTTTGTTCTCTCTGTTGACGCTTTTACCATCTATCGTGAGGCTTGGGACATCAGCTCTCACAATCCTGTTATCCAGAGAGCACCACAAAACAGCTGCCTTTTCTGGGTGGATGACAGCACTCGTTTCAGTGCACCAGTCAATCGCATTGTCTACTGTTGCCTGTAGCTCCTGGGCTGTTTGCTCCCTATCTCTCCCCTGCCAATATGCCAGAATATCATCTGCAAATGTTTGTATCCTTCCAACCCCTGGTGCTTCTAAGTTTGCAAACTTGCTCGTATACACATTAAAGAGCACTGGTGAGATTGCTGATCCCTGTGGCAGTCCCGGTGTTACAATATGTGGCTCTCAGGTCCATGCACCCAGACGGAGAGCAACCCGGCGAGAATGATTTAAAGAGTGACTATAACATCACCAGTGTGAAAATCATTAAAGATAATGTACCGAAAGACATAGAAGATTCGTTCCTAAGTAACCAATAAATGAGTGTTGATACGATTCTTCAGATGATCTTGTACAGTAACTATATCGCCAATTTAATCATCGGTTTTCTTGTGGTTGTTAGAAACGTCATCATTTTTATTGTATTAAGAAAGTGTGAACTGGAACAGTCTTCAAATATTCTGTTATTTTGTTTGACAATGGCAGATAAGTTGTGTTGAATTAATACTTTAATTGTTCAGTCTGTAAATAACCAAAGCGTATTTAAAAACAAGGGAATCAGTAATTGATTAGAATCGCTGTTTGCAGTAATTATAGATACCATGATTAATTGTGTGTCCCATGATGGATTCCGAACTTCCTCATATATTATAGTGTGTATAGCAGTTGATGCTTGCTTGCTTACTTGTGTTCGATGGCTTGAGCTCCAACGCGAAGTCCTGTATGTCGGATGAAGGCATCCTGTTGTCCAACATCAGTATGATGTCATACAGGACCTGAGTTTTGCGTGAGTATCCGTTGTCCCGTGTCTGGCTTATTGGTGTGCAGACTGGTGGTTCCTCGCCGTACAGGCAGATACTCTCCGACCTCGGAGGATATAGTAGTTGAAAGATTGATTGCTGTGCTTTATCCACAGCGCTTTAGTAGATTGGTGGCCCCCCACAAGAATTTGGTTTGCATGATTATTAATGTTCTTGCTGTGGATTCATTGGATGACATATATACATGAAAGAGAAGTGCAAGTTCAATATTACATTATTTTCAACAGCTATTTGTTACAGTCACTAGTGAGAGACAGTATGCTCTGTATCAAATATGTCGTTTGAATTTTGTTTCTCATGTAACACACACAATTCCGTTCATATCTTTGACTATCTGATCTGTCGGGATCTCTCTGAAAATATCGACCTCGCTCCGGAAATGACGAAAAATGACAACTGTCGCACACGTACAAAAGTCCTCAGTGCGCATGACAAGAACACTGTTGCTTGCATGTTTTGTAATTTCTATAAAACACGCCGCCTATATTGGCACCTTTCCGTCTTAACAAACGATAGTTTGGTACATTGTGCTTCAAAAAGGCTTAATAACTACGACCCATGACGGTGGCGAGAGTGGCTGATAAGGCCAATTCGTGCTGCAAATGTTTGTCCACAGTGGATGCATTTGAAAACATGGTCATTTCCACCATCATGCACCATCTTACGTCTCTCACGCTCTGTGTGTGCTTTATCTGCAATCATTTTCTCCTTTGTCTTTATTCCATTTCTGATAGTTGCCCTCCATGCAACACGTTCAGCGGCGACTTGCTCCCAATGTGCATTATCAATGCCTGTATCAATCATGTCCCGCTTACACACATCTTTGTATCGTAGTAGAGGCCGACCCTGAGATCTCCTACCCGTCTGTAATTCACCAAAAAGATGTCCTTTGGTATTCTACCATCATCCATCCCCTAACATGTCCTATCCATCTAAGTCGACGAAGACTGAGCATGGAACACACCGTCACACAACCTGATTTTTCCAATACTTCAGTATTTGTGATTTTGTCTTGCCACTTAATACCAAGTATTCTTCGCAGACACCGCATATGAAAGCTGTTTAAACGTTCCTCTTGGTGTGAGTAAGTTGTCCAGGTTTCACTGCCATAAAGAAGAGTACTAAGGACACAGGCTTGGTAGACGAGGACTTTTGTTTTGGCAGTAAGCTTCCTGTTCTCCCAGACTCTTTTTTCTAACATGTTCATTGTTGTTGCTGCCTTACCAATCCCGATGTTGATTTCCTGATCTAGGGATAACTTGCTATTTACCTCTGATCCTAGATATGTAAAATGGTATACTATCTCCAATTCGGCGTCGTCAATAAAGATTGATGGTACTCCATGTGCACCTTGTGACATAATCTGTGTCTTCTTTTTGTTAATTGTTAAACCAAATTCAGAACAAGCACTGGAGAATGCAGATAGTAGATGTTGTAATTCTTCCTCAGAGTGGGTCGTAATTGCAGCATCATCCGCAAAAAGCAACTCTCTGATTAGTACCCTCCTAATTTTAGACTTGGCCTTCAATCTCTGAGCATTATAGAGGCCGCCATCTGAGCGTGAGTGAATGTATATACCGGCATCCTGATCACGAAAGGCTTATTTCAGTAGAAGTGAAAAGTATATCCCAAAGAAGGTGAGGGACAGTGCACAGCCTTGCTTAACTCCACTCTTGATTTCAAACTCTTCTGAAGTTGCACCATCACACTTGATTAACCCTTCATGCCTGTATGGAACGTTTCCACAATGGACAAAAGAGTTGGTGGGCAGCCAATCTTCTTTAGTGCTTTGAACAGACCCTCACGACTGACCAAATCAAATGCCTTTGTGAGGTCGACGAAAGCAATAAACTGGTTGATTTCGTTCCCAGCATTTTTCTTGCATTTGTCGCAATGAGAATATCATATCAATGGTAGACCGGTACTGTCGGAAGCCGCATTATGATTCGGGGTAGACTTTATCTCTCAGGACTTGAAGTCTGAGCAGAACAATTCTGACAAATACTTTCCCAACAATACACAGAAGTGAGATACCCCTATAGTTGTTACAGTCGCTCCGGTCGCCCTTGTTCTTGTACAGCGTTATGATGCTTGAATCTTTGAAATCTTGTGGGACTTGTCCTTCTCGCCAGCATAGCTCTATTAGCTGGTGGATCTGTAGAGTGAATGTGTCTTTCCCACTCCTGATTACCTCTATTGGAATCCCATCCTTACCTGGAGCCTTGCCAGATTCAAGTTCATTTACAGCACACTTAATTTCTGTTATGGTGGGAAGTATGTCCAGGTGGTCAAGTTTATGTAATTGTCTTAGTGGCCTCAACGGTTCTACCCATTTATTTCTTGTGTTTACGTGTACAGCAATAGAACCGACCAATAATTTCTCTTCTTTAAATGTTTGTTCATATATACTCGACAACAGCATTACGGTCCGATGTGTTTGTGTGACCTATGCTGGTTTAATATAAATTATGAGACCTATGGTGATATCTCAATGGTTTGATACGAATTCTGTCCGTATTCTATAGTTGTTAGGTTCATGTGTATGATAGACACGACCAATGAAGACACTTTTTTTGGAGTGTCTAGTTGGTCATGCGTCGAAGTACACTTGTTCCTGCAGCGAGGCGCCGTCGTCGTTTGGAGGCGACAGGTTCGATCCCGGTCGGTAACTATAGCTTTCACATTTTATGTTGTCTACTTCGTCTTCTAGTCTCTATTTCCTTCTTCTCTTTCTGTGAGCGCCAAATAATACTATGTGTGTCTGTTTATGTAATTGTCTTAGTGGCCTCAACGGTTCTCCCCATTTATTTCTTGTGGTCAAGAGTTGGCACAGCCTCTATGGCATTGAGGGTATCATCCACTAGCTTGGTCTCACTTGAGTAAAGTTCTAAATAGTCCTCTACCCATCTGCTGTTTCTTATCAGTGATGATTTCTCTAGTCAAGGTTTTCAGTGGTGCACTTCTTTTGATCATTGGACCACAGGCTTTCTTTATTCCTTCATACATGCTTCTGATGTTTCTCATATTACTTGCGATTTGAATGGACTCACATAACTTGATCCAATAGTCATTCACACACTGCCTGGCAGCCTTTTGCACATCCTTCTTAGCTTACTTCAGCTCACTCAGGGTGTTACGCGTTGGTCTTTCCTTGTTTCTTAAGAGAGCTATCTTCTTTTTATCAATCAAGGGTTGCAGTATCTGGCTGTTTGCCGCAAACCAGTCCTGCCTCTTATGATCCACAGTGCCGTACACACCTACCGCTGTTTTATAAATAGTTCCCTTCAGTTTACTCCACTTTTCACTTACTGTACAATTTTCTGATGTATCAGTGAAAGTGTCTTTAAGTTGCTGTTGAAACTCAAAGTACTTTCGAGGATCGTGAGTGTTAATAATATTAATCCTGGGGCTAGATTTGTATTTAGCTGTGTAGATTCTATTTGGTCTCAGTCTAACCCTTGCAACAACCAAAGAATGATCCGTATCATAGTCAACACTGTGGTAACTTCGAGTTAATGATGTATGGTTCAGATGTTGTCTCCGTGTGACAATGATGTCCAGCTCATGCGAATGGCCGGATCTTGAATGTTTCCATATGACCTTATGCAGCTCTTTTAAAGTGAGATACCCCTCAGAAATTAAGAATATGTATTCATTTGTGAGATCTAGAAATCTATCTGATGACACTTGAATAAAAAGATTACACAGATTATTAACATACACCCATGTTTGTAATTAAGAGACACATTATTGGAAATAAACCATTTAAACTAACACCATACGAACATATAATAAGCAAACACTATTATACTAAGAAGGGGAGATTACACTGACACAAGAGACATAAGTGGTGAATAAGGGAAAACAAATGATATTACAAGAGAATCACTGCCAACAAGCGGAAGTTAGATAGGAGTAAATCAGTCTACACATATCTTGAAGAAACAGGTTGAATTAACATTTTACGGGGCCTTGGATGTTATATCCATGATTAGTCTCCTTAATAAGAGACAGTTGTTTCGGGACACCATACTGGGTGTATGAGAGGTTGGAATTTATTGCTGAACCATAAATATAAGTGAATAGTACCTTGGGCCGTTTAACAGTCCCCAGTAGTAAAATATGTGAGAGTATTACACTCTTTGCAACATGCCAAGAGTGTTAACCTGACTATACACCAGTAGGTGTGTGTTTAAACGTTATATCAGACTCTTACAAACTACAGTTGTACCCAACGTAACAGTTACGACTGGCGAATTCCCACAACCCACTGACGAATTAGTTCAGACTAACTGAATATAGATATAAAATACATTGTGTCACTAATTCGTATAATAAATTTAGTGACACAACGGGAGAGAAGGGGAGGATGTCAGCGTGTTGGGGAACAGAGACAGGACATATACAAGACAATAGAGATATCAGAGACAGGACAGGAGATATGACAATAGATATGCCATAGACAGGACAATAGAGATGTTATAGACATGA
This sequence comes from Cepaea nemoralis, assembly GCA_014155875.1. Classification (NCBI taxonomy): domain Eukaryota; kingdom Metazoa; phylum Mollusca; class Gastropoda; order Stylommatophora; family Helicidae; genus Cepaea; species Cepaea nemoralis. The sequence goes on from JACEFZ010016084.1 coordinate 15,039, forward strand.
TATAGACGGGACAACAAGATCTAGTTATAATCAGGACACAAGGTTGTAAACAGGACACAAGGACATAGACGGAACTAAGTCCTTGATTGACAGGACAACTTTGCACTGGAGGACCTGAGACAACAAGACCGGACAGAAGTACGGCGTGACTACTGATACAGCCCGACTATCTCGGGACACACGGGGTCAGGCATCATGTAACCAGCAGGCACTACACCAGAAGGCTTCAGACTGGGACTGAACACGTTAGAGGAAAGACGCATGTGTTCGAGGATCGATTGTATTGATTGTTGGAGTGAGAGCTAGTCTTGCCGAGCTAAAATAGCGAGTATTGAGTGTGGAGTTTTGTGATTGCATAATTGCTATGGCTGAGTATTAATTGGCATTGATGTACATAAAAGTGATATGATTAATTAACTGCCATATGCGCGTGAATTGTGATATAATGCACGCGTCTTGGTGATATTGCTGTTATGTATAAATAAATGGTATTAACCCACATACGACGGTTGATATCTTTGAATGCATGTGAAGAAACTCACTGTAGCGTGTAGAATGACGAACTAAGGGTGCCTATGCTTTGTCTGAGACGCTGACAAATACGTAGGTCATTTCTGGTGCAATGCTCCAGCCTTTGCCCATTTTCATTCATGCGACCGATGTTGTATTTTCCAAGGCACACTGGCCATGAACTCGAGTCCTTGCCCACACGAGCATTGAAATCACCGAGCATATAAATGTAGTCGTATTTTGGAACTGCCTTGATTACAGAGTCTAGCTCCTCATGGTACGTATCCTTCACATCATCAGAGGAAGCGAGTGTCGGTGAATTTGCAGTGATAATGGTGGCAAAACCACAAGAGGTTGCCAAGCGCAGGGATAATTGTCGTTCATTAACTTCAGCTGGGATATCAATCATTCCCAGTAGCGAATTCTTCACTGCAAAGCCCACACCATGTTGCCTTTTTTTCTGCCTGCCCTCTACCCTTCCAAAAAAAAGATGTAATTGTTTTCTCTGTGTGACCCTTCCTCAGCGAGGCGAGTCTCCTGCAGGCCAGCAATATCAATATTAAGACGATTGAGTTCGGCATTAATCACAACCGTTTTTCTCACATCGTCAATTGCCAGGGAGTGGAAGACAAGTATGGACGAGGTTTTATAACGCTCTGTTGAATATCAGCTGGGCGTATGACGAATATTAAATGTGAGCATACCCATATATAATTCCTGATGGAAAATGTTCTCTCTGATTGAGTGGCAACTGTCTAAGGGTGTTATAGACATTCAGTACTCCCCTGGCAGGTTTTGTAACTTCTTTCTTTCTGTCGCTCCTGAACTTCATACCCCGTTTAAACACAACGCCCGTGCGAATTTCTTCTATTTATTCCTGAATCTAGTGTACAATATAAACTGAATCATTTGCGCACAGAAATATACAACACTAAATCACAATCTAATAGATCTACACACATAATAACACAGGTAGGCGCATTGTGTGACCATCACCATCTTCTACATCGTGGGGCGTCCGATCACGCTAACCGCCACGACTCGAATGATTCTCAATACCCCTGTCACCTTCGCAATCACGTGTGTTCGCTCCGGTGACAATCTCGCTCGCCACGTAGGTCACGATCAACGATCGTCACGTCCCTTTGGGTGACCTTTCGTCGTCACTATGCCATGAGGTACAATCCAACCCATGGCATCAATATTTGTCAAGTCAGTGGAAAATCCTGGACACATAGTTCTTAAGTTCCAGGTTGCCAACCGTAGCTTGAGGTTTCTAGTTTTCTTTGTATTAGTACCCGGTGCATCGGTTTTACAGCCTGCAATGCAGATTTTGTCCTAGCTCCAAGCATCCATTGAAGCAGGCAGGCTGTGGCGGATCAGCACCCAATTGGTCGGGGGCTGCCCAGCTTGAGGCGGGCGGTAGCTGATCAGTGACACCTGTAGGTGTCTCCAACCGTCAGAGGCAACGCGTGGCGCCCCATGTCTACGCCAACTTGACAAGGGACTTATAACCCGTAACATGTTACCTCTCGCTTTGATTCCGAGATCCGGTTAAGACCAGGGATTGAGTTATTGCCTCTCCATAGCACAAAGCCTGGGCTAAAATATATAGATCATGTGTTGCCCATGCAGCATGATCCCTCTCTCGGCCTGCCTAGTTCACTCCAGAGGAAAGGTAACACCTATACATCTGGAACAAGACAAGGTGCAGAAGCTGCCGGATCAGCAAAGCAATGCTCTAACTGACCGCCTGTCTGAGCTTCGATCCTAGACCAGCTGCCAACTAAGGCTTAGGGCCTGGTCTGCCATGCCATGACATTTTGTCTTTAGCTTGCATTTCCTCGCACCAGGGTAAGGCTTGTACCCTGCCAGTTGCGCTCTTCCGCCCGAAGCTATTGGCACAATGTGTGATGTCGGGTTTGGTAAGCGCCGCCCAACATTCGGCGCTGACAGAAATCAGGTAGTATCGTCTACTGTCATACGGTAGCTCGGTCATATCTGACTGAGAACTGACTCTTAAGCGTCACGTTTATATACGAACCTGAATATTCGAACTTTCTTCTTCAGTAATCATATTTTATTACAATTAACCTAGACTGTAGAGTTGATCCAGCCTGTTCTGGGAAGTAAAAAGATCACGTATCGAGTGTCGATTCGTTTATACCAGTGGTTCTCAACCTTTTTTGGCCCGTGCCCCCCTTAACCATATTTTCAGAACGTCACCCCTCTCACCCCACTCGTATTTCCTACCTAAAAATTTGGCCCGTGCCCCCCCCCCCCCTTACCATATTTTCAGAACGTCATTCCCCCCCCCCCCTTTCGTATTTCCTGCCTAAAAATCTCGCCACCGCCCCTACACAGTATACATAATAATGGAAGCTAAATTTAATAGCACATGCTAAAACAAGCCTAGACGTCCACATAAAATGTGATTTGTGGGTCTACTTACTTTATAAATAGAATTTTAGAAGGGTGAGACGTACAGAACCGTACAGTATGAAGGGAAAAATAATATCAAGTAATCGGTTCTTGTATTAACGCAATCTTGAAATAAAACATTGGGGGGGGGGGGGGGGGGGGGGGAAAGGGGGGGGGGGGAATTCCCCACCGGTTGAGAGCCACTGGTCTATACAAATACGGGTCTAGCACCATAATCACATTACGCCTCAACGCAAGGAAAAAGGTTCTGTCCTTGACTGTTTAGTTTCCACTGAACCCCTGATGTTGATAAAGTGATGAAATACAACGAACCACAGTTGCTGCAAAGAAGTTTAAAGCTTGAAATACTTACAGTGCTCCAATCACAAACATTGTATTTGCAGCAGGATTGGTAACAGTCATTATTTTTTATTCATGGTTTTAATTGACAACATTATAGTTGAGGCGATAGGACATTTTGCGTTGACACCTCAATGTCGGTGGTCGTGTGTTCCAGGTCCCATTGATGCGGTGATAGATTCTTAACAGATTCAGTGTCAAACAAGATGTAAGGTTGGACCAAACATGGTACACAATTAAATGAACTAGTTTTATAACGTACATTTCCGATTCAGTGAGCATTGACACAGCGGAAGATACACGAAACAAAACATATAACACACTGACCCCAGTACAGCATTATATCGCCCTTCTGTCCAAATGGGAGGTCAAATTTGACGATATAGTATCCCTCGGCACTGAGTGAGTTAACTAAACTCGGCCCCCAAATCGATCCAGTGTAAAATGGGAATAAGGAATTGTCCTGGGAATTATATCGAGTATCGTTTGATTTATACAAATATGGGGTTAGCACCATTAACGCTGCACACCATAAAGCGGAGAACATGGACCTTTCTATTACTGTTACTTTGTTCTTAATCCTAGATGTAGAAGAGATGAACACATACACAGATCCACAATTTTCTGCTTTCATGAGGTTAACCATCACCGATAGAGTGTATGATGCCACACTGACGGACAAGAATAGAGTACTGCACATACGTGAGACAACGGTCAGCGGTCTACATGTCATCGAGAAAAGCAGACTGAAAGAAACATTCACGATCTCCTGTCTTCAATTCATGCTTATTCCAACGCTTCCGCGGCCTCTGGTGATAAACGATATAAGCACAAGTGCGATTAAGGCGATATAGGTGAAGATCGGCAAGTCGATAAGGAAATGGCTTGGAGCGCCGCCAGGTCTGTCGAAGGTAGCGCTGCTGCAAAAATAGCAAAGCTCGTCGCCGTGTTCAATTCCGTCTTTGAGGAATGCAAAATCGGGCGATGATGCTGCGAGAGTCTCCGAATGAAACAATCAGCATCTCACAACCCGCGCTAAAAACAGGAAGGAAGTGAAAATTCAGCAGTGCAGTCGAACCTGCCCAAGCATCACTAAAACGTAAGGAAGTCATATCACACGCACAGACAGATAGACAGAGGTTTATTTATCATGACAGAACTCAGCTGTACTCAAAGGCGACGGCCAGACAATGCAGAGATATGGTGGTTTTGGAGAGCTGTAAAGGTTGGGAAGATATGAGAGTGAAATGGCTGCCCAAAAGTCGCAGCAGGTCCAGTGAATGTCGTGGGAACTGGTAATGTGGAGGTCCCTGACATGGAATATCTGGCGCATGACACCAGTGCGCCTAAATGTCGTCGTCCGATCCCTCAACGATGTCCTGCCGTAAGCTGCCAACCTGGTCATGTGGGGTAAAGCCACCGACCTTGTGTCACCGGTCTTGTCCCCTCTTTACAGAGAAAGTTCAGACAGCGGAGCAAGTACTGTCTGCATGCAAAGTAACCCTTTGCCAAGTCCGATTCACATCGCGCAACAATAAAGTGCTCACTGAGCTGGCAGACATAGTAAATGAAGACAGGACGCGGGCAAACAGAGGGGCTAGAGCCGGGCCCATGCGGATTTACCTTGTCCAAGCTGGACAGCGACGTGCAGACGAGGAAGACGGTGCTGTAGAGTTAGCTTTCATCCTCAATGGCGCGGAGCTGGATGTTGACCTGAAAGACCGTGGCGGGCATCCGGCAGTGATCCGATAGTTTATATTGCAACCTGACATTGTACTGCATTCTTCGACGGCTCAGCAGCTAAGGCTAATCGAATTGACCGTCCCATACGAGTCGAGAATCAAGGAGCAAGCACATGCACAATATGGACAAATACAGTGACATGGTGGCAAGTCAGAGACAGGATACAATGTGAGGCTATTGGCCGTAGATGTAGGCACAAGAGATCTCATCTCCAACTCCGCGTATGACGTGCTTCAGCTGGGCAGCATGGGACAAGCGAGAACCCGGGCTTAGAAACAACTTGGCGAAGCAGCCGAAAAGGCCTCGTGCTGACTACAGAACAATAGGAACCTCGCGTGGGACATGTTTTTTTTTTTTTTTTTTTCCGCGTTTCCATCCTGTTTCAGGATATTGCGGTCAACACCAGCATCTTTCAGCTGTATGTTGATTCCTAGGCTAGATTACGCTCATCAGCACGCCACGACTTTCTGAGCGACCGGCTCCATACTCTCATAAGTCACTTTTGCGATTCGAACCACTGCTAATTCTCGTCGCGTCACGTGACGAGAGTATTCGGGATTAGCGGAGAAAGCTGCTAACCCCTCGACCACGGAGCTGGTATTCGTGGGACATGTAATTGCACTAAAATGGTTTCTGTCTGCAAAGTGCATTACAGCCAAAGTCTAACATTGAAACCAGCCAATCTCTCAGCTAAGATCCAGAACTTGTACTGTCTCGTGTCAATTATATAGCCATCCCCCCAAACGTGGGCAGTGCGTTTGAGAATGGGACACTGCAGGAGGAACGGAGTTAGAGCCGGGGAGCCCAAACAGACAACCGAGTAGACCAGAAGAAGAGCTGGCTTCCTAGATATGAGCGGAGACTCGGAGTACAGCTCCGTGAGTCAAAAAAGAGATACGAAGAAGGTAACGTGGCATCAACGACGTGTGCAGGTTCTTTGCGAACTGTCGGCATAGAGGCGACGACAGAGGCGAACGGTCAGGGAAGAAGATGCCAACGAAGCACCGGGAGCACGATGCTATCCTCCCCAAGGGAGATGTGGCTTGGGAGCAGGTGCAGTACTCAGCTGTGGGACAAGCATGAAGACAACACAAGTCATAAAGAGAAGGCATCGTATCGCGGTCTACATCTGGCTGGAATGACTTTTCCATTTCTTTTCTCAATCTTCTTTTCATTCCATCTGGATATGAATGTGTTTGTGTTTAATGGAATACGGCATATTCTTCGACATGCCTAAACATACATACAGACACATGCATAGACACACATACGCATATATGCACACACACACACACACACACACACACACACACGGGCATACGCACCTATTTTTATACAGACAAACACATAAAACCACACAAACACACACGCGTGCAGCACACGCGCGCATACTCACGGACATAAAATCAACCATACTCACAGACACACACAGACACGAGCGCACGCACATAACTCACACACACTCACCGACACACTCACAAACATACACATACAACATACAAACATACACAAAACTATGTAGTCATACACACGCACATATATACATAAATAGAGATTCAGCCAGATACAGAAACCCACAGAAACCACAAACAAACAAACAAACAAACACACACACACACTGCCACTCATTGAAGCCACTTACTGTGTGTGTATGTGTGTGTGATGTGTGGCATTGAGTGTATGTGTTATAGTGTGTTTGTGAGTGTGTCTTTATGTGTGTGTCTGTGTGTGGTTCGGGATCTTTCTTTGCGCGAGTGTGTATTTGTGTATGTGTGTGTGTGTGCGCGCGCGCGCGTGCGTGTGTATATCTGTGTGTGTGTGGTTGCTTGAACTGAAACTTTGAGAAGAATGAACTGACAGAACAGCTGTCTAAAATTGATAATTTCATGTGAGGACAGTACGACTAAAGCCTGGATATTGAAGTGCCGGTATAGTGAGTCATGAAAGACGAGACAAGAATTAACAGGTCAAGTGACTTAGTCAACTAGGTCACAAGGCGAGCTGATGTTCTACACAAAGACACGGGTATGTGGTGAGCCAAGAGCTTTGAGGGCGTCTTTGCAACAAAGGAGATGTTATTCTTTTTTTCTTTTTCTTTTTTGCACTCCCTCGCTTTGGACTCAAGCGTATTCCATACTCACTACTAGTTGTGCTGGACTGAATTTTGCAGTGGATTTGTTTTCCATACTACCAGTGTCCCTCGCCATCAGGCGAACCCACTCTGACTTCAGAGGTACTTGGAATTTACGTCCTCAAGTCAAGGAAGATAGGACAACATTTTAGTCCAACTGTCCGGTGTAGAGCTTGAACTCCTTACCTCGGCAATAGCAAACCAGATGTTTAAGAACACGCGTTCTTAACCATTTGGCCATGCTGACCTACAAACAAGGGCGATCACTTATGTGATATTGACTGACTCATAGAAAAGTAAATTGCAT